>VWZE01014402.1:134927-152770 GCA_013396675.1 Eubucco bourcierii | reverse complement strand
TGATCCTTGAGGTCCCTTCCAACCTTACCATTCTATGATTCTATCTCTGAAGCATTGGATTGTGTGACATGGGATGTCTCTGAGTGTCATTCCCTTCAGTGGGTCAGGGTGGGCTTTGATCATAACTGATTTGGCTACATGATTCCATCGAGTGTGTCCAGGCTCAGACTGGCTCAGAGGCTAATGAAAAAAGCCTTTGATTCAGGATGGTGAGACTGTGAAAGTCCTTTCTGTGGCCACAGGTATGCTGACCAGGTCTCAGGGTACAAAGTAAATGGAAGAGGTCTTGAGAAGGAAACCAGAAGTCCAGAACTGGTAGAGCAGACAGCACAACAGGAGCTTTGGAGTATGACATCAACTCTTCACTGCTGTAGCCTTAGCTGAGCTGGCAGTGCAGTGGAATTGGTTTGGGGTTTCTGGCAAAGCTGCCCTAGGACAGAACTCTTTCCATAGCTGTTTTGATGTAAGTAGTTCCAGCTGCTGGGACACTGCATGTTCTCTCCTAAAAAAACCCCAAAGAGCACTTGAGGACTTCTGTCTTGTCTCTAGAGGGGAATAAAGGCAGAACCTATGGGCTACAATGCCTTGCACTGTGTTAGGGTAGCATAGAGGGGAAGGAGAGAAGTGTAGCTGTTAGAGCATGACACAGCCTCTCCCTGGCTGGGTGACATGTTCCTCACATTATGAAACATCTGGTGTCACAGCTGGCAGAGGACAGTGTCCAGAGAAGGCATGTGGTCCAGCAGCACAGAGAAAGGAGTTTTGCAGAGACGTAAGTGAAGTCATCATCCCTTCTAGGGATCTTGGGGATCCACCTCCACCCAGATACCTGCATGAGAGCTGTCAGGACTGGCAGCCTTGGTACCTTTCTATCGCCCTTTTAAAATCATTATATCCTGACCCTGCAACACCTAGTGCTGAGGGGCTGCTGTCTCCAAGCAGGTGGAACTGCAATGGTCAACAGGGTGCTGCAGAGGCCTCTGGCATCTGAACACAGGGCCCATGCTCAGGCACTAGCTGCCTCTTTTCTCCTGCTGTCACATCTCTCTCAGGTCTTGTCCCGCTGCCAGGGGCAGCTCTGCCTTTGCAAGCTGATTTAAAGCTGCCGTACCTGGGGCTCATGCATGCAGAGCTCTGGGGAAAAAAAACCCAGCCATAAATCACCTTGGTGGTGTTGCATTACCAGGGCGGGCAGCTCCAAGGACTGCAACAGAGGAGGGAGAAGGTTTGGAGCTGCTGATAGAGCTGCTCTGCAGCAGATGGGTAGGCAGCAGTTCTGTGGTGGTTCCTCTTTATGTGTGTCTTGGGGATCTGATGAAGCCAACTATCATAGAATCATAGAATGGGAAGGTTGGAAGGGACTTCAAGGATCAGCTAGTTCCAACCCCCTGCCATAGGCAGGGACACCTCCCACTAGCACAGCTCACTCAAGGCCTCCTCCAACCTGGCTTTGAACACCTCCAGGGAGGGAGCAGCCACAACCTCCCTGGGCAACCTGTGCCAGTGTCTCACCACCCTCACTGCAAACAACTTCCTCCTAACATCCAGTCTGAATCTCCCCTCTGCCAGTTCAAACCCATTGCCCCTCATCCTGGCATTGCAAGACCTTGTCAATAGTCTCTCCCCAGCCTTGGCTACAACCTGCAAGGAGGACTAGAAAGGTCATCCTCTCCAGAGGGACTGAGCAATGCTAGGGTGGTTGGAAGGATCATGAGGATGATTTGGAACAGAGAGTGGCAGGTGCTGAGAGCTCTCCCTGGGAGTGGAGTGATGAGACCCATCTGAGACTCTTGAACTTGTGGCTCTGTTTGAAGGTCATGCCAGATCTTGCAGATCCTCAAATGCCAGGCTGCATCTTCCCTGGCAGCATGCTTTTGAAACCTAACTGTGCCACAGGGACCCCTTTTCCATCATCCCTGTTGTGTTGCACATTACATTGTGCACAGAAGATGATCAGCAGGGTAAGCCCCTTTGTGAAAAGGAAGAATGGCATAGTCAGAAGGGATGTCCAAAGGAAACAAGCATTAGATCCTTCTGCAAATTACTCCTCTTGAAGTAGTTCCAGCTGCAGTGGCTGTGGCTGCCACAGATTTACACAAACTTCAGATTATAAATATGAATTAAACTGAGGACTCCTGGGTTAAATCCTCCAAGTGGTTGCTGTTTTACTTTTTTGTTGCTGTTGTACTTTCTTACAAGGGCAGGGTGAGGCAGCTGGGGTTGTTCAGCCTGGAGAAGAGATGGGTTTGGGGAGACCTAATAGCAGCCTGCCAATACCTGAAGGGGGCTACAAGAAGGCTGCAGAGGGACTGCTTGCAAAGGCCTTCAGTGGTAGGATGAGGGACAAAGGTTTGGAATTAGAGAAGAGGAGGTTTAGATTGAATATTAGGAACAGACTCTGCACTGTGAGGCTGGTGGAACACTGGAACAGGTTGCCCAGGAAGGTAGTTGAGGCCCCATCCCTGCAGATATTGAAGGTCAGGCTCAACAAGGCTCTGAGCAGCCTGCTCGAGTGGAGGATATCCCTGCTGACTGCAGAGGGGTTTGACTTAGATGACCTTTGGAGATCCCTCTGAACCCAAACCACTCTATGAGTCTGTATTTATATTTGTATCTCTTCATGTAGTGATGCTGTTTTTTCCTTCCCTGATGTTGCTAAGGAGCAGATGTAGTCTCCTTTAAGTGCAATCTTTTTGCAAGCAAATAAGGTATGGTTGGTTATTCTCATTCCTGCTACCCTTTCTGCTGTTATCTTTGGTGCTGTACAGACTTGTAAGGCTTCCCTAAAGAGTTTCCCTGCTAAGCAAGCATGACAAAGGATGGCTGGGAAGGATTTTACACTTTGGTGGGGGTGGAAGTTCAGTGAAGGTGACAGAGGACTGGGAGTAATGCTGCATTTTCAATTACCTGCCGCCTTTTTTTTCAAAGCATACATGTAAAATAGCAAAACTTGCAGCAGCCTTAGCTGAAATAATTGGTCTTGGAAGTGGTTATTAATTCTTAATCACCTGCATCATGTAATAAGCTTCATGACTGTCTGCATTACTCGAGCAGGCAGAGAGACAACGTGAGAAGTGTGTCCCCAGCAACAGGTACTGAGAGCTGCTGTGCCCTGCTGAGTTTGGGAGGATAAATGTTCACAGCAAAGCTGAAAGGGAAACACACAGCAGGATGTGGGCAGCCTGGGGATTCTGGGTGCCATAGGGTCTGCATCCAGGTTCTGAGATTATACTGGGATGGGAAAGTGTAAAGTCAGATCTCTCCTTCCTCTGCCCACAGCTCTTTGTTCATCACACACATGGGACAGCTCTCCGCTGCCATCTCTCCCAAGGGTTCACCCACACACAGCTTGGCACCTACTCTCTGCAACAGAGGAGAGGATGGAGGAGTAGAAGGAGGTAAAAGGAGGGGAGATGGAAAAGTTCTCCAGTTTGGGAGATTGCTCCAAACCTAAAAAAGAACAAAACCAACCAACCAACCAATCAAAAAATCCAAACAAAAAACCAACCCCCAAACTAAAATCCCCCACTGGGAAACCCCCTGGAAGATACCAGAAAATGAATTTCTTTGGATATCCTGTGGAATTTAACACAGATTTGTCATCTAGCTGTCAAACCCACTAGAAATATCTCACTCTCTATTAATAGTTTCACAGATTTTAGAGATTTTCTAGCTCAAAAGACCAGTCTGTTCATTTCTTCTTGCATTAAAATGGCCTGTTCCTGTCTCAAGTCCATCCAACCTGGCCAAACTAGAAGCTTGTCTTCCCAAAGGATCTCTGCTGAGACTTGAACACTCCCAGGCACAGAGAATCCATCATGCACTTGGTGAATTCTTGCAGAGGCTAATTGCTCTCACAATTAACTGTATCTTTCTGAACATATCAAACCTTCCAGCTGCTGTCTTTGATCCTTGTAGGCAGGGATTCAGCTAGGTTAAAGAGCTCTTAATCATGAGGTTCCCTGTCTAGGGACTTGTTCACTTCAGCAGCTTTTAGTCTGTGGTCTGCTAACCTGTGGGGCCTTTCTCAAAGGGTTGCAACACGGAACCTGGGAGCAGCTGGCATGTCAGGAAGCTTCAATTAATTGTGCACGGGTCACTACCAGAGAAATATCAGACATCTGCTAAAGGGGAAGAGCTGAAACTGTTGGTTTGTGGCCCTTTGGAAAAACAGAAATGAGATGCAGTTGTTGCAGCATCTGTGCCCACGTGTGGGAAGCTGTGGGAGCAGTGGGGAGCTGCTGCTAGAGCTGGTGGAGGTGTCACAGTGCTGGAGTGCTCTTCCTTGCTGTATTCTGGAGAATCAGTTACAGGATCACACAGTATCACAGTATCACCAGGGTTGGAAGAGACCTCAAAGCTCATCAAGTCCAACCCATCACCACAGCCCTCCAGACCAGACCATGGCACCAAGTGCCACGTCCAAACCTGCCTTGAACACCTCCAGGGACGCTGACTCCACCACCTCCCTGGGCAGCCCATTCCAGCAGTCAATGACTCTCTCAGGCAACAACTTTCTCCTCACCTCCAGCCTAAACTTCCCCTGGCACAGCTTGAGACTGTGTCCTCTTGTTCTGGTGCTGCTTGCCTGAGAGAAGAAAGCAACCTCCTCCTGGCTACAAGCACCCTTCAGGTAGCTGGAGACAGCAAGAAGGTCTCCCCTGAGCCTCCTCTTCTCCAGGCTAACCAATCCCAGCTCCCTCAGCCTCTCTCCATAGGGCTGTGCTCCAGGCCTCTCCCCAGCCTCGTTGCCCTTCTCTGGACACACTCAAGCACCTCAATGTCCTTCTTCAATGGAGGGGCCCAGAACTGGACACAGGACTCAAGGTGTGGCCTAAGCAGTGCAGAGTCCAGGGGGAGAATGAGCTCCCTGCTCCTGCTGGCCACACTCTTGCTGATGCAGGCCAGGATGCCATTGGCCTTCTTGGCCACCTGGGCACACTGCTGGCTCATGTTCAGGCAGGTGTCAATCAGCACCCCCAGATCCCTTTCTGTTTGGCTACTCTCCAGCCACTGCCACCCCAGCCTGTAGCTCTGCATGGGGTTGTTGTGGCCAAAGTGCAGCACCTGGCACTTGGATTTGTTGAGCTCCATCCCCTTGGACTCTGCCCATCTGTGCAGGCGGTCGAGGTCCTGCTGCAGAGCCCTTCTGCCCTCCAACCCAGCAACATCAGCCCCCAGCTTGGGGTCAGCTGCAAATTTGCTGGTGCCTGACTCGATGCCCTCGTCCAGATCCTCACTGAAGATGTTCCAGAGGATGGGGCTCAGCACTGATCCCTGGGGCACACTGCTAGTGCCCGGCTCCAGCTGCATGTGGCACCATTCACCACCACTCTCTGGGCTCGGCCAGTTGCAGAGGGTTGTGCAAAGCTCATTATTAGGAGTCTGTAAAACCTTCCCTTTACTACCTTGGCTTTGTCACACCACATTGGCCTGTTACAGCTGCATCCCAAGAAGGTGGTTTAGAAGTGTTATTGGGTCTGGGTTGTTTTTATGGGGCACTGCTTCATAACCCACCACTTGGAAAACCCCAAACTGCCTTAATTAAAGACCTGGAGGGACACAGTTAGAGCTGCTGGGCTGAGCAGGGATACCTCTGCAGCATCTGTGACCTGACTCCCGGAGTGGGCTGTCTATGTATGCTAGTTCAGGACCCTCTGGAAGGCCATCTCTGCTCTGAGGGGTAGAAGAACAGGGCTGGTGCCTGTGGTGAGGAAGAAAGGTGCAGCTCTTATGCAGGATTATTTTTCAGGGCTTCGCTTCTCAAAGCCCCTGGAGTGCTGGCTGGTTCTGCCTGGGGATAATCCATCATGAGACAAACCTCTTCTGCGCTGGGCTGCGTTGTGCAGTGACTGTCCTTGGAGTCTAAATAGTTTCAGTGTATGACTCCAGCAAAAGTGAGGCTCAACAGTAAATGAATGCAGCTTATGGGCTGGAGTGGAACTGCTCAGCCTTTTGGTTTGATGTAGCAGCTGTATTTTCTCCAGATGAAAACATATTTCACTATCTCTGTTCTGCTAGTTGAATGCTTCAGTTCATAGAAACCTGCCCCTGGCCAGTGCTTAATAAATAACTACAAAAGAATGTGTTAAATGTAGGTAAATTTCTTGAGAGGAGCAGGCCAGATAGGCATGGTCAGTGCACAGATGATGGAGAGAAAGTAGTATTTTTGTTATTATTTTTTTTCCCATAAAAAGCAGCAAATTTAGTCTGTGCTTTCTGGTGGAGAACTTCATGAATGGCACACTCTCCAAATGCTCTCTAGTCATTAACCCTGATTACTGGAGTTAGCTCCATACTAATTCACATTTGCAGCTGGAAGAGCAGGAAATCCAGATGTTTAAATAACTATGCAGATCCTACAGTTTTATTAGCCTCTCTTTTCCACTCAGAAAATGGTGTGATCCAACAGGAAGAAAGTCCAAGAGGCCACACACTGGTTTCTAACTGCCAAACAGGTAGGAGCTGTGAGTCTTGGTTTCAGTTATCAAAACATCTTCTCATAGTTTATTAAGAGCAGGTTGGAGGTGATGTGCTGATGGGCTGGAAGAACCTACCAGGCTATCAATACAGCCTAGGGGGTGAGGTGATAGGGGGGTCGGAACATCTCTGTTATGAGGACAGGCTGAGGTAGCTGGGGTTGTTCAGCCTGGAAAAGAGGAGGCTCTGGGGAGACCTAATAGCAGCCTGCCATAACCTGAAGGGGGCTACAAGAAGGCTGCAGAGGGACTGCTTGCAAAGGCCTGCAGGGATAATGGTTTGAAACTAGAGAAGAGCAGATTTAGCCTGGACATTTGGAGCAGGTTCTTTACTATGAGGGTGGTGGAACACTGGAACAGGCTGCTCAGGGAGGTGTTTGGTGCCCATCCCTGGAGATATTTGAAGTGAGGCTCGACAGGGCTCTGGGCAGTCTGATCTAACTGAAGATGCCCCTGCTGACTCAGAGGGGGTTGGACTAGATGACCTTTGGAGACCTCTTCCAACCCAGACCATTCTATGATTCTACGATCAGGAGGAGCTTCTGAGAGGCTCTTAAATCTCAGACAAGAGCATGGTGAGACCAGAGAGTTAGCAGGAAACAAAGGGTTAAAGATAAAGCATTTAATGTGAGTTTAATTATCCAGAGGAACAGTTCCCCAGGGATGATGTCTGCTGCATACAGCCAGCCTTAGTTTGGCAAAATGGCTCAGAACTGCTGGTGGGATCCTGCAAGGAGCCTGAGGAAGCAGCATCTACTGCCTGCCCACAGTGAGCAGAGTGAACACTTTTCTCTGGGGGCTCATCTCAACTCCCAGGTTTCCAGGTGGGACTGGAATGCTGTGTGTTTGTCCCAAAGTTCTGGGCAATTACTTTCTTCTCAGTTTACTGCTTGATGTGTGGATCACAAGAGTTCCTGGGAATTTATGGCAGCCCAGGACGAGCTGGTGAGTCAGAAGGCAGGCAGACATTAATTCCCAGTAATGCCTTGGAATGGGTTCATTACTGTTAGCACAGGATGAAATTATGTGAAAAGTGGATTTATTTATTTTCCTGAGGCAGATGCAGTTTGCTTTTGGAAGACATTGCATTCTGGAGGAAGGCAGTGCCAGTGCGCTGGCAAGGGAGGAGACTGAATCCTCCTTGAGTCCTGTCCAACAACCCCATGCAGAGCTACAGGCTGGGGTGGGAGTGGCTGGAGAGTAGCCAAACAGAAAGGGATCTGGGGGTGCTGATTGACACCCACCTGAACAGGAGCCAGCAGTGTGCCCAGGTGGCCAAGAAGGCCAATGGCATCCTGGCCTGCATCAGCAGTAGTGTGGCCAGCAGGAGCAGGGAGCTCATTCTCCCCCTGCACTCTGCACTGCTTAGGCCACACCTTGAGTCCTGTGTCCAGTTCTGGGCCCCTCCATTGAAGAAGGACATTGAGGTGCTTGAGTGTGTCCAGAGAAGGGCAACGAGGCTGGGGAGAGGCCTGGAGCACAGCCCTATGGAGAGAGGCTGAGGGAGCTGGGATTGGTTAGCCTGGAGAAGAGGAGGCTCAGGGGAGACCTTCTTGCTGTCTCCAGCTACCTGAAGGGTGCTTGTAGCCAGGAGGAGGTTGCTTTCTTCTCTCAGGCAAGCAGCACCAGAACAAGAGGACACAGTCTCAAGCTGTGCCAGGGGAAGTTTAGGCTGGAGGTGAGGAGAAAGTTGTTGCCTGAGAGAGTCATTGACTGCTGGAATGGGCTGCCCAGGGAGGTGGTGGAGTCAGCGTCCCTGGAGGTGTTCAAGGCAGGTTTGGACGTGGCACTTGGTGCCATGGTCTAGTCTTGAGGTCTGTGGTGATGGGTTGGACTTGATGAGCTTTGAGGTCTCTTCCAACCTTGGTGATACTGTGATACTGTGATAGTGTGATAGTGTGGTACTGTGGTACTCCAATAGCACTTTGTGCAGTGCAGGACTGCTTGCTGTGTGTTGGAAGCAAGAGGTTGTATCAAGGTCGCTCTGCTGAGGTTCAGCTTTGCAGTCCCTGTGAAAGGAGAGTTCTTACTGTCCTCATAGATCTCTTTATTTATTTATTTGTTTATTTATTTATTACTCCTCTCCAGACCCAAAGGCAGGTCTCACAAACTGTTGCAGGAATAATAAAAGGCTTACAGTGTGGACTCTTGCAAAGTGTCCTGCTCTAAAGGGCTGCTCTGAATCACAAACCTCATGCGCTCCAGAATCCGTCTCTGCCTTTCTCACACCCTCCCTCCAGTTTCAGTCCCTGCCTCAGCTTCATTGCCAGGAGAGCAGTTTGGTAGTTGCAGAGTTGAATCAGGGTCATTCTTCCCATACTGGAGCCTGCAGGGTGCCATGGAGGAAACAGAGAACATTTAGCAGATTACAATAAAATTATCTAGCAGTTGCTATGAACCCTTCAGGAACCCTCCTCACAGAGTGTTCTCCTTCCCCTCTTTAATGTTGGATGGAGGATGGCGAGGCCAGCAGCACTTCTTACTGCCTCTGCTTACATCAGGCAGGACAGTGGGGGTCATTCTTTTGCTGACAGGGGATGTGGATTAATTCAAATACTACCAGCACTGAAAGAGAGACAAAGAATCATAGAATCATGGAATCATAGAATGGTAAGGTTGGAAGGGACCTCAAGGATCATCTAATTCCAACCCCCTGACATAGGCAGGGACACCTCCCACTAGCACAGGGCATTCAAGGCCTCATCCAACCTGGCCTTGAAGAGGCAGAAAACATTAAATATAGAATCATAGAATCATAGAATGGGAAGGTTGGAAGTGACCTCAAGGATCATCTAGTTCCAACCCCCTGCCATAGGCAGGGACACCTCCCACTACTACAGCTCACTCAAGGCCTCCTCCAACCTGGCCTTGAACATTTCCAGGGAGGGAGCAACCACAACCTCCCTGGGCAACCTGTGCCAGTGTCTCACCACCCTCACTGCAAACAACTTCCTCCTAACATCCAGTCTCAATCTNAAGCCTTCTCTTCTCCAGGCTGCAGAGCCCCAACTCTCTCAGCCTGTCCTCATAGCAGAGCTGCTGCAGCCCTCTGATCATCCTCATGGCCTTCCTCTGGACTCACTCCAACACTTCCATGTCCTTCCTGTGCTGAGGGCTCCAGAACTGCACACAGGACTCCAGGTGGGGTCTGAGGAGAGCAGAGTAAAGGGGTAGAATCCCCTCCCTTGCCCTGCTGCCCACACTGCTCTTGATGCAGTCCAGCACTCAGTTCCTGTCTGAGCTGCATGTGCACACTGCAGGCTCATGTTGAGCTTTTCATCAACCGAGAAGAGAGCCCATCCAGGCTGGAGACTGAGCAAACAGAGGCACTGATTGCTGGAAAGTTTTACAGGGGTAATAAAAAAACCAGTCATAATAAATGGCCATGAATATTTCATGGTGAGTGTAGTGCTGATGTGATGTATCAGAGAGGAGTGATGGGCTGCTCAACATTCGGATGCAAATGGGGAATGTGTTCTATATTTTGCAGGTTTCTCCCCAGACACGCTATGATTTCTGAAAATCAGATTGCCTGGGAGCTTTTGATATGAGAAACAACTTCAGGGCTCTGGTTAGAGTAATAAAAAAGCACAGGCAGTATCAGAGGATTGTCAGTGCTCAAGATGAAAAAATCCCACGCAGATCAAGTAGCCCATCTCCCTAAATGTCAGGGGAAGCCAAGTAGGAATTACCAAGGGGAAATCGTGAGCTGTGCTGCAGCTGATTTCTCTGCCTGATCACAGCAGCCTCCCTGGGTTGGGGACTTGAAACGTGGAGTGGCTGTGCACAGCCACTGGTACCTGGGACGAGAGACAAAAGCTAGGGACCAACTTGTCCTTCCTTGCTTAATGCTCAGTGGCACATGTTTAAGCTTCATAGAATTACCTGGGTTGGAAGTGACCTCTGAAGGTTATCTAGTCCAACCCCCTCTGCAGTCAGCAGGGACACCCTCCACTAGAGCAGGTTGCCCAGAATATATCCAGGGCATATCCTGATCTTGAATATATCCAGGGATGAGACACCAACCTCCTCTCTGGACAACCTGTTCCAGTGCTCAACCACCCTCATTGTAAAGAGCTTTCTCCTGGCACCCAATCTAAATCTGCTCTTCTCCCCTTTCAAACCACTGTCTCTCATCCTATCACTGCAGGCCTTTGCAAACAGTCCCTCTGCAGCTTTCTTGTAGCCCACTTCAGGTACTGGCAGGCTGCTATTAGGTCTTCCAGGATCCTTCTCTTCTCCAGGCTGAACAACCCCAGTTCCCTCAGCCTGTCCTTCTAGCAGAGGTGTTTCAGACCCCTGATCGTTTTTGTGGCCTCCTCTGGACCTGCTCCATCAGGTCCACAGCCTTTCTGTGTTGAGGGCTCCAGGGCTGGATGCAGTACTCTGGGCATGTTCTTACCGGAGCAGAGTGGCAGAATAACCTCTCTTGATCTGCTGGCATCAGCTTGGGGCAGATAAGCAAAAGAATCTCCTTTCTAGAGTGGACTGTGTTTAAATTGGGTTTAAACTGGAAGAGGGGAGATTTAAACTGGATGTTAGGAGGAAGTTCTTTACACTGAAGGTGGTGAGGCACTGGCACAGGTTGCCCAGGGAGGTTGTGGCTGCTCCCTCCCTGGAGGTGTTCAAGGCCAGGTTGGACGAGGCCTTGAGTGGGAGGTGTCCCTGCCTATGGCAGGGGGTTGGAACTAGCTGATGTTTGAGGTCCCTTCCAACCTAAACCATTCTATGATTCTATGACTGGAGTTTTGGAGTTTTTTGCATTTTTGAGATGTTTGCATTCACCCAAACCTGCATGCTAAGTTTGCTTTGGTGGAGTCCTTCGTTTAAAGGCATCACCTGGAAAGATGTCTGGCCTGATGCCTTCACCTGAACAGCTTCCTCTGTGTGGACAGTTGGTCCCCCATCTCCTTGCAGCAGTAACCCTTTCTGCCCTGGGAGCAGCACCTGTACCTGCCATGAACTGCAGAGGGGTTGGCCCTGTGCCTTGTCGTGCAGCCAGAGAAAATGGATTTCATGGGTGCTTGTTCTCTGCTCTCTCTGACATATGCTTCTGTATGAGCATGTTTCAGGTCACAAGTTTGCTAATGTAGAGTCTCTGGGTAGCCAAACATCACTCTGCCATCATGCACAGAACACAAGCACAGATGAGCATAGGCAGGTGCTTACAGCTGCCAGGGCCAAGTGCCAGTCTGTAATTGAGTAAGCCAGCAGTGGGGGAGCTGGCAGGTCCCTGTTTCCTTCCCACAGCTCTCTCTAGCCTTTGCTGATGTAGACTCTTCTAATACTGGGCCACTCCTCCTCACAAACACCTTTCCCAGATTTGTCCCATCTAACCCTCCAAATTCATTCTATCAATCTCCAGACACCTATCACAATGCAGTGCATGTGGTATACACACAAGTTTGGGTGCTGCAGGAAGCTTGCAAGAATCCACCTGATTGGAACTAGATGATCCTTGAGGTCCTTTCCAATCTTACCATTCTATGATACTATGATTCTATCCCTCCCCTCCCTACACTTGTTTCCCACAGGCAATTAGAAGAAGATTTGGAAGAAGATATGGGGCAGCCTTTGTGGGTGCCTGGCTGAGCTGAGGAATGGGTGTGAAGTGGAATGAGCTGAAGGAGACAGCCTGCAGGGATGTACACTTCTTCCTCAGCCATGGGATAAACCTGGCTGTTTGAATCCATTCCTTCTCCTCTCTCTGCTTCTGTTTTCCCATTTCTGAAGCAGGTTGAGGAGCACTCCAATCCCCCTGAGTGAAGCATTGATGAGGAGGACCTGCATATATGCACCTCATAACAGTAAGCAATTGCCACCTACTGCTGTTTCCACCCAGTATGGACTAGGGAGCATCTCTCCTACCTCCTTTGTCTGAGGGGAGCATCTCCACCCTTCTGGAGACATCACTGCAAGTACTCCACCAGGAACCAGTTCTCTCTGCTTTGCAAGTTACTGGTGAACCCACAGTGATTCCTTTGTATTTCTCACTTAGCTTCTCTTTGTGATGCTGTGTCACCACTGATGAATCACAGAATAGTTTAGGTTAGAAATGACCACAAAGATGATCCAGTTCCAACCCCCTGCCATAGGCAGGGACCCTCCCACTAGAACAGGTTGCTCAAGGCCTCATCCAACCTGACCTTGAACCCCTCCAGGGAGAGAGCAGCCACAACCTCCCTGGGCAACCTGTGCAGTGCCTCACCACCCTCACTGTAAAGAACTTCTTCCTAACATCTAGTTTAAATCTCCCCTCTGCCAGTTTAAACCCATTACTCCTCATCCTGTTATTAAAAGACCTTGTAAATAGTCCCTCCCCAGCCTTCCTGTAGCCTCCTTCAGATACTGGAAGGCCACTCCAAGGTATCCTCGAATCCTTCTCTTCACCAGGCTGCAGACCCCCAACTCTCATAGCCTGTCCTCATAGCAGAGCTGCTGCAGCCCTCTGAACATCTTTGTGGCCTCTTCTGGACTGATTCAAACAGTTCCATGTCCTTCTGGTATTGGAGGCTCCAGAACTGTAATGTGTGCCCTGTCTGCATAGTCCCCAAATGACTGCTCCATGTTTTTGCCCTCTGTGTTGAACTGGTGGGCTTGGATGTCCAGAACCTTGCTTGTTTATTGCCTTTTCAGGGACTTGTTCTGGCTTCCCAAGCACTGGAGCCAAAGTCTCCTCCTCTTCATTTTTACTGTGTGCAGTTCTGGAGCCCTCAGCACAGGAAGGACATGGAAGTGTTGGAGTGAGTCCAGAGGAGGCCACGAGGATGATCAGAGGGCTGCAGCAGCTCTGCTGTAAGGACAGGTTGAGAGAGTTGGGGCTCTGCAGCCTGGAGAAGAGAAGGCTTCCAGGAGACCTGATAGTAGCCTTCCAGTATCTGGAGGGGGCCTACAGGAAGGCTGGGGAGGGACTATTGACAAGGTCTGGCAATGACAGGACAAGGGGAATGGGTTTGAACTGGCAGAGGGGAGATTTAGACTGGATGTTAGGAGGAAGTTTTTTGCAGTGAGGGTGGTGAGACACTGGCACAGGTTGCCCAGGGAGGTTGTGGCTGCTCCCTCCCTGGAGGTGTTCAAGGCCAGGTTGGATAAGGCCTTGAGTGACCTGTGCTAGTGGGAGGTGTCCCTGCCTATGGCAGGGGGTTGGAACTAGCTGATCTTTGAGGTCCCTTCCAACCTTACCATTCTATGATTCATTTTGATTTCACTCCTGGCTACCCTGGCTGGGACACAGCACCCACACACAGGTGTGGATGCCACTCACGAGAGCACTTCTGCAGAGCACTGTTTTCACCAACATGGCAATGAATCAACGGGTCACAGCCCACAGCAGAGCAAACCTTTGTGATGTGCTCTGCCAGATGGCATCTCAGTGGAGCTGGGACCATAGCACTGCAAGTACCTTTCCAGAAAAGAAATAAAAATAAATAGAGAAAAAAGGGGACAAAATTGACTTGTTTTTAATGTCTGCACCTGAATGATGCTCCAAGTTATGTATTTTTTTTTCCCCCCCAAACTGAGTGTTGTCAAGTGTTAAGCTCACTGGCAGGATCAGAAGCATTTATTTTTGACAGCTGCTGATGAGATTGTGCCTTGATCAGCCAAAAAGGGGCTGATTTGAATGTGCTTTACTACAAAGCACTCCTGACATTTCTCTTTAGGATTCGAATGAACATTTCCTCCATATTTCAGCTGTGCTGAACTGGCTTTGCAAAGACCCCTCCAGGCATTTGCTTAGGAACTGGTGAAATTACCCTGCCTAATGGCCTCCAGAAGCTAAGTTACCCAAGCAGAAACTGTGCCACGGAGGTCCCAGGAGCTGCATGAAGCAAATGGCACGTTGGTTTCTATGCCAGTCTCAAGGTAGCAGCTGGAGCATGAACTAGGGGTGGAAAAGGACTAAATATACTCACACTCTTTTGTTTGGGGCTCTTTTTTGTCTGTTGATTTGTCACTTCTCCTCCTGGAAATTCCTAGAATAGTGAGGTTGGAAGGGACCTCAAGGATCATCCAGTTCCAACCCCCTGCCATAGGCAGGGACACCTCCCACTAGTACAGGTCACTCAAGGCCTCCTCCAACCTGGCCTTGAACACCTCCAGGGAGGGAGCAGCCACAACCTCCCTGGGCAACCTGTGCCAGTGCCTCACCACCCTCACTGCAAACAACTTCCTCCTAACATCCAGTCTAAACACCCCCTCTGCCACTTCAAACCCATTCCCCTTGTCCTGTCATTGCAAGACCTTGTCAATAATCCCTCCCCAACCTTCCTGTAGGCCCCCTTCAGTTACTGGAAGGCTACTCTCAGGTCCCCTCAAAACCTTCTTTTATCTTATGAATACCTGTAACTTCACACCTGAAGACTTCTTGGTGCCTGCACTGGAAGGTGTGTGGGGTCCCAGTGCTCCTGTTGGGGTAGACAGGGGAGCCTCTGAGAGACTGCAGTGATTTACTTCTCCCTGTGTTGGCATAGGTGAAATCTGTGGCTCGGAGACTGAAAGTGTCTCCCATGTCTGTTGGGGAGGAGATGCTGTAGAGGCAGGTTGTGGGTGGAGAAAGAGTAGGAATTTTCAGTGGGTGCTTCGTCTCTCCCCAGGTGGTGTGTGCCACGTTTGTTCTTACCTGGGGGCTCTGCAGCCCCTCAGCTGACAGGGGGAGGTTGTTGGTAGGCTGTCAGTGCTCCTGGGAAGGAGGTCTGCAGATACATAGTAGGTTTGGCAAGTGTTGTTATACATATGACAGGAGGAAGCATGAGAAAGCATCATTAGAACAAAGTCTGGCTGATTGAGAACTCCAGCACCAAGCTTCTGCCCCTTCAGTGGCTGACTCAGATAACTCTGTGTTATTGCAGGCCCCTGAGATTTACTCTCCTTGTTTACAGTGACTGGCTGTAAAAGGAGACAGCTTTTTTCACTTGCCCTGTGTTAAGCACAAATGAAGAGTTTCCATTCTAAAACCTTTTAAAGATGAAATAATTAACAAGCAGGAAAACAACCACCACTTTGGAGCCTCGTGAAGCTGTTTATGCTTCCCCCAGGACCCTTCCTCTCCTCTGATCCCATTTCTCCTGCTTCTCCTGTGGTTTATGGCCCTGAGCTGGTAAATCACGTTCAGGCCTGTGCCTCACTCTGCACATAAGTAATGGTGTGATGCTGTGGAAGAGAGGTGTGTGATGTGAGTGCCTTTAGCAGAGCACATTCCTGCTTCCCTCTGCCCCCCCCGATCACAGTATCACCAAGGTTGGAAGAGACCTCAAAGCTCATCAAGTCCAACCTGTTCCCACAGACCTCAAGACCAGACCATGGCACCAAGTGCCACGTCCAAACCTGCCTTGAACACCTCCAGGGATGCTGACTCCACCACCTCCCTGGGCAGCCCATTCCAGCAGTCAATGACTCTCTCAGCAAAGAACTTTCTCCTCACCTCCAGCCTAAACTTCCCCTGGCACAGCTTGAGACTGTGTCCTCTTGTTCTGGTGCTGCTTGCCTGAGAGAAGAAAGCAACCTCCCCCTGGCTACAAGCACCCTTCAGGTAGCTGTAGACAGCAAGAAGGTCTCCCCTGAGCCTCCTCTTCTCCAGGCTAACCAATCCCAGCTCCCTCAGCCTCTCTCCATAGGGCTGTGCTCCAGGCCTCTCCCCAGCCTCGTTGCCCTTCTCTGGACACACTCAAGCACCTCAATGTCCTTCTTTAATGGAGGGGCCCAGAACTGGACACAGGACTCAAGGTGTGGCCTAAGCAGTGCAGAGTGCAGGGGGAGAATGAGCTCCCTGCTCCTGCTGGCCACACTCTTGCTGATGCAGGCCAGGATACCATTGGCCTTCTTGGCCACCTGGGCACACTGCTGGTTCCTGTTCAGGTGGGTGTCAATCAGCACCCCCAGATCCCTTTCTGTTTGGCTGCTCTCCAGCCACTCCCACCCCAGCCTGTAGCTCTGCATGGGGTTGTTGTGGCCAAAGTGCAGCACCCTCAGCCTTCTGAGCACTCACCTCATAGGTTTTTTTATGTGTCTTGGTGAGCTGTGTTCAAACTTGAGAGCCTGACTTCATGCCCCTGAATTACTGCACCAGATCTGTGTGTAAGGACCCGAGTTTCAGCAGTGACTGGTATGAATAGGTCTGCCTGCAGCTAAAAATAGAAAGCACAGGGCAGGATTCCTGGCAGAGCTGTAGTAACTTCTAATATAATGTGTCTCAGTAGCAGTTCCCATGGCAAAGCTGCCTCCAACGTGGTGGGGAAGGCTGTAGCTTGTGCTGAAGTCCATATTAGACAGCAGAGATTCCTTGTGGGAACTGACTCCTGAGACTCAAAGGCCAATATTGAATTTTAAGTTTCCTTCTTCCTGGTAAAAGGTGCCTGCTCTGGAAAAAATGACTCCCAACCTCTGCATTTCTCCATGCCTCATTTTCCTGTCTGCCAAGGGGTATGGCTGGTGCAGTGGGTGCATTTTAATTGCATGATTTTCTTGCTTTTTCTGTGACAGGGGAGACTGCAGTGTCTGGGCAGTGCCTGCAGACCCCAGCCTGCTCCCCACTGAGCTTGTTCTGTTCAGCAGCTCCCGCCCCATGCTTTTATTCCTTCTCCTCCACATAAGTGCTCATCCCCCCTCTCCCAAGCCCAGCAGGAAGATGCAGTTGCTCAATGTCTCTGGCTAGTCTGCCCCAGGTATTGCTCTGTGGCCTTGTTTGCAATGAAGTGTTTCCTTCCTTGCAAGGCCAGAGGTATTTCTTGTAGCTGTAAATCTCCTGCATCATGGGAAGTTATTTCTCTGTTCATTAGGACTTATCTGCTGTGAAAAATTGCTCCAGCCACCCCCCCACCCCATGTCCCTCAGAGTACTTGTGCCATCATCACAGCAGTGAGTGGCTCATTGACCCTCATGCTGGAGCATATGGGTATTAAGGCAGCTGCCTTAATGCTGCCCCAAGCCTTCTGCACGAAGAGATGATGTGAAAAGACTTTGTGGTTCTCCCTAGGGTCATCCCTGAGGAAGAGCACTGCACTAGACAACTGCAGGAGAGCAGAGACCGCTCTCAGGAGCATCTCTGTGGTTCCAGCACAGCTCTCCTTGTCCAGGTGAAGCAGTGCTGAAATGCAGCTGCCTCTGGGGTAGAGGATAGCAGCAGGACATGGTGAGGACAGGGCTGAAGGAGGCAGGGTAAAGAAGTCTTGGTTGTTACTGCTGATCTCAGGTATGTGTTTGCACAGAGTGAGAGTGATGTGATCTTTCCATCCTACATCATTTCCATCTGGGACCAGTGCTGTTTAATTGTCAGTGCCATGGACAGAGGAATCAGTGCACCCTCAGCAAGTTTGCAGATGGCACCAAGCTGTGTGGCACAGTCGACTTGCTAGAGGGCAGGGATCC
>VWZE01014402.1:115268-127071 GCA_013396675.1 Eubucco bourcierii | reverse complement strand
AACCTTGCACCCAAATACCCTGCGTTTACTCTTGCTCCCTCTTTTCTCACATGCCAGCTCCATCCCACAGCAGAGCTCTTGTTTGAAATCAGAGATGTTGATCAGAAGCAGTTTGCTGCTTCAGGGATGTGCTTTCAGAACCTGGAGAGGAAACCAACTCTTCATTGCCGACAGCTGTAGGACACAGATGTGCTGAGGCCTGGCCCTTCCCAGAGACATGTGCTTGTGTTAGGGCTGTGCTTTCAGGAAGCTTTGGGCTTGCATGTGTGTTGGCTGCCAAGAGAAACCTCAGCAGATGCAGGATCCCAGGGGAGGGCTAGAGGGCCAGCTCAGGTGAGACCTTGTAGTACAGCTGACTTACAAGCTCCAACTCTGTGTAAACATGTAACTATGCCTCCAGATGTGCACTATGTCACCAACCCCTCTGGCAAGTGGAACAGAATCATAGAAACATAGAATCAGTCACTGTTGGAAGGGACCACAAGGATCATCCAGCTCCAGTCCCCCCTGACATGGGCAGGGACACCTCACACTAGATCAGGCTGGCCAGAGCCTCATCCAGCCTGGCCTTAAACACCTCCAGGGATGAGGCTTCCACCACCTCCCTGGGCAACCCCTTCCAGGCTCTCACCACTCTCATGGTGAAGAATGTCCTACAATCCAGTTTGAATCTACCCATTTCTAGCTTTGTTCCATCCCCCCCAGTCCTATCACTACCTGACAGCCTAAAAAGTCCCTCCCCAGCTTTCTCGTAGCCCCCTTCAGATACTGAAAGGCTACAATAAGGTGACCTGAGAGCCTTCTCCTCTCCAGCCTGAACAGCCCCAACTCCCTCAGTCTCTCCTCACAGCAGAGCAGCTCCAGCCCTCTGAGTATCCTTGTGGCTGTTCTCTGGACACCTCCCAGCACATCCATATCCCTCTTGTAACAGGGTCTCCAGAACTGGGGACAGTACTCCAGGTGAGGTCTCACCAGTGCAGAGCAGAGAGGCAGGATCACTTCTCTCCACCTGCTGCTCACACTTCTCTTGATGCAGCCCAGGATCTACTTGGCTTTCTGAGCTGCAAGAGCACACTGACAGCTCATATTGAGCTTCTCATCCACCAGGAAGGAAATTGAGATTGATCTGAACTTTCCCAGGTGCACTCCCTCCTTCTTCATCTTTCTAAAACTGCCAAACTTTGTCAGGAATCTCCTGAGAAAGTTTTGGGGTAAAGGGAAGTGAAAACAAGAGGTTGAATTA
Organism: Eubucco bourcierii; assembly: GCA_013396675.1. NCBI lineage: Eukaryota > Metazoa > Chordata > Aves > Piciformes > Ramphastidae > Eubucco > Eubucco bourcierii. The sequence continues at coordinate 125,828 of VWZE01014402.1, read as the reverse complement.
TTTTTAACTTTTGGAAGCAAGAGGAAGGCAGCAGAGCCTTTCATGTCTTGTTCAGCAGAGCAGACAGAGCTGTTCTCTGTTGTTTGACTCAACACAGCTGGAGCAGTGTAGAAGACTACATCTGCAGTGCTCAGTGTAGCCACCAAGAGAAAGTCCAAAGAAAGGGCTGTGTGCAGTGTCCCACCTGCCTGGAGTTTGAGAGAAGCAGGTGAGGCTTAATCAGCATGAATCTCACTGAGGGAAAAAAAAACAAAACACCAAAACCAAACAGAACACAACAACAAAAGCTGAGTGAAAAAGATCCTGTCTGATGGTTTGAAAATGTGGGTGCCTGCCTTGGATGGGCAGGAAGGGTGGAGAGAACTCTTCAAGCATTTGGAAATATGAATTATCCATCAGCCAGAAAATTATGGAAGGAAAGCAGAGCTCATTCTTCTGTACTTAAACTTGCAGGGCTGCTAGAAGCAAAGATGGTAACTGTGCCCCTACCTCCCAAACTAGAATTAAATTTGGGATGTGGACATTACACCCTGGGGACAGTTAGGGTTTGGCAGCAGGGTTTCCTGGCCTGAGATCCATGAATCCATGAACTCTTGCTGTTCCAACACTGATATCTCATCAGCAATATAGACTTTATTCCAGTAGGTTGGAGACTGCTTTCAACTTTGACTTAGTCTGAGGAACACAAAGTTTCCCACAAAGACAGTATAGAGCAGGAGCTGGATCTACAGGAAGGCTGGGGAGGGACTATTTATGAGGTCTTGGAATGACAGGACAAGGGGCAATGGGTTTGAACTGGCAGAGGGGAGATTTAGACTGGATGTTAGGAGGAAATTCTTTCCAGTGAGGGTGGTGAGACACTGGCACAGGTTGCCCAGGGAGGTTGTGGCTGCTCCCTCCCTGGAGGTGTTCAAGGCCAGGTTGGATGAGGCCTTGAGTAACCTGTACTAGTGGGAGGTGTCCCTGCCTATGGCAGAGGTTTGGAACTGGATGATCCTTGAGGTCCCTTCCAACTTTACCATTCTATGATTCTGTGATCTTCTCCTGGGTGGAGGCAGTGCCTGCATTGCTGGCCTTGGTACCTAGCTCCAGAAAGTGAGCTGAGTGCAGCAATGCAGACATCATTTTGCAGACCACTTGCACATGATGGGCTGGGGTATTTAAAGTGTTCTTTTGAAGACAGGCAAACTTTTGAAGAGAGAGAAGGCAGGTTTTATTTTGCCCAGAGACTGAAGAGACTGTGGGTAACTGCACTGCTTGATGTTGTTGTGCTGGGCTTGGGGTTAAAAGGGTCTAGGATCCTCTGGCAGGATTAGAGAGAATATGGAAAGGAGGACTCTGAGTGTGGATTAAAGAGGCTTCAAAGTCTCTTGTATCAGCAAACTCTTTTCTCTAGAAGAGATTAAGAGTGCAGCTTCTCAACCACTCTGTAATCTGGTCTCCATGGAAACAAACTGATGTTAGCAATGACGAGCTCCCCTTAATGGCTGCTCAGCAGCCGCCTTAGAGGGGGAGATTGGCTTTACTTTGTCACCTAAATCTGGTTAGCTCGTCCCCTGTCACTCCCTGACAACTACTGCTAGGGGAATTTTCACTGATCGTTTTCTGCTAGTGGAGCCTGCCCCAATGTCCCTGTGCTGCAGATATTTTGCTGTAGAGTTCACAGACTCAGGTCTTCACACCTCACTCAGGCAGCACAGGAAAAGCCACACAGTCACAATTCCACTGGTACTTCTGAAAGGGACAGGCCATGGCTTTCTTGTAAAGGTGGCAGGGCTTTCTTGTAAAGGTGGCATGTTTCCACCTTCCTACACGACCTACCCAGTGTGGCTCCAGAGAGCAGTCTTGGCTGAATATTGCCAAGCAGCCTATGGATGCAGCATTGAGCTCAAAATCAGGAAACCTGCCTTGTCTTAAAGCAAATCCATCCTTGCAACATCCAGCAGACAGCAATCTGCAGCTTTGCTGTGTGCCTGTCCATACTGGGGACAGAAGAAATGCTGTTCCAGGGTTTCATCCCAAATGCTGGCTGGTCTGGCCTCTGAATGCACGCTGGAGGTGCTAATGTGGCCATCCAGACTGAGGGTGAAGCTGTGGGTGGCTTGCAAACGTTCCCTGCATCTTTCTAAATCCCTTTTCATCCTTAGTCACATGCGGAAGGAGTGTGGGTGAGTGTGTGTAGGCAGAGAGAGAGGGATGGTAGGGCTGCATGAATTTGGATATGCACATCAGCTATCAAACATAGTGCAAAATTGCTGTGAAAGCAAGGAAAAAAGACAAATTTCGTGTCACAGTCTTCAGATGATGAGCTACTGCTGTTACTGTTTTGTGTGCTAGCAGAGTTGAAGTGGGACTCATTTGCTGAGTTGAGCAAGGGGTCTTCTGCACCTCCTGTCTCCCCTTCCTAACCCTTCTGCCTTTTTCCTCTCTTCACTGCTGCACAGATGCATTTCCCAGTGGATCTCAGGTGCCTGCTGCTGCCTCTGGCCCTTTCAGATCAGCCATGGGTTTGACTGAAATCTGAAACAAAGCAAACAAAATGTAGAGTGCCTGTCTGTCTCCAGCTCCTGCTTCAAAAAACGTTTCATACCATCAGCTAATTCTGCCTAAATCTGGAACTGTACACTTACAAATGCCATGAAACAGAAGAGTCAGGGGAGTGGCTTTCATTGTTATTGGCCTCCCTGTGAGATCAACCCCAAATCAGACCTCGAAGATTTCAGCCTGGAGACAACTCTGCAGGGATCCCAACTTCCCTCCCAGAGCAGCATGCTGATTTCCTGGGTCCATCTGGAATTACACTGGAACAAGTCCCTGGGTGTTCCTTGTAGACCTCTTTGCTTTTTCAGGCCATGGGAAAATTTCCACAGAGAACATGTCTAGTCCAAACAGCCACTTCAGATTTAATATGTGAGTGATGAACAAAGGAACAGCTGTAGCAGCACAGTGTCAGCCAGCACCAGGAAGCATATACAGACAGACCTGGTCTGTCTGTAAGAGATGGGGCTCTACACAGCCTGCCCAAGCTGCCCTTTCCCAGCTAGCAAGCCCTGTGGAGGAGTCCTGCAGCCTCATGTGTTGTTTAAAGAGTCATTCTGTTCTGCAAAGCAGGCAGCAGCTCCCATGTGGGCTGTACCTCAGCAATTGTAATTCCTCCCAGTTTATAAATAAGATGTTTTTCCTTGACTGCCAGGTCCCAGTGATATCTACAAGGTAAGCTGTGATCTCTACAGCCTGTGAATCATCACTGATAATGGTGATCCTGCCAGCTGACTCCTGATTTTGCTAGTGTTACAATGCCAGAGTTTGGGCATGTACCCAGAGAGAGGTCTGTGGCACAATGGTGAGGAAAACAGCCTCTTCCTTCTGGAGCAGAGTCCAGACAGAAGCCATCTGGGAGGGGTGCTCTTATGGACCTTCACTGTCCTGGGAAGGTACTCATACTTTTCCAACCCTGCCTGGGGAAGGTTCAGCCTCTTCCTTTCCCTTCCTTCACATGGAAGTGATAGGCTAGTAGCCTTCCAGTATCTGAAGGGGGCTCCAGGAAGGTTGGGGAGGGATTATTTACAAGGTCCTGCAACGACAGGACAAGAGGCAATGGGTTTGAACTGGCAGAGGGGAGATTTAGACTGGATGTTAGGAGGAAGTTGTTTGCAGTGAGGGTGGTGAGACACTGGCACAGGTTGCCCAGGGAGGTTGTGGTTGCTCCCTTCCTGGAGGTGTTGAAGGCCAGGTTGGATGAGGTCTTGAGTGAGCTGTGCTAGTGGGAGGTGTCCCTGTCTATGGCAGGGGGTTGGAACTAGATGATCCTTGAGGTCCCTTCCAACCTTACCATTCTATGATTCTATGATTCTAAGGACCAATGCCAGATGAAGTCTGGATTTCCCACTCTCTTGCCCTCACTGTCTGGCCCACATACAGTAGTCCCCAGCAAAAAAGGAGAAAAACTTTAGTTGTTCTTTGGGTCTCAATACCTGCTCTCCACTCTGAAGCATCAGCATCTTGGCCTCCGCCCCGACACCAGTTACATCTTGTTGGGTGAGAAACTGGAACCTGTGCATTTGCTGAGATCATTGCTTAGATGATGCTGGAAGGATTCTGGTTGCTGAATTGTCCTGGGTCCTCTGCCTGCCTCCACTACCTCCTGCTGGTGCAGCTGATGGTGTGTTATTAAGTCTCTCTGAAGCTCCCTTACAGCCAGGATAATAACACCTTGTGGAGGTGAGAGTAGATGTTCACTGGCATTTGTCATCAGCTTGGCTACAAGCACCCTGAGAGACCTATAAAGAAGTGAGGGGCTGTGATTCAGCAGCCACTGGAGGAGCAGCAGCTGCCACTGTGTCCATTTCATGATCTCTTCAAAAGCTTAAACTCTCCTTTTGATTTGGGTTTTGGCATTAAATTTGCAAGAGCCCTCTCCACGAGTGGAGCAGGGGAAGGTGATCTGCTGTGCCTCTGGGGAGGACACTGGAAGTAACCACTGTGGTAACAGTGCAGCCCGGAAGACTGATTGCAGGCTTCATCACAGCACCCTCATTCCTTATTGATGTGCACCTGCTTTCATGTTTCTTTCTTCTTTTTTGCTAGGATGCGTTTTCCTCGTGTCTGTTATTGCTGGGCAGAGAGAGGCACTAAAAGAAATCGTTTAGGTCAGGCTTGGGGGAGAAACAAGCAGATATCTGCATGCATTACCAAGGTAGCAGCACTTTTGCATCTGCAAAGTCAGTGCTGGGACTTAGATGAGACTGAGTGATCCGAGCAAAAAGCACAACTGTGTACACCCCTAGGCTCTGAACAGCAAAATTGCAGCTTGGATTTAGGTTCAGATCACCGAGTTCAGCTTTAGCCATTTAATTCATTGAGTGTACTTTGGGACTTTATTGACAGTCATGCTTTGTAAGGCTGTGTGGGCCTGCATCTGCTGGGACAGGCTGAAGTGGCTGGGGAGGGACTATTTACAAGGTCTTATAATGACAAGACGAGGGGCAATGGGTTTAAACTGGCAGAGGGGAGATTTAGACTGGATGTTAGGAGGAAGTTTCTCCTATGAGGACAGACTGAGAGAGTTGGGGCTCTTCAGCCTGGAGAAGAGAAGGCTTCCAGGAGACCTTAGAGTAGCCTTCCAGTATCTGAAGGAGGCCTACAGGAAGGCTGGGGAGGGACTATTGACAAGGTCTTTCAACGACAGGACAAGGGGCAATGGGTTTGAACTGGCAGAGGGGAGATTTAGACTGGATGTTAGGAGGAAGTTGTTTGCAGTGAGGATGGTGAGGCACTGGCACAGGTTGCCCAGGGAGGTTGTGGCTGCTCCCTCCCTGGAGGTGTTGAAGGCCAGGTTGGAGGAGGCCTTGAGTGACCTGTACTAGTGGGAGGTGTCCCTGCCTATGGCAGGAACTGGATGATCTTTGAGGTCCCTTCCAACCTTACTATTCTCTGATTCTGTAAGTGAAAGTCCTTTTCTGTGAGCACCTTGGGGGAAAAAGGAGTCTATGTGTGTAGATGAACTTCTGTTAGCTCCAGCATCAGAGCAGCTCTGCTCTCTGTGGCATTTTCATGGTCTGTCCTCTGCCAAGGTAGTGGCAGTGAAGACCTTGGCTTTGTCTCTCTTTGGGAGTGAGGATGTGTGCTTGTCCCTTGGGTTCAAGTGTAAATGCTCCCAGAGTTTGATGAGCACTGATGAATTCTGGAAGATGTTTTATGAGCAGCAGGAAGGGGAATCAGTTGTCCCAGAGTGAACAGTGACTATGAGGGCATGTGTGGGACCTGCAATGCCACTCCATGTGGGTCCAGCAGTAGCAACACTGTGCTCCACTGCTGGTTCAAAACCATCAGGACTTCAGTCCCACAACCTGCTTGCAGTTGGGTGGACAAAGACATACCCTGTGCCCTAGATGAGAACATGGAGAAACAGGCAAAGAAGCATTACACAGGCTTCTTCCTGAAGCACAGTCAGTGAGGAGGGAAGATCTCTTAAGCCAGGTCACCCTGTGGCTCTCATCCTTTCTAATGAAGCCTTGCTGCTGCTGGCCACTCAGCTCTTCAGCTTTCAAGTCAACAAATCACACACACAAAGAAAAGGTAGAAAGCAAAGAGGAGGAGAAAAAAGACAGAATGATATATTTTTGTGCACGCTCTCTCTCTCTTTCTTCATTCCTTTGAGCCATTTTTAACCCAAGCTAATTCAGCTGGAAATATTAATAACCCTATAAGGACACCACCTCCTTGTAATGAAGTGTAAAGGTCACTTCTGCTCAAATCACACAGCTCTTTCATTTTGTTCTCTGCGAGGAACAGCTCCTCTTTTTAATTATTCAGTTTGCTTTTATATTGCAGTTGCTGCTCTCTTGTCTCTAATCTCTGACACTTCCCCATTAGGCAAGCCCCCAGGAGGCTGGGTGATGTGGCCTGCTGGGTTGCACTGAGGACCATGGATGCTGCAAGCAGCAGCCAGAACTTGCCTGGAGGAGGAAGCAAAGGCTGGACATGGAGAAGGCAAGGTGATTCTTGGTATTCAGAGCTGTTTCTTTGATGATGTGAGTCTGCTGGTGTTTCTTCAGCATGTGGGGACTGCAAAATACATTCATTTTTGGTTGAGTTAAACCCTTCTGCATCAGGTGCCACTTGATGTGATGGGAAGGAGAGGGGCTGGAGGGGAGCTGGGGCATTCCTGTCCTCTGGTCTCAACCTGACTGGTGGATGGAGGTGTGAGGCTGTAGGATGGGAAGTGACCTCTGGCTGTTGTCTGCTTACTGAGGAATGTAGTTGCTTACAGGGCCCTGAAATGACAAAACCTCTGGCATCAGTGCAATACCCTCAGTCTTCCAGCATCTCTTGGCCCAGGATGCCCATGGCCAGGGAGAAATCACAAAACCTCTGGCATCACTGCAATGCCCTCAGTCTTCCAGTATCTCTTGGCCCAGGTGCCCATGGCCAGGGAGAAATGACAAAACCTCTGGCATCACTGCAATGCCCTCAAGTCCTCCAGCATCTCTTGGCCCAGGATGTCCATGGCCAGGGAGAAATCACAAAACCTCTGACATCACTGCAATGCCCTCAGTCTTTGAGTATCTCTTGGCCCAGGATGCTCATGGCCAGGGAGAAATGACAAAACCTCTGGCATCACTGCAATGCCCTCAAGTCCTCCAGCATCTCTTGGCCCAGGATGTCCATGGCCAGGGAGAAATCACAAAACCTCTGACATCACTGCAATGCCCTCAGTCCTCCAGTATCTCTTGGCCCAGGATGTCCATGGCCAGGGAGAAATGACAAAACCTCTGGCATCACTGCAATGCCCTCAGTCCTCCAGTATCTCTTGGCCCAGGTTGCCCATGGCCAGGGAGAAATCACAGCAGCATGCTGCACATGTGAGCACTCCTGGGACAAGCCATGAGAGTCACCATGCCAAAAACAGGTGATGGGTTTGGGGTCTCATGTAAACTCTTCCTGGACAGGTGCCCAGGAGAGAGCTGGGGACCAGGGCCATGTCATAGCTCCCCACTGCCCCCAGACATGCTTTGGTTTAGCAGGACCTCAGAGTTCTTTCCCACTCTCTTGATGATCAGAGGGCTGGAGCAGCTCTCCTATGAGGACAGGCTGAGAGATGTTGGGGCTCTGCAGCCTGGAGAAGAGAAGGCTTCGAGGGGACCTGATAGTAGCCTTCCAGTATCTGAAGGGGGCCTACAGGAAGGCTGGGGAAGGATTATTTACAAGGTCCTGCAACGACAGGACAAGGGGCAATGGGTTTGAACTGGCAGAGGGGAGATTTAGACTGGATGTTAGGAGGAAGTTGTTTGCAGTGAGGGTGGTGAGACACTGGCACAGGTTGCCCAGAGAGGTTGTGGCTGCTCCCTCCCTGGAGGTGTTGAAGGCCAGGTTGGAGGAGGCCTTGAGTGTCCTGTGCTACTGGGAGGTGTCCCTGCCTATGGTAGGGAGTTGGAACTAGATGATCCTTGAGGTCCCTTCCAACCCTACCATTCTATTATTCTATGACTCTGTGGTGGCACCCTGGAAATCTTCCCAGGAAAGCCACAGCACCCAAACCACATGCTCCCTGCTAACCTCCTGTGTGGGAGCAGCTCCCATCCCCCTCCACCCTAGGCCTTTGCTGATGTATCTGGCCCTAGCTGGGGTGGTCCTTTCTCCCTTTTGGGGCCTCTGCTTTCCTGAGGGTGCAGTAGGAGGTTTAAGACCACAGGTAGGAAGCTGTATGAGACTCTGTGAGGTCATTTAAGATCTTCAGGGACTATTTCAGTGGCCGAGATGATTATTGCATTAATTATTACTGTAGCATCCTAAATAATTAATAACCATAATTAATTGTACGAACCCAAGAGAGACAGAAACAACTTTTGTGGTGGCTGCAACCTCTCCCTCCCCTGAGCATTAACCCCCTCCAGAACTTCTCTGTAGTGTTTTGTTTTCCCTGAGTGTTTAAATGTCTGGAGCAATGTGGGGTTTCCTCCACTTCCCCATGGGACTCCTCGTTCTCTGCTCTAATTATAACACTGCAGCAGCTGTTAATGCCCACAAACAAACACAGCTCCCCAGTACCTGGGATGAGTTAAGGTTTATATAATCATGTGAAGATTTGAGAGCTGAAAAGCCTTTCACTGTGCTCTGCATGAATCATTTACAAGGAGNGGAAGAGACCTTGGAAGATCATCCAGCTCAGCTTGCCCTGCCAGAGTAGGGTCAGCTAGATTAAGTCACACAGGAATGCATCCAGGTGGGTTTTGTATGTCTTCAGAGAAGGAGACTCCACAGCCTCTCTGGGCAGCCTGCTCCAGGGCTCTCTCACCCTCACAATGAAAAAGTTTTTCTTTATGTTCATGCGGAAGCTTCTCTGCTCCAGCTTGCACCTCCCCTGCCCCTCATCCTATTATTGGACATTTTTGAGCAGAGCCTGGCTCCATCCTCCTGGCACTGCCCTGCACATCTTGACAAACATGAATGAGGTCACTCCTCAGGCTCCTCTGCTCTAAGAGCCCCAGCTCCCTCAGCCTTCTTCAGCAGGGAGATGTTCCACTGCCTTCGGCATCTCTGTGGCTCTGAACTGGACTCATTCAAGCAGTTTTCTGAGGTCCTTCTTGAACTGAGGGACTCAGAACCAGACATAGTATTCCAGATGCAGCCTCACCAGATCACAGCAGAGCAGAGAGTGAGGAAAACCTTCCTCAGCCTACTAACCACACTCACAATACACCCCAGGATGCCAAGAGTCCAACTGCTGCTGGCTATACCTTGTGTGCTCAGCACCAGGCAAGCCATTGCTAAAGCCAAATGATTTCTAGAGCCTGATGTTCACAAGAATCTGGTGATGCCCTCATGCAAGTCATACAGTGTGCAAATAGTAAAGAAGCTACAACCTCCACCACCAGATCCTTTTCCACCAGGCTGCTTTCCAGCCACTCTGCTCCAAGCCCGTAGCATTGCTTGGGGTTGTTGTGACCAAAGTGTAGGTCCCAGCTCTTGGTCTTATTAAACCTCATTCTCTTGACCTCAAGCCATCAATTGAACCTGTCCATATCTCTCTGCAGGGCCTTCCTGCTCTCAAGCAGATCAGCACTCCAGTTTAGTGTCATCTGCAAACTTGCTGATGGTGCCCTCAACCCAAATAAATAATAAATATATTAAACAGAACTGGCCCCATTACTGAGTCCTGGGGGACACCACTTGTGACCAGCTGCCAGCTGGATTTAGAATCATAGAATCATAGAATGGTAAGGTTGGAAGAGACCTCAAGGATCATCCAGTTCCAACCCCCTGCCACAGGCAGGGACACCTCCCGCTAGCACAGCTCACTCAAGGCCTCCTCCAATCTGGCCTTCTACACCTCCAGGGAGGGAGCAGCCACAACCTCCCTGGGCAACCTGTGCCAGTGTCTCACCACCCTCACTGCAAACAACTTCCTCCTAACATCCAGTCTAAATCTCCCCTCTGCCAGTTTAAACCCATTGCCCCTTGTCCTGTCATTGCAAGCCCTTGTCAATAGTCCCTCCCCAGCCTTCCTGTAGGCCCCCTTCAGATACTGGAAGGCTACTAGAAGGTCTCCTGGAAGCCTTTAACTCCCTTTATCACAGCTCTTTGGGCCAGTTTTTAATCCAGCAGAGTCCACCTGGCCATGCCATGGGCCACAAGAGTTCTCAAGGAGAATGCTGTAGCAGATACTTGGATTAGAAACAGAAGCTGAGAACAGGAGGAGACTTGCTCAGGCCTATAGATATCAATGCTCTGAGTAATTAATGTCCTAAACCTGTTTGTTTGAAAGCATCTCTGCTGCCTTGGCTAAGGCAGGTGTTCCTGCAGTACCTGTGTGTTATGCCTTCTGATCCCAGCCCAAAGAATTGCAATTATGGAAACCAAAGCTGGCTTTTTCTCCTGCTCTTGTTTAATACCCCAGATGTCTGCTTGTCTGCTGTGGTGCCATCTTGCTCCTTGGTGGATGGTTTGTTGCCTGCACAGTGGCAACCCTCACCTGGGTGGAAACGGTAAGCTGTGGCATGCAGGTGTTGGCATAGCTCTTTGTAGCCCAGGGGAACAGATGGCACTGCCTGACAAATG
>VWZE01014402.1:89526-102984 GCA_013396675.1 Eubucco bourcierii | reverse complement strand
AAATTGAGGGGCCCAGAACTGGACACAGTACTCAAGGTGTGGCCTAACCAGCACTGAGCACAGGGTGGTCCTGCTGGTCACACTATTCCTGAGACAGGCCAGGATGCCAGTGGTCTTCTTGGCCAGCTGGGCACACTGCTGGCTCAATCACTGGGAATCTCTGAGTTGTCCTCCTGGCTCTCGACCTTCACATCTTTGTAAACATGAATGAGGTCATCCCTCAGACTCCTTCAAGCTAATGCCAAGCCACTCTCATCCCCAACCTCCCCCCCCCGCCCCCCCCAACTACCTGGGGAAACATTGGTATTTTCTTTACAATGGCAACAGACTGAGGGGCCCAAGCAAGAGCTTCTCTTGCACTAGAAACAAGGATTTGAATGCTTCTGAGCAGAGTTGATTTGAAGCAACTTCTGTCTTTCTTTAAAAAGAAACTCATAAAAATTTCCCACTCATCCCAAAAATATCACAGTATCAGAGTATCACCAGGGTTGGAAGAGACCTCAAAGCTCATCAAGTCCAACCTGTTACCACAGACCTCAAGACCAGACCATGGCACCAAGTGCCACGTCCAAACCTGCCTTGAACACCTCCAGGGACGCTGACTCCACCACCTCCCTGGGCAGCCCATTCCAGCAGTCAATGACTCTCTCAGGCAAGAACTTTCTCCTCACCTCCAGCCTAAACTTCCCCTGGAACAGCTTGAGACTGTGTCCTCTTGTTCTGCTGCTGCTTGCCTGGGAGAAGAAGGTAACCTCCCCCTGGCTACAACCACCCTTCAGGTAGTTGTAGACAGCAATAAGGTCCCCCCTGAGCCTCCTCTTCTCCAGGCTAAACAATCCCAGCTCCCTCAGCCTCACTTCATAGGGCATCAGACCAATATTTTCCCCTACAAGATAATTTTCTCTGGGGAAATAAAAAGATTAACAAGCTTCAGTAACCCCATTAGGAGAAAGATGGGGGGTACAATTTTTTAGCCTCCTTACAAGATGTGGAGAGACCAGTGGTGTTGAAGACAGGCAGTCCATACTGTTGTTTATTATGTATACAGCAAGTAGAACCCAGAAATCTCAGTTAAGGATCAAACCCTCTTGTACTAGTCCCTGTAGAAGCACACATCAAGAAGTCCCTGCCCTGAAAAGTCTAAAATACAGTCTAAAAATGGTCCCTTACACAGCAGAGTTTGGAGGTGAAGAATAGGAACTGGAACCAGGTAAGTGTGAAATCAAACTTTTTCCTGACTTTCTTTCATCTTCCAAACAAAAGCCTAAAAAAAAAAGTGCTGTGATCATCCTTTCCAGTCTCTATCTAGCAGGATAATAGAATCATAGAATCATTAAGGTTGGAAAACACTCTTAAGGTCATTGAGCCTAACTGTAAACCTCTACACATTGACAAGTCCACCACTAAACCATGTCCCTCAGCACCACATCTACACAGCTTTTAAATACTTCCAGGGGTGGTGACTCAGCTGCTTCCCTGGGCAGCCTGTTCCAGGGCTTGACAACCCTTTTGGTGAAGAAATTTGTCCTAATATCCAATTTAAACCTTCCCTGGCACAACTTGAGGCCATTTCCTCTTGTGCTATCTCTTGTTCACAGTATCACAGTATCACCAAGGTTGGAAGAGACCTCAAAGCTCATCAAGTCCAACCCATCACCATAGACCTCAAGACCAGACCATGGCACCAAGTGCCACGTCCAAACCTGCCTTGAACACCTCCAGGGACGCTGACTCCACCACCTCCCTGGGCAGCCCATTCCAGCAGTCAATGACTCTCTCAGGCAACAACTTTCTCCTCACCTCCAGCCTAAACTTCCCCTGGCACAGCTTCAGACTGTGTCCTCTTGTTCTGCTGCTGCTTGCCTGAGAGAAGAAAGCAACCTCCTCCTGGCTACAACCACCCTTCAGGTAGCTGTAGACAGCAAGAAGGTCTCCCCTGAGCCTCCTCTTCTCCAGGCTAACCAATCCCAGCTCCCTCAGCCTCTCTCCATAGGACTGTGCTCCAGGCCTCTCCCCAGCCTCGTTGCCCTTCTCTGGACACACTCAAGCACCTCAATGTCCTTCTTCAATGGAGGGGCCCAGAACTGGACACAGGACTCCAGGTGTGGCCTAAGCAGTGCAGAGTGCAGGGGGAGAATGAGCTCCCTGCTCCTGCTGGCCACACTCTTGCTGATGCAGGCCAGGATGCCATTGGCTTTCTTGGCCACCTGGGCACACTGCTGGCTCCTGTTCAGGTGGGTGTCAATCAGCACCCCCAGTTCCCTTTCTGTTTGGCTGCTCTCCAGCCACTCCCACCCCAGCCTGTAGCTCTGCATGGGGTTGTTGTGGCCAAAGTGCAGCACCTGGCACTTGGATTTGTTGAGCTCCATCCCCTTGGACTCTGCCCATCTGTGCAGGCGGTCGAGGTCCTGCTGCAGAGCCCTTCTGCCCTCCAACCCAGCAACATCAGTTGGAGAAGCTACCAACATCCCCATCATTAGAATCTCCTTGAAGCAGTGGGGTCTCCCCTGAGCATCCTTTTCTCCAAACTAAACAAACCCAGCTCACTCAGCCACCCCTCATAAGCCTTTTTCTCTAGCTCTTTCACCAGCTTTGTTCTCCTTTGGATACACTCTAAGACCTCAATGTCTTCTGTAGTGAGGGGTCCAAAACTGAACACAGTGCTAGAGGTGCAGTCTCCCCAGGGTCAAGTACAGGGGGACAGTCACTTCCCTAGTCCTGCTGGCCACACTGTTGCTGATAGAAGCCAGGATGATGTTGGCCTTCTTGGTCAGCTGGGCACACTGCCAGCTCATACTTATCCAGCTCTTAACCAACACTTCCAAATCCTTTTCCACCAGGCTGCTTTCCCCACACCTGTAGCATTGCCCAGGGTTGTTGTGACCCGAGTCCAGGGCTTGGCACTTAACATTGCTAAACCTCATACAACTGGCCTTGGCCCATTTGTGCAGCCTGTCCAGATCCCTCTGTAGAGACTTCCTGGCTTGGTGTCTCCTGCAAATATACTGAGTATGCACTAGGTCTCCTTGTCCAGATATTGATAAATGTATTAAAAGAGGACAGGCCTTGTCACTGAGAGTTAAGTGATGCAGGAAGGAGACAGCCTGGCAGTGAGTCACACTGCTGATATTGACACCTCAAGAATACAGAATCATTGAATGGTAAAGGTGGAAGGGACCTCAAGGATCATCTAGTTCCAACCCCCTGCCATAGGCAGGGACACCTCCCACTAGCACAGCTCACTCAAGGCCTCATCCAACCTGGCCTTGAACACCTCCAGGGAGGGAGCATCTACAACCTCCCTGGGCAACCTGTGCCAGTGCCTCACCATCCTCACTGCAAACAACTTCCTCCTAACACCCAGTCTAAATCTCCCCTCTGCCAGTTCAAACCCATTGCCCCTTGTCCTGGCATTGCAAGACCTTGTCAATAGTCCCTCCCCAGCCTTCCTGTAGGCCCCCTTCAGATACTGGAAGACTACTCTAAGGTCTGCTGAAAGCCTTCTCTTCTCCAGGCTGCAGAGCCCCAACTCTATCAGCCTGTTCTCATAGCAGAGCTGCTGCAGCCCTCTGAGCATCTTTGTGGCCTCCTCTGGTCTGGCTCCAACACTTCCATGTCCTTCCTGTGCTGGGGGCTCCAGAGCTGCACACAGTACTCCAGATGGGGTATGATGAGAGCAGAGTAAAGGGGTCCCCAGGTGCTATTCTTCCAGCTGCAGCAATGACAGAATCCTGCCAGACTTCCTGAACACCAGTGTTTCCTAGTGGAGTGTCTTTGCCTCCAGCTATCCTCATTTGCAATTCTTCCTCCAGGTCTTCTTAGGGAATTCCAATCATGTTTATTTTAGCCATAAGACTACCTCTCTGAGGAAGGTCTTCTTCAGCCTCCTCACAAACTAGGTTAACCATCTTCACATTCCCTAGTGATACCACAGTGGCCGCAGACCTTTGTGCCACAACTGATGATCCTCCACTTGGTACCTCTGGATTCTTGGGTGTGTTTGTCTCCACCCTAATGGGGAGATGTTCCTTCCCTTTGTAAATGAGATTCTTTTCCCACTGTAGTTGTTTTGTATTTCTTGAAACCAGGACACCTGTTCAGCAGATGAGCTTCTAGTTGACACCACTGCATCGCTTGCCTTGAAAGGACAGAACACAATCATCTTGTCCAACAGGTTTTGTGTTAAAGGCTGCACTTGTGGCACTGCTGGAAACTTTTCCCAGTCCACAGGACAAAAGTTATAATCCTCATGAGGTTTTCAAGGCATCTGAAACAGCACTGCTGTTCACAGTTTGGAGCAGAGCCTGAGGGCAGATCTGGCAGATGAGTTCATTGGCCACTTCATCCTTGAAGCTGTGGAAAAGATTGCCCAGCAAAAGGTGGAAGTGACCACGTTCACAGCCAATTTCACTAACTTGGGATGCTTCTTTTGCTATGGATCAGCCATGATAGCCAGTATCAGGCACTCTCATGCTGGCAGCAAGGAGCTTTGTCATGTAGCAGGTGTCTGAGAAGGCAAGAAGCTAACTTGCTTGTCCTTGGGAGGGGTAGGGAGGAGGTAGGGAAAACTCAGTGCCAACTTGGCCTTCAATGTGGTTCCTCCGTGAAGTTTCTAGGCTTCCCTAGCTTCTAGGGAAGTCCAAATCCCTGAAAGAGGAGGTGGCAGTGCAGCTACCCAGGTGTCTTCCAGTGTCCCAGGTGTCCCCATGCCTCCTGCCTGGTATGGCACTGCTCAGCCCTCTTTTTGGGCTGTGTTTTTGCTGATGAAAAGGCAACAGCTGTGCTGAGCTGAGAGATGCTGCGGTGCCACAACTCGCTCCAGCGTGATGGCAGAAACTGCAGCATGCAGAGAAAGGCAAGTGGGTTGTGCTGGACTAGGAGGGCACCACTGGGGCTTGGCTCCCACTTGCCTTGCTGAGGAGATCCACACAAGGCAACTGGAGGTCTCTGTGCCCTGGATTCCCAGGCAATGGCAGGCAAACATTCCTTTTAGGAAGCTGGAACTTAAGCAATTAAAAAAAAAATGGTGGCTTTTTCTTTCTGGTTTTTCTTAGCTTTCCTTTTTTTGAGGTACTGTAGAGACTTAAAAACATGATTGGATTTGTGCATGCCTTTATTTATTGAGCTATTTATGATGGGCATAGATTTCCCTAAGCCAAAAAGCCCCCTCCCTCCTCCTTCCCCAACCTTAGTAATCAGCTTCCTTGAGCTTCAGCCCACGCTAGGCTATTTTCATCTGTCAAATCCTCCATCATTGGTTAAATTGCCTAGGTGTGTGTTGGCTTTGTCATTTTTGGTGAAATCTTATAATCTTACAAGACTACTTTGCCCAAGTTCCTACTTCTCTCCTGGTTGGTACTGTAAAAGGTCTCATTTCAATACGTTGCTGCTCTTAGGGCTGATGTCTATACTCCAGTGCCCACAACGGTCATCTGTGTCCATCTTCTGCCAGAAGATCCCAGAGTCAGCCCCAACCAGCATCTAGATGAGGCAGAACAAGATGATGATGGTTCCATCATTCCCAAATGCTTCAAAGCTGCAGTGAACTGCAGATGTTTAGACTCCTTAGACATGGATATCAAATTTTGGCCCCCACCACCTCTTTCTCAGATGCTCTCCTTTCCTCTTTTGCTGCCTGCTTTTGCTGCAGCCTGCATTGCCTGCACCACCTTTCATACCACTGCACTCTTAATGAGCACATTCAGCATGGGCCCTGGCTTGCTCCCAGGGTGCCCCTGCCCACACACACGCTAGAAGCTGCCTTCTGACACGTGAGGAGATGCTTCGCTCGGAGTCTGTCGTGCGAACTGGTTCCAGCCGAGGATGCTCTTTCCTTTTGACTCTCCACAGAGATCACAGGACCCTGTTTCATCCAGCTCCCTGTTGGAGCATAGTTGAGTGATAACAGACGTTTCTGTCGCAACATCTAACAGTGCTTTGCTATCAGGAGCAGCACACCAGCCTGCTTGGTTGGGAGTCGGCGCTGTCACCCAGCAGCTCTCCTTGTCTGGAAGTTGTTTTGATTTCTTTTCTTAGACTTCTCCCTCTCTGTGTCTTTCTCTCTAAAACATTAATTTCCTCTAATTAGAACCTCCTTAACAATTCTTTCTTCCCCTCTCCTCAGTTAATTTCCTTTAATTAGAACCTCCTTAATAATTCTTTTGCTAAGTCAATTTCCTCAGTTAGAACCACCCGCCATAATTTCTTTCCATCCTTTCAAAAGCTGTCGGAGCAGCTAAGTAAATTATGCTTCTGGGTAACCTTTATCTCTTACTTGGTATTTTAAAAGAACTCCTGTAACAGGTTAGACAGGCATAATTTCCCTTCCAGAGCTATGCTGGTCTGACCCCATTAGGTTATACTTAGCTGAGTGTTGTACTATTGTATCCTCAATCAGGAGCGCTAGCTGTTCCTCTGAAACCAAGGTAAGGTTGTGTTTGTGAATGAATTAAATATGACATTTCATTCTTCAGATCAGATTTAACAGTGTCAAAAAATCTGTCTTTAAACCAGTTTGAATTGCTCTTGAAGAATATTGAGAACTGTGGCCAGTTCTGGGCCACTCAGTTTAAGAAGGACATTGAGGTGCTTGAGCGTGTCCAGAGAAGGGCAACGAGGCTGGGGAGAGGCCTGGAGCACAGCCCTATGGAGAGAGGCTGAGGGAGCTGGGATTGGTTAGCCTGGAGAAGAGGAGGTTCAGGGGAGACCTTCTTGCTGTCTACAGCTACCTGAAGGGTGGTTGTAGCCAGGAGGAGGTTGCTTTCTTCTCTCAGGCAAGCAGCAGCAGAACAAGAGGACACAGTCTGAAACTGTGCCAGGGGAAGTTTAGGCTGGAGGTGAGGAGAAAGTTGTTGCCTGAGAGAGTCATTGAGTGCTGGAATGGGCTGCCCAGGGAGGTGGTGGAGTCAGCGTCCCTGGAGGTGTTCAAGGCAGGTTTGGATGTGGCACTTGGTGCCATGGTCTGGTCTTGAGGTCTGTGGTGATGGGTTGGATTTGATGATCTTTGAGGTCTCTTCCAACCCTGGTGATACTGTGAGATATGGAAAACCTCCTGCCCCCATTAGCTGTCCTATGAGCCACTTGTTCCTTTTTCTCTGCAGCCATGCCAGTTTTCTTCTGATGACAAGCCTTTTAAGTGCTAATGGTTTCTAAAGCATACTGTTCAAGACAGGTTCTGTGTGTGTATGTAATTTACACTGTAAGTAACTACTCATGGCACATGGCTTTTCTCAGTCGTGTGGTGGATCACATCAGCAGTAGGTATGAATGAGGAGGAAGGTGATATACACATAGAATCTTAGAATGATTTGGGTTGGAAGGGACCTCCAAAGGTCATCTAGCCCAGCCTCCTGCAGTCAACAGGGGCATCCTCTACTAGAGCAGCTTGCTCAGAGCCTTGTCAAGCCTGACTTTAAATATCTCCAGGGATGGGGCCTCCATTACCGCACTGGGCAACCTGTTCCAGTGTTCCATCACCCTCATGGTAAAGAACTTCTTCCTAATATCCACTCTCAATCTTGTCTTCTCCCGTTTCAGACCATTGACCCTTGTCTGGTTACTGCAGAGATCTGCAATCAGTCCCTCTGCAGCCTTCCACACAGGACTGGAGGTGAGGTTTCACCAAAATAGAGCAGCAGAATCCCCAATCTCCATCTGCTGCCCACACTTCATTTGATGCATCCTAAGATGCCATTGCCTTTATAGAATCATAGAATCATAGAATGGTAAGGTTGGAAGGGACCTCAAGGATCAGCTAGTTCCAACCCCCTGCCATAGGCAGGGACACCTCCCACTAGTACAGGTTACTCAAGGCCTCCTCCTACCTGGCCTTGAACACCTCCAGGGAGGGAGCAGCCACAACCTCCCTGGGCAATCTGTTACTGGGCTGCAAGTGCATATTGTTGCCTCATATCCAGATTCTCATCCACCAGCACCTCCAAGTCCTCTTCTGCAAGGCTGCTCTCAATTTCATCATTCCCCAGCCTGGACTGCTATTTGGGATTACCCCAGCCTAGTGCCTTATGGGCCTGAGTTTCCTCTCTACATTATGTAGTTTCTTTCCAGTTGAGATTTTATTATCCATCACTCTATTCATTTAAGATGGGCTGTAAGGAACCATCTGGACTTCCTGCAATCACCAAGGATAACTTGTTTAATTTCCTGGTTTGGGGAAGCAAAGGGCCAAGCACCGTGTGCACATGCAGCCCAGACAGCAACCGAGTCCTGGGCTGCATCAAGAGCAGTGTGGGCAGCAGGGCAAGGGAGGGGATTCTGCCACTTTGCTCTGTTCTTGTCAGACCCCACCTGGAGTCCTGTGTGCAGTTCTGGACCCCTCAGCACAGGAAGGACATGGAAGTGTTGGAGCGGGTCCAGAGGAGGCCACCAAGATGCTCAGAGGGCTGCAGCAGCTCTGCTGTGAGGACAGGCTGAGAGAGTTTGGGCTCTGCAGCCTGGAGAAGAGAAGGCTTCCAGCAGACCTTAGAGTAGCCTTCCAGCATCTCAGNTCCCTGGAGGTGTTCAAGGTCAGGTTGGAGGAGGCCTTGAGTGCCCTGTGCTAGTGGGAGGTGTCTCTGCCTATGGTAGGGAGTTGGAACTGGCTGATCCTTGAGGTCCCTTCCAACCTTACCATTCTATGATTCTGTAAGTATTGATAGCAATAGGGAAGTGCCATACAGTTTTAGTGTAATCCAGGTTTTTATGGGCCAAATATTGGTAGCAACTGGGAGGTACCATACAGCTTTAGTGAAGTCCAGGTTTTTATCTAATTATGAAGAAACAGATCTGAGCTGCAGGACTGCTCTCTCTCCCCACCACTGGTAGATGCAGCTGACCATATTCCTGATCATATCCTCTTTTCTACCCCTTTCCTAGATTAGCACCTACTAGTGAGCACAGCTCTGATGGTTCCAGCAGGTGTCATTGTGAAGGAAAGCACTGCCCTGCTGTCATGCATGGTACAATAGGGCCCAGCTCACATGAGACAGGTCAAAGACAGCTACCTCACAACAGGCTCAGGTCTTTGTAGCACAAGGACATTCTCCCTTTTTTGGCTATGCCCAACATAAGGTGCACAGTCTACTCAAATTCCTGATCACAAAGCATAATGGTCACCATGGGCCCTGAAGAGCCTGCTGCAGTGAGACAGATGGGCCCTTCAGACTTGTGAAGTACTTTTTACCACCATCTGATAGGAATCAGCAATGCCTCAGTGGGTTGATGCTTTGGGTACCACTTGGTACAAGTGGAGCAATCCAGGAAGCTCCACATGGGGAGCTGCCGGAGGCTTGCAGCTACTCCATGCTTGTCAGTGCCACTGTCAGCTTTCTGGGCAGGTTCAAAACATTTTAGCCAGTAAGATCTACTTTATTTCCTTGGCAGTCATAGTAATTATGCAGAAAACTTAATTTGCCATCACTTCCCATGGAATTTTGGAGCAGGACTGGAAGGAAAGGTGAAACTCTTTAAGGTTTTTGGTTTCGACAAAATCCCTAATGTTCGAGATGGGAATAGGATGGTTTTGGGGAATCTTACAAGGGGTAAAATGCTGGTGGTGTTGGACAGAGGGTTGTTTGGGAAGGGTAGGTTTTCTAAAAAGTTATGTTAGAAAACTAAAAAAAAAAAACAACAAAAAAAAAGCTGTCTGGCTCTTCTTGGAGGAGATGAGAGAGCAGGAAGAGGGAATGGCCAGGTTGGGTTGTTCAGACCAACAACTCACTACAACGGAAGAGATGCTGTTCTCTATGCTCCTTGAGAAGCCCATCTTGCTGGTCTCCAGTCTATCTCAGATGAGGATAAAGAATGGCTAGAGATAGAGATAGGCAATCCAGTAGACAATGTTGAAGAGCAGGAAGGCAGTGGGGAAGAAGACGCGAGAGTAGGAGTCCAGGCGGGAGATGTGAATGCGGACTCTCCCCTCACGCCACATTCCTGTCTGACAGTCCTCAATGCAGCAGAAGAACCTCTCACATTCCTTTCCTTCCAGGCATGGGGAGCCAGGATCTTCATCCTCATCTTCCTCTATCTCTGGGGGCCAGTGCATGATGTTGTTGATGTTGATGGTGGTATAGGATGGCATCACCTGTGCACCAGCTGGTGGCTGTAATGGAGAAGGTGGATTAAAGGGAAGGAAAAGGCAAGAAAACTTGTTCTAGACACCAACCCCCACCCAGTTTGCAATATGTCAGTTCACAGAATAGGTGCAGTTCAGTGAAGTCATCCCTCCTTCTCTGCACTTGGTTGTAAGTCACCAGCTCGACATTCTGTGGGGACTGGCATCTCCCTGTGTGCCTGTGAGATTCTTCCCTGGCATCCTAGGGCATAGCCTTAGCCAGCAAAGGTCCAATTACTCTGATTCCCCATCTCTGCCACTGGTAGTGCAGAAACAGCATCTGTTTGGTGTCAGGTGTGTTAACCTCATCCCTCTTTCTCCTCTTGTTCAGCTGCCTCTGAGGATGCAGCACACATTTCTGATGTGTCTTATGCTTGCTGTCAATTGCTGGTGAAAAGCTGGAGAAAGGCTATAACCCCTTGGCCCAGGAGAAGCAGCCTATCATCACCCTCACAGAAGCTCTCTCCACCTGTGCAGGTAAATAAGGCTGGGACAGAAGAGATCTATTGAGGTTTTTTTTTGTTTAGTTGTGTCCCTGTTCAGAGGCCTGCTTCAGATGATGTGTCAGAAGTACCTGACATGAGCTTGGGCAGATCTTGAGAGAATGATGACCACTCTGGTTTCACTATCCTCACACTCAGGTGGTCCTCTGACAGACAGATGACAAAAGAAAACAAATGTTCCTGCATCTCTCTGACCTGTGGCACCTCTGTAATCCACAGAGATCAAACAGGTACAGGTGGAAGAACCTGGATGTGGATCACCCTGTCTTGAAATGGACATGGTCATGCCAGTCATCCTAAACCACACTGACCAGGGCTCCAGCAATCCTGAAGACAGCACAGGGAACCTGGCTCTGACAGACACCTTTTAGTTTTAGAGGAGTCTCTTCTGCTTTTTCTGGTGATGTCTCACCTTCCAGATGCTCAGACCCAGCACACAGAGTGCTCTGAGTACCTTATGAAAACACTATGGTCAGACACTTAACCATGGCAGCAGTTTCCAGTGCAGACTCAGGTGGGATATTTCCAAACAGCTTGGAGTCCTAACAGCATCCACCTCTGCTGACCCCCTTGACCTACCAGCCTGGCTTTCCTGTTGTTGTGCTCAAGTGGTTTCTTGTTTCCCACCAGGTAGTTGAGTGTAGCATATTCCATGAGAGCTGCAAAGACGAAGATGAAGCACACAGAGACAAAGAGGTCCATGGCTGTGATGTAGGAAACACGGGGAAGGTGCTTGCGGGAGATGGTACTCAAGGTGGTCATTGTTAGCACAGTTGTGATACCTAGGAGAGAGAAGTGGTTTAAGTAATGAAGGGGAGCACTTCTGTCTTCTACATGCAACCGGTCCTCAAAACATTTCCATCTCCCTCATACTGTGGGACAGAAATTCCTCTGGTTGTCTGGTCACATTTTTGATCTGCTCAGCCAGATTCTGGTCTCTGACAATGTTGTATGGGAAAAAAATTGCTCTTCAAACCCCAGATGTTATGCGAATCACCAATATGGATGAGAGGAAATGGCCTCAAATTGCACCAAGAGAGGTTTCAGTTGATTGTTAGAAGAAATTTCTTCACTGAGAGGGTTCTCAAACACTGGAACAGATTCTCCAGGGAGGTAGTTGAAGATTCAAAGATGTGATGCTGAGGAACATGGTTTTGTACCAGACTTGGTAGAGCTAGAAAATGCTTGGACTTGATGATCTCATCAGACCTCATCTGGAGTCCTGTGTGCAGTTCTGGAACCCTCAGCACAGGAAGGACATGGAAGTGTTGGAGAGGGTCCAGAGGAGGCCACAAAGATGCTCAGAGGGCTGCAGCAGCTCTGCTGTGAGGACAGGCTGAGAGAGTTGGGGCTCTGCAGCCTGGAGAAGAGAAGGCTTCCAGGAGACCTGAGAGTAGCCTTCCAGTATCTGAAGGGGGCCTACAGGAAGGCTGGGGAGGGACTATTGACAAGGTCTTGCAATGCCAGGACAAGGGGCAATGGGTTTAAACTGGCAGAGGGGAGATTTAGACTGGATGTTAGGAGGAAGTTTTTTGCAGTGAGAGTGGTGAGAGGCTGGCACAGGTTGCCCAGGGAGGTTGTGGCTGCTCCCTCCCTGGAGGTGTTGAAGGCCAGGTTGGAGGAGGCCTTGAGTGAGCTGTGCTAGTGGGAGGTGTCCCTGCCTATTGTAGGGAGTTGGAACTAGATGATCCTTGAGGTCTCTTCCAACCTTACCATTCTATGATTCTATGATCTTTAAGGGCTTTTCCAACCAAAATGATTCTATGATTCTATAAAGGAGCAGGGAATTTGGACTCTGCTTAAAGCTGTTCACAGTCGCAGTTGCTCATGGGAGGAGAGTTGAAAGGAAAGACATGCTAAGAGGCAACAACAGTGGATGGGTGGCTTTGGGCAGGCAACGGGTGAACTGCAAAGCAGTTGCAAAGTCTAGCAATATGCATGGCAATGTCTCAGATGACACAGGACTGCTATTTCTGTCTGATGTGAATCAGAGCTGGAATGCAAAGGCATTCCAGGCAAAGATTCTTGTTCTCCTATTGTCTTTCAACATTTACTCCCAGGATCATTTCAGCCCAATGCAAAGCTCATCACAGAATCATAAAATAGTCTGAGCTGGAAGGGACCTTTAAAGGTCATCTAGTCCAACCCCCTTGCAATAAGCAGCTGAGATGTGTTTGCTGTGTGTTTGAAATGCCAATAGAACTGGTCCAGTTTACATCTCTCTACTGTAGGCTGGCAGGCTGGAAACATACTGTAGATCATCTGGATTAAGTACAACAGGGGCTGTGAGTGAATACATCACTCACAATGTGCTGAGCTCCCTTCCCACAGAGAGGGGAAATTCAGCTTTGTTTTCTGAGATGGTCACCACAGTGGCTTCAGCTGTGCAAAACACTTTGCCTCTTGCTATTCATTCCTTTCCCAGGCATAGGCTATGGCACACCCTCACCTCCACTGGAAATGACATCCCACTCCTCCTCCTGCTCTCCCCATGAGAACCAAATAAATTGACATTGACAGGGAGGTGGGGAGAGGTGGTCCACATGGATGGGCTCTGAATAATCTTTCCTGATGCTGATTCCTTGCCTCTCCCTCCCCAAGAGGCTTGCAAGCAAGGCTGGAAGTGCTACCTCCAATTAAGGGGAAAGTCAGTGGGGCTGAGGGGAAGGACAGTGCTGGGAAGCTGAGGTGGCTGCAAGATGCAGATACAGTCAAACTGCATTAAAGATTTGTGAAGACTTCTGTAGTGTCTGTCAGAGCAGAATTTAATCAACAAACTTTTTTTTTTTCTTTTACTTCCCCCCCCCCCCCCCCCCCCCACCCCCCCGCCGCCGGCCGCAACAACAA
>VWZE01014402.1:78133-89381 GCA_013396675.1 Eubucco bourcierii | reverse complement strand
TGCATTGGTGGACACACTAATGCTGATTTTGTGGCTAGTGGACTCTGTGCCTACCTGGTTGGCTCTGTAGCTTTTCTGACATTATGTCTTTGTGACTAACTTCAGAGCTGATTTGGTGATTGTCCAACTGCCTACCTACCTGGCTAGTCATGTGGCCTCTAGGTTGCATTGGTGGACACACTAATGCTGATTTTGTGGCTAGTGGACTCTGTGCCTACCTGGTTGGCTCTGTAGCTTTTCTGACATTATGTCTTTGTGACTAACTTCAGAGTTGATTTGGTGATTGTCCAACTGCCTACCTACCTGGCTAGTCATGTGGCCTCTAGGTTGCATTGGTGGACACACTAATGCTGATTTTGTGGCTAGTGGACTCTGTGCCTACCTGGTTGGCTCTGTAGCTTTTCTGACATTATGTCTTTGTGACTAACTTCAGNTGCTGGAATGGGCTGCCCAGGGAGGTGGTGGAGTCAGCGTCCCTGGAGGTGTTCAAGGCAGGTTTGGACATGGCACTTGGTGCCACGGTCTGGTCTTGAGGTCTGTGGTAACGGGTTGGACTTGAGTAGCTTTGAGGTCTCTTCCAACCTTGGTGATACTGTGATACTGAGACTCTCCCTGTGATGTGACCAAAAACTGTACCTATAGCGCTTCCATGTCCTGCTGGAGCTTGAGGATCTGTGGATATAGCTGAGCAACTCTGCTCATTAACCTACAACCTTCAGTGTTGCAATGCCACAGCTCAGCCCTTCAGCTTCCCTTCTGTGTGAGAGTATTACACTGTCAGCTTGGAAAAGGCTGTGTTCAGGTCTCAGACTAAGATGTGAGAGTATTATCATAGAATCATAGAATGGTAAGGTTGGAAGGGACCTCAAGGATCATCCAGTTCCAACCCCCCTGCCATAGGCAGGGACACCTCCCACTAGCACAGCTCACTCAAGGCCTCCTCCAACCTGGCCTTGAACACCTCCAGGGAGGGAGCATTGTGTAATCCTGAAATAATCCAGCAACCCAGGTCAGCACAGCTGGAGATTCAGTTGTGCTGGAGGATAGTGTTAGAAAGATGGAGAAATGGAATATCCCCCATTAATCACAGAATCACAGGACATTAAGGATTGGAAGGGACCTCTAAAGATCATCCAGTCCAACTCCTCTGCCAGAGCAAGGTCACCTAGAATAGGTCACAGAGGAATGCATCCAGGTGGGTTTTGAATGTCTCCAGAGAAGGAGCAGCCTGCTCCAGGGCTCTCTCACCCTCACAGTGAGGATTTTAGCTTATGTTCACAAGGAGCCTTCTATCCTCCAGCTTGTACCCACTGCCCCTTGTCCTATCATTGGGCATCTCTGACCAGAGCCTGGCTCCATCCTCCCAACACTGCCTTGCACGTCTTTCTTAACATGCATGAAGTCACCCTGAATAATGCCTTGTGATGGTTTGGGAGTTCCCTGTCCCCCAACACTTTGTAAAATCCCCCAGACTAGAACTCAGCCAGCTGGAAGTTAAGGACTGAAGCTCTATTTACAGCTCAGCACAATGTACAAGCAGAGATAGACACAACAGACAGGAATAGTTACAGACATATACAGGTGTGATGGTTTGGGAGTTCCCTGTCCCCCCCAACACTATGAAAATCCCCCAGACTAGACTCAGGCAGCTGGAAGTTAAGGACTGAAGCTCTATTTACAGCTCAGCACAATGTACAAGCAGAGATAGACACAACAGACAGGAATAGTTACAGACATAGACAAGTTAAAGGGAATACAGCAACACAACTCCCCTCCCAGAAATCAGAGACCCCAGGAGGGGCTCCCAACCACCCTTCCACCTTCTCCCCACCCCTATGCCTTACCCCTAGGTTTGCCTTATGTGCAAGGTGAGTGTGGAGGATGGGCCAGGAGGATTAGCAGTAAAGTGGTTAGTGAGGTTACTCAGCAGAGAGGAGAAGACAAGAAGCTGCTAGACAGCCTGAGACACTCTGCCCGAGAGACTGTGTTACCTATGTTTTGAGTTCTTATTCTTATCCATCTCAGCAAGCCTGAGTGCAGCAGACATCACCATTGTTTCCTATAATATCACCATTCCTCAGCCTATAATATCATTTTCTCCATTAAAATATTCCAATTAGCCTCAAACCTGCACATGCCTGAAAATGGCAAAGTGCTTTGGAAGATTTTGTACTCCAGCACTGCTGGGCTTCTAGCCTCGGTTCAACAACCACTGTGCATGCAATGACCTATGCCTTACCCAGAGATGTCCTGGCTGGTGTAGAGTCTCTCTTGATCCAGAAGGAAACCCAGGAAAGAACAACAGTCAGGATGCAGGGAATATAGGTCTGGATGGCAAAGTAACCCATACGTCTGCTTAGGTCAAAAGAAACTGTCATCACCATGTACTCCCCTAGGAAGGAACAAGAGACATTGGAGTCACACATTGCTTCCTAAAACATAAACCCCACCAAAGCTTCAGGATTTGGAGTGTCTCTGGTGAAGTTTTCTTCTTGTTTTAGGTGCCTACCTGGCTTTATGGCTGCCTATATCGTGTGGCTGGCTATGTAGGTCTGGTGACTTGCTGATGTTGTGGTTGGCTTGCTGATTTTGTGGCTAGTGGACTCTGTGCCTACCTGGTTGGCTCTGTAGCTTTTCTGACATTATGTCTTTGTGACTAACTTCAGAGCTGATTTGGTGATTGTCCAACTGCCTACCTATCTGGCTAGTCATGTGGCCTCTAGGCTGCATTGGTGGACACACTAATGCTGATTTTGTGGCTAGTGGACTCTGTGCCTACCTGGTTGGCTCTGTAGCTTTTCTGACATTATGTCTTTGTGACTAACTTCAGAGCTGATTTGGTGATTGTCCAACTGCCTACCTACCTGGCTAGTCATGTGGCCTCTAGGTTGCATTGGTGGACACACTAATGCTGATTTTGTGGCTAGTGGACTCTGTGCCTACCTGGTTGGCTCTGTAGCTTTTCTGACATTATGTCTTTGTGACTAACTTCAGAGTTGATTTGGTGATTGTCCAACTGCCTACCTACCTGGCTAGTTATGTGGCCTCTAGGCTGCATTGGTGGAACACTGAAATGGGTTGCCCAGGGAGGTAGATGAAGCTCCATCCCTGGAGATATTCAGGGGAGGCTCAACAGGGCTCTGGGCAATCTGCTCTGCTTACTGCAGAGGAGGTTGGACTAGGTGACCTTTGGAGGTGCCTTCTAACCCAGACCATTCTGTGATTCCATGATTTGTACTGCCCTGGCTGTGTGTCCAAGCACATTAAAAAGTAGACTACCTGGGAAAGTTTCAGAGAGGAAACTATAGAGAGTATTTATCTTCAGCTGACTGTTGCAAGGGTTTCTTTTCCACAGAAGCTATTTAGCTGTAACAGGCTACCTGCCCTGGCTTGCTAACTAGCTGGGCTGTGATAAAGGAGGTGTCCTTCAATCACTTTCACTGAGGCTCTGGTTCTGCTCGCAGAAAAGGCACTGTACATCCTAATTTCTCATTTGGCAGCTTGAAGCTCAGGTTCTTCCTCTTTTTCTGAGGCTCCTAGTGAGTACTGGAAGAAAGCCATCTGACAGCTCTAGGGTTAAGATGGAGCTTGCAAGCAATTACCCAAAAAGAGAATTACAAACGTCAGGCAGTCACTGGTGCATTCCAGACACTTTCACTGCACCACTTCTGGGTTTGGTTTGTGCTGCCTTTCTACCCCCATTAGAGGCTGGCTGCTAGAGCTGGCAAGAGCAGGTTCCTGCAGAGAGAGAGGAGCACTATCTGACCTTGCTTCTTCAGAGGGCTTAAAAATATGAGCTCACCCAACCTGCAGGAATTCAAAGAGGTTTTCCTCAGTTGTCTGTGGGACAGAAAGGGAATGTGAGCTATTATTAGGAGGTGGAGCTGAAGAGAGTCTATTCTGTGGTTTCTTCACACATGCAGCCTTGTTCCTGTCTCTTAAAGCATCATTCAGCTGTTCATCAGGCCCTCACTTTGCAAAACTTCACAGACCCTGCAAGTTCTGATTTCCTGACCCCTGTTCCAATTATAAGCACCACCCAGGGATGACACAGAATGCACATACTGCTGCAAGAGGGGATCTGAGTTACATCTCCTCTCCCTCCTGACTCTGCAGTTAGGGATAGCTTCATTCCCATCAGTTCTGTCACCCATTAGTTAACAGATGTCAGTGGTTATGGCCTAGCCCTGCTTCATCTTCCATTCACCCTTCATCTCCATCACTCCTGCTCCCTCTAGCATTCCCATCATCCTTATGTTTTCCTAACTGTGCACTTGTGACCTTCCTCCTCATGTTTTCCTAACTGTGCACTTGTGACTTTCCTCCTCCACTACCGCACAGCTGTCTGCTGTCTCCTTTGCCTCCCATGAGGTCACCATCACACTGGTGTTTCTGTGGGCTGTCTCCCTTTGCCTCACCTGCCCCAGTTCTGAGAACTTCTGAGGTGTTCCTCAGCCCTGTGAAGTCAAACTGATAGAGCCTCCAGGTGCGCTGGTCGGAGACCTCAATGGAGTAGCGCCTCCAGCGATAGACAATCTCCTCCCTTGGGTAGCCATCTGGGGAAAGGGGCAAGGACATCAATAAAAGAGTACATCATCTGCCCCCACCTCGTGCACCACCCTGACTGCAAAGCACTCTCATCTCACTTTGGCTGCTTTGTAAAGATGAGGCTTTCAGGCAGCTATTTCTGATGCCTTTTGTTTAGCTTCCCTTAAGCATCCCCACATAAAATGCTAGCAGGAACAGCATCTCCCCTTGTGGGTGCTTCAAATACTAGGGCTGGGAAAAGCAGTGCCACAAATGGAGGTTTTCTAAGAAGTGCACTGGTGGGAATGAGGCTTGGGTTGCTGTAAGAGAACTCAGTCTGAAACCTTTCAGGGTTTTAGTTCGCTGCAACAGCGTGGGGCCTTCACAACTGCTGGTGACAACCTTCCCTTCCCTGGCACGGGTACCCCAAGGAATAGAAAGCTGCCAACGTGGGAGGAAGCTTGGCTGTGGCTGCCCTGACTGTCTCTGTACCTCTTGCCCTGGGAACTGATCTATGTAGGGAAAAAAGGGGACATTTTCCAAGGAGAAGGAGATCTGACTCCTGCAGGCTGGAGCACAGCTTCTCCTGGCTCTGGCTTGCTCAACAAAGAATCAAGCCTGCTCTGCAGCAGAAAGCTCAACATCTACAAGGGTTCCTCAGAGGAGGAAAGGAGCAAGAGCTTGGCAGCTAGAAGTGTATTTCTAATTGTCAAGCATGCATGGCATGTACTGTTAATTAGCAAAGAATGAGAGATGGTGGGAGATGAGGGGATGCTCAGCATGCTGCCTCCCTCTAAACACCTCAGAGCCAAGTGATCTGCATCTCTTTGGTGGCAGGAGAAGCGGGAGATGTGAACTCGAGCTAAGATGACTAAATCAGATTTCCAACCAACGCATGAGGACAGGAATCTCTTGGTGCAGAAAGGCTCCCTGCAAAATTAGCAGTGGAGATGTGCCAAAAGCTGCAGCCCTCTTTGCTGATGAGAATGAGCAGGTGGGGACTGAGAGGGGAGGTCCGAGTATCCCTCTGCTGGCTTTGGTTGCAGAAAGTGGGCCTGTGTCTGGTCTGAGGACTGGAAACCAAGCTGTGCCCTCAAACAAGAGGAGAAGGGAGAAGATGCAAGGCAGGATGGGTGCCATTTCTGCCACCTGAAGGGATATATATTCTGTCTAGAGCAACCAGAAAGTCAGGGAAATAATCACCTCCAACTGTCCACCCGAATTGAGAAACTCAGAGATGCTGTGAATCTGTCCCTGAAGACCTCTGCTAGTCCAGTAGTGGGAAGATGTTTCAGAGCATGATGAGTAGTGGCCCAGGAAGAGAGTCATAGATATTAGGTGAGAAGTGCAGCCAAAAGGGAGGATGGTCCAAAGGACAGACCTTTGCTCTACTAAGGTTTCTCTACTTGCCTTCCAAAACAATTTTTAAACTATGTATACTCACAGCTGGAAAAAACCAAAGGGCAGGAGTGAGTGTCCATTGGGAAATTCTGCAGCTGGAGCAGACATTCAGCCTCAATTGTCAGCCTGAGAGATGAAGAGAGAGAGAGAGAGGGGGAGACTGAGATTTTGTGCTGGTGAAGGCGCTTTGATTCCAACACCACAACGTGATGGGGGGATCCTCGCCTCCTTGAGAAAGAAACACTCATTTCCTACAGCTCAATCTGTCTGCAGGAGCATTTCAAAACAGCAGCTAAACAAAACATCTGTTTGGGTGTTTTTGAAGTGAGAAAACCCATCTAATTTTCACATCTAAGAAGCTTTTCTTTTTTTTTTTTTTTTTATTTGGTGAGCTTTTCAAATCCATTTGTGAGAGGGAGAATTTGCCCAACCAACAAACCCCAAATGCTTACTGTCAGAATGAAATCTCTGAATTGATCCCATCAACCCTTGCTTTAGGAAACCATTTGTAGTNTTTTTCCCCCTTAGATATACCATGAGGATGGTGGAACACTGGAACAGATTGCAGGGAGGCACCTCCATCCTTGGGGATATTCAAAGTCAAGCTCAAAGAGGCTCTGAGCAACCTGATCTAGTGGAGGATGCAGAGAACTGGATGACCTTTGAAGGTTCCTTCCAAACTGAACCATTCTATAATTACATGGTAAGGATAAACAGTTTGATTTCAGGGAAGCTTTCATCCTGGGAAGAAGAAATCCATTCAAGCAGGCTCTTTACAGTGAGGGTGGTGAGGCACTGGAACAGGTTGCCCAGGGAGGTTGTGGCTGCTCCCTCCCTGGAGGTGTTCAAGGCCAGGTTGGAGGAGGCCTTGAGTGAGCTGTGCTAGTGGGAGGTGTGCTAGGGGGTTGGAACTGGTTGATCCTTGAGGTCCCTTCCAACCTTACCATTCTATGATTCTATGATTCTGCAACCATCACTGCATGTGTACCCCCATCAGCACTGGGAGACATCTCCACTATTCAGTTTCAGGGTGCCTGTAAACCTCGTTCCCTCTCCTCAGCAGCCATCTCCAGTGCCTGCTGGATGTACCTGAGCGTGTAGAGCACTTTTCCATCATTCCAGATGCGGAGGAGCTGATTAGGAGTGGTTATCCAGTGGGAATCAGCCCTCTTGGAGTTCCTAAAAAAGGTATCTGGGATCCAGATGCGGCTCACCATGTTGGTGTTCAGCGTGAGGGCCTTCAGGGTGCTGTTGAAGCGAAGCCGCCGGTCGTACCACGTTTGAGCAAAGAAGATATCAATAGTGTACTCCTGTGAAAGGAGAAGAACATGGCTGTTTGAGAGGGCTTCCAGCAAGGCACAGCTCTGTCCTTCCATCTGCAGGAAACCATTTTGGAATCACAGACAGAACATTTGCAGGAAACCGTTTTGGAGTCACAGCCAGAACATTTGCTTTTTAAATCAGGGAGCAGGTGTTGGTGACCTTTCTGGGCTCCTCTCTAGCTTGCAGTCAGGACATCCATGGCATACTTAGGAAGAGCCAAAGATTGGTAGGCTGAGCCATAGCAGGTTTGGCCTGTTCCATGCCTGGAAAGTCAAGACCATGCAAACAATGGCTTGGGCTTGCTCTTGATGGACAACCTCATGAAATTCAATAAGGCCAAGTGTAAGGTCCTGCACCTGGGTAGGCACAATCCCAAGCACAAATACAGGCTGGGTGGTGAATGGCTGGAGAGCAGCCCTGAGGAAAAGGACCTTGGAGTCTGGGTTGATGAAAAGCTCAACATGAGCCTGCAGTGTGCACATGCAGCCCAGACAGCAACCGAGTCCTAGGCTGCATCAAGAGAAGTGTGGCCAGCAGGGCAAGGGAGGTGATTCTGCCACTTTACTCTGCTCTTGTCAGACCCCACCTGGAGTACTGTGTGCAGTTCTGGAACCCTCAGCACAGGAAGGACATGGAAGTGTTGGAGCGGGTCCAGAGGAGGGCCACAAAGATGATCAGAGGGCTGGAGCAGCTCTCCTATGAGGACAGGCTGAGGGAGTTGGGGCTCTTCAGCCTGGAGAAGAGAAGGCTTCGAGGGGACCTGATAGTAGCCTTCCAGTATCTGAAGGGGGCCTACAGGAAGGCTGGGGAAGGATTATTTACAAGGTCCTGCAATGACAGGACAAGGGGCAATGGGCTTAAACTGGCAGAGGGGAGATTTAGACTGGATGTTAGGAGGAAGTTCTTTACAGTGAGGGTGGTGAGGCACTGGAACAGGTTGCCCAGGGAGGTTGTGGATGCTCCCTCCCTGGATGTGTTCAAGGCCAGATTGGATGAGGCCTTGAGTAACCTGTACTAGTGGGAGGTGTCCCTGCCTATGGCAGGGGGTTGGAACTAGCTGATCTTTGAGGTCCCTTCCAACCTTACCATTCTATGATTCTATGATTCTATGATCTCAAGCCAAACACTCCTTTTAAGAATAAGCATGAAGGGGGAGCATTGGACGTTGGCCTAATCCAGCCCTAAGTTCAGCTATGCCTTCCCAACAAGGGCAAGAGAAGCTTCTCACCAGTTTACCAGAGAAGGTAAGCAGACAGCTCTTTCTGTTATTTATCAGGATGCAGCCAGAGAGTGCTTCATACACCTGATCTGTCCATGCAGCAATAGTAGTGCCGTGCATAAACCTGGTGAGAACCCATCCCTCACTGTAAGACTTCCCCTGAAAACAGTTTATATGAAAAGCTGGAGTGCTGTGGGTTCTTGAGCAGATAGCCCTTGCTGAAGGTTAGTAAAGGGCTGGGGCAGGGAGCTGCTGTGGACCCAGATCTTGGTGCAACCAGTCCCAAATTGTGAGGCTTTTGCAGATAGAAACCAGTTTGCATCATAAAGAGGTTTTTCAGTTTTGGTAAGAGAGAGGTTGTCCTAATCCTGTCATAAGCAGCATTTCTGGGAGGCATCTGCTTTCTGGATAGGACTGGCAGTCCACATCACTAGCCCACCGTTCTGCTGCTTGCTGCTGCAAGACAATTCTCTCCTTGCCCTCTTCTTCAGCCTGCCTGAGAAGGTGCTAATTAGTGCCGTGCAGGAGTGTGTCTGGCACTCAGTGGCTGTCTGAACCAGACCCCCAAAATACAGTTCCACCAATCTGTGCTAGAAGCTGTCACCTGCTGCTGACAGCTCCTCCAGAGCTTGGACTTGACCCCCTTTTACTCCTGTTAAACCCCTACGACCACGGAGGCATTGTCTCCCTCACTCCCTGGGCAGAGAACAACAATGTCTGACTTTGCCATCTCTCCCTCTCATTCTCCTCCTCTCTCTATTGATTTATCTTGGTGGAATTTTTATGACTGCAGCACATCCTCCCTCTGCTGCCCTTGCTGCCGATTCAGAGCTGACTTCCCAAACCATGCTGTTAAAATAGCTGCAGCACTCTCGGTGAGCTTCCTTGGACAGCGTGTCCCGCCGGGGACAGGCAGAGCAGGGCAGCACACGACTCCCTGCTTCATTTTCCTTGCCCTTGCTCCACTGTCTCCACTTCCCAAACCATGCTGTTAAAATAGCTGCAGCACTCTCGGTGAGCTTCCTTGGACAGCGTGTCCCGCCGGGGACAGGCAGAGCAGGGCAGCACACGACTCCCTGCTTCATTTTCCTTGCCCTTGCTCCACTGTCAGCCAACCAGTGATGAGTGATTGGTACCAGAAATGCTCTTTGCATAGGGATGAGATCATAGGCAAAGAGCATTTGCCATCAAGCGGTCAAGTCAGTCTCTGGGCTGATCCTTCACCCTGGGTAGACAGAAGGATGAGCAAAGATGACAGGGATGAGGCTGTAACATCTCTGTAAATGGGGACAGATGCAGCATGTTCAGAGCAGTGGCTTTGCCTCTACAGTTCCTTCAAAACAGATGTGTAGCACACAGCACAGCAGCCTTCAAAGCCAAGTGCACAAGCATGGCCACTGCCCAAACACAGGAGATGGGAAGAGCCCATTCCAGCATCTGGTACTGCTCGGGCTTAGGGTGTGTGGTGCTAAATGCATGGGTCAGGCTGTGAAACAATGAAATAAAGCCCACAGGTGGGCAAAGAAGCATTGGCCCAGCAGGTCCAAGATGGGATAATAGCAGCCCAAGAAAACAAAGGAACTGGGGAGGGCTGACTTCAGCCTCATTGGGGTCATTTCTGTTTCCTTGACAGCTGTTGGGGCCAAAATGACACAACATCTGACATACTGACACCCCACCCTGTGCAAACTCCTGTTTGAACCAGTATGACTTCACATTGCTTCTCCTAAGCAATATCTCTGATGTAGGAGAAAGCAATCAAAACTGCACTGATAAATCAACAATCAAAACTGCCCAGGGAGGTGGTGGAGTCAGCGTCCCTGGAGGTGTTCAAGGCAGGTTTGGACGTGGCACTTGGTGCCATGGTCTGGTCTTGAGGTCTGTGGTGATGGGTTGGACTTGATGAGCTTTGAGGTCTCTTCCAACCTTGGTGATACTGTGATACTGTGAATCCATGTTAAATGCTGCTCTCAGTTCCTAACTCCTATCTGGAATCACTTGTGAGATCCCACTCCTGTGCTGGCTGCTCAGGTTAGGTGTCCTGCTGCAAAGTTCAACATTCAGGTCTGGGATGACCAATGGCAACATTTCAAGAGAGTGAAGGGTCAGTTATCCCAGGGGGTTAGCATTTGTTGTCAAGCCCAGATTTTCAGGAGGGATCAGCATTAAAGATCTCCTCCTGTGCTGCTCACAGCCAGCCTTTGCAAAAGGTGCCATGCACAAGTCAAGCAGCTCTTCTGAAATATCTGAGCTGTTATTGTCACTGTCCTGTGGTTTGATCTAATTTCAGAGCCTATTATTAGCACAGCTATTCATGAAGAACTTACTCGCCGAGCTGGTTCCCTCGCCTCTAGGTGGGGAGCTCACTGGGAAATGCTGGCATTTACAAATGTAATTTCATTCAGAATTATCTAAAGCAAGAAGATTTACACCAAAAATGCTCCAGGCTTTGGGAGCTCTTTTCCCCCTTCTGCTTCTCTCCACAAGCCTGCTGTGGGGGAGTGAGGTGGTGGCTATGTGGTGCTTAGTTGCCAGCTGAGGTTAAAGCACAACAGCTCCTGAAGACTTCTCTTCTGTTCCCATTAGATGAGGTTTGCCTTGATGTTGAGGAACCTTGCATGACTGCAGCTCTACGCTGGCCAGATGTGAGATGGTGGTCAGATCTTTCCTTAAGCATTAATCTTGGAGTCTGGGTTGATGAAAAGCTCAACATGAGGCTGCAGTGTGAGTGCAGCCCAGACAGCAACCGAGTCCTAGACTGCATCAAGAGCAGCATGG
>VWZE01014402.1:47035-75407 GCA_013396675.1 Eubucco bourcierii | reverse complement strand
CAGAGCTGCTGCAGCCCTCTGAGCATCTTTGTGGCCCCCCTCTAGACCTACTCCAACACTTCCATGTCCTTCCTGTGCTGAGGGGTCCAGAACTGCACACAGGACTCCAGGTGGGGTCTGAGGAGAGTAAAGTGGCAGAATCCTCTCCCTTGCCCTGCTGCCCACACTGCTCTTGCTGCAGCCTAGGACTCAGTTGCTGTCTGGGCTGCACTCACACTGCAGCCCCATGTGGAGCTTTTCATCAACCCAGACTCCAAAGTCTTTTTCCTCAGGGCTGCTCTCAGCCATTCCCCAACCAGCCTGGAGCTGTTCTTGGGATTGTGCCTACCCAGGCACTTTTAAAGGTGGTTTGTTGTTTTTTTTTTTTTTTCCCCTGCAATTTCACCTTTATTCAACACCAACAAGAAAACTTCCAAATAAAAGAGGCAGAGACCTGCAAATAGGTTCATTCATTTTCCTCTGCTAAAGGGCAGTTTGGAAACATCCAAATAGCAGTGGTGCTGAGTAATGAACATCCTAGCCAAACTTCTTCTGGATCTTATTGTTCTGATATTTGCTTTTATTCATGGAGTCCACTTCCCTCTGTACCTCCTAGCAAATCCCTTGCTGCAGCACAGTAATGCAGATGGCTTCCCTGGGAAGCAGGACCAGCATTTCATGTGGGCTGAGGTGAATCTGATGGCTCCACGCTCTCAGTTCCAGAGCCAGGAAAAGTAAGTATCACAGGAAAACTCTGGGGTGCTGCAGGTCAAGAAAACCTCAGGAGGAGACCTAGAAATGGGATGTCTTTATTTCAAAGTCTGGCAGGTTGCTCTGGGCAGCCAAAGGCAAGCCACAAAACCTCCCCTCTTGTCCCTATCTTCTGCAAAACAGAGGTCAGCCCAAGCACCTTCCCTTCAGACAGAACCACATGCAGCAACTCTACACCCCCACAGCCCTTTGGAGGTAAGCATTTTCCTCTCCTCATCCCAAGGATCCCCTCCCAGGCTGTAAGCATCTCTTACAAAGCCCAGACTGCTCCCAGCAGCTGACTCCCATGTTTCAGGAGACATGCACAGTAATAGCAAAAGGTCTGGAGACACTCTCCAGACTAAATTAGCCAACTATATAAAATAACCTTATTTTAGAATGGTCTTCAGATCTGATGCAGAACTTCCTGCCCTCACAACTCATGTGCAGGGATGTGTTTCTGGCACTCTCCAAAGGTGAGAGAGGGAGAGAGGATGTGGCAGCTCATGCCTGACATGGACCACTTCAGCAGGAAGCTGGGCAGCATCAGGCTTCTCTCAGTTCTCCCATTACTGGTGTGAGACACACCCGTGCTTGTGGATACCTTGATGACCTTGCTCTGCTCTGTTTGAGTTTCATCTCCCCAGCAGAAAGAGCAGAAGGACAAGGACAAAAGTTTCATTATGCTTCCAAAGTCCTCCTCTTTCCAAGTCCAACCCTAGAGAGCTTTCTGGGCATGATGCAGGAGTGGCTGGGGGAGCTCACAAGGACAAAGGGAGCAGAGCTGCTGATGTGTGTTTTCAAGGTGACACACTGAACTTCCCATCTGTTTCACTCCTGCAGCAGCACCGGCAGCACTGTCCTTGTCTGAATGTCTTTCGCCTCTGCCTAGGGAATCTCAGTTGAGACAAAGTTCTTTTTAGAATACAAACTCGCTGCTAAAAGCCATCACTGTGCCCTGTGCTCGTGCCAGCAGCCTTCTAACAAGACAGGCTGCACATGCTGCTCTGCTGATTGCAACCTCTCCACTCAGAGCTTGCTAACCCTTGGAGTCACTGCAGACAGGAACTGGGCAGGGCTTCTGAGACTGCTGCCTGACTGTTCCCACACATCTCTGCTTGTGCCTGCTCCCATGCGTGTGCAGGCAGGGACATCTGAGGGGCAACCGACCACCTGAGACTGTGTCCTTCTCCTCAGACCCTTTCCTCTGAGTTGTTCCCTCCTATCACTGCTTCCTTCCCTTCAGTGAAGTGACCTCCTCACATGCACCCCTCAGAAGGCTGCTGACTGGGTCTGGGTTGATGAAAAGCTCAAGATGAGCCTGCAGTGTGAGTGCAGCCCAGACAGCAACTGAGTGCTGGGCTGCATCAAGAGCAGTGTGGGCAGGAGGGCGAGGGAGGGGATTGTGCCCCTTTACTCTGCTCTCCTCAGAGGGAGTACTACTCAGCTGGAGTCCTGTGTGCAGTTCTGGAGCCCTCAGCACAGGAAGGACATGGAACTGTTGGAGCGGGTCCAGAGGAGGCCACCAAGATGCTCAGAGGGCTGGAGCAGCTCTGCTGTGAGGACAGGCTGAGAGAGTTGGGGCTCTGCAGCATGGAGAAGAGAAGGCTTCCAGCAGACCTTAGAGTAGCCTTCCAGTATCTGAAGGGGGCCTACAGGGAGGCTGGGGAGGGACTATTGACAAAGTCTTGCAATGCCAGGACAAGGGACAATGGGTTTGAACTGGCAGAGGGGAGATTTAGACTGGATGTTAGGAGGAAGTTGTTTGCAGTGAGGGTGGTGAGGCACTGGCACAGGTTGCCCAGGGAGGTTGTGGCTGCTCCCTCCCTGGAGGTGTTCAAGGCCAGGTTGGATGAGGCCTTGAGTGACCTGTGCTAGTGGGAGGTGTCCCTGCCTGTGGCAGGGGGTTGGAACTGGATGATCCTTGAGGTCCCTTCCAACCTTACCATTCTATGATTCTGTGATTCTATGACTGCTATGGTGCTCTTTTTCTGGGAGCATCACCTGGTACCTGGAGTCTCACACTGTGAACCCCAGGGCCACCTGGCCGAGGGTTGTGTGTTTTAGCATCTGATTAGCAGTGATTAGCAAAGTATCATGAAAAGTCCTTGAGTAGAGACATGACATCAGCCACATTCTGGTTTATAGAAGCACAGTCTGTCTGCACTGTCCCTGATGAGCTTATTTCTGAAAAGGCAGAGGCAGGGGTACAGGTAAAGAAGTAATTTAAGGGGAAGAAACTGAACACTTCAATGAAGTGTTATGAAAAAACACCACAGGGAAGGAGCTGCCTCCTTTTAGTTGGGTTTTTCACCACTCTCAGGCCAAGGCATGGCCTGGGTGGAAAGTCTCATGCAAACAAGGACACAGTTCAGTTACCATACCACAATCTCTGGAAAATGCCTGGGTTGCTTGCAAAGCAAAGGCACACTTGTCCAAAGCCTTGTTTGCATGTCAAACTTTACTCCTATGTGCTTAAATGCTCCCCATGATGTTTGGCTTGAAGCAACTTTATGCCAGGAGAAAGCAAATGGGGGAAGAGAAGAGGTGAGGAGAGCAGCACATAGGATAACTGGAAGAGAATATTTAGCACTTCAGGCAGGTGCTTTTGTTTATTGGTCCTTTAAGCTCATGGGGTGTTTGATGAGACAAAAAGAAATTTCCTTTGAAAGGGCTAGAAGAGAAACCTTTTCTCTGCATACAATTAACTCCCCAAGATAGCTCCTCCAGGACAGCTCGGCAAGATTCAGATGAGAAACAGGAATTTCTTTAATTGCACTTCCCATTCCCATGCCACCCACTGTGATTAAAATGAAGCACTGGGACGGGCAGTCTGATACTGCCCAGGACTGGGAGAGCAGCTGCTGCTGCTCCCCAAAGGCATAGGCATGTAGGAGATCCCACAGTCCAAGATGTCCAGTCCTAAACAGCCCTGGGGAAGGGTACCTGAGATGGTCAGTTTGTCCCCATGGAGGCAAATCTACTGTTGCCTGGGAACATGATCTGTTCCTCCAGCTCTGAAATGCTCATGGCTCCATCTCTCTGTCCTTACAAAACTCATGGCCCTGTGATGCTGGATTCCCAGCAGCTTGCCTGCATGCTCCTGCTCAGTTCAGGAGCTGGACATTGCAGCCTCACTGTCTTCTCCTGAAGATGGAGAGGCAGATGAGCGCAGTATCCTGTTGTGGCAGCAGGGAAACAGCCCTCAGATCATAGAATCATAGAATGGTAAGGTTGGAAGGGACCTCAAGGATCAGCTAGTTCTAACCCCCTGCCATAGGCAGGGACACCTCCCACTAGCACAGCTCACTCAAGGCCTCCTCCAACCTGGCCTTGAACACCTCCAGGGAGGGAGCAGTCACAACCTCCCTGGGCAACCTGTGCCAGTGCCTCACCACCCTCACTGCAAACAACTTCCTCCTAACATCCAGTCTAAATCTCTCCTCTACCAGTTCAAACCCATTGCCCCTTGTCCTGTCGTTGCAGGACCTTGTAAATAATCCCTCTCCAGCCTTCCTGTAGCCCCCTTCAGATACTGGAAGGGAAGATGAAGCCAGTGGAGCCCAGTAGAGGCACTGAATAAGCAATGCCCACCATCTGTGATGGTTTGGGAGTTCCCTGCCCCCCACACTTTGGGAAATGACCCAGACTAGAACTCAGCCAGCTGGAAGTTAAGGACTGAAGCTCTATTTACAGCTCAGCAGAATGTACAAGCAGAAGTAGACTCTATAGACAGGAATAGTTACAGAAACAAACAAGTTAAAGGTAATACAGACACTCAACTCCCCTCCCAGAAATCAGAGACCCCAGGAGGGGCTCCCAACCACCCTTCCACCTTCTCCCCACCCCTGTACCTTACCCTAGGGTTTGGCTTACGCACAAGGTGAGCTTGGAGGATGGGCCAGGGGGCTTAGAAGGAAAGTGGTTAGTGAGAATTAATCAGCAGAGGAGCCAGAGCTAGAAGCTGCCAGACTGCCCCAGATGCTGTGCTGTGTCCCCAGAGAGAGACAGACAGAGACTGACTTAGCTATATTTTGGTTTCTTTTCCCAAAACAAATCTCAGCAAGCCTGTGAGTGCAGCAGACATCACCATGTTTTCTTTTCACAGCCTAGAGTGTAATTTTCTCTATTAAAATATTCCAATTAGCCTCAAACCAGCACACCACCAGCTGTGGAAGCTGTGCTGCACCTGGGAAATGAATCACAGGCTATAGTGGGCTAACAGTGGGCTATAGTGGGCTAATTGAGTCATGATGCAGCACAAAGCATCATGAAGAAAATGGTCCCAGATGAGCACTATGGTTCAGGTCCCCAGGCACCAGTAAGCACCCAAGAGAGAGGACCACTTCTCAAACCTGATGCTCCTCTGTCCTCCTCCCACCAGAACAGGTCTGAGAAAGCACAGAGCCTCCATGTCCCTGGGATGCCATCTGTTATATAGAAATACCTGTGCTGGTTGGGAGGAAAAACACTCTGTGCAAACTCCTTTCTAATCCCTTTTCTCAAGGAAGAGAGTACATTAGAAAAACAGAGAAAGTTCTGCTTTCAGGAAGGGGGAGGAATGGTTTTGTGTCCTCTGCAGAAATCCTCACTCCTGACACTGGCCTCAGTCTCTTCTGGCCTCAGATGAAGGAGGTGGGGACAGTGTACTCTTGTACTCTGCTCCACTTGCCCTTCCAAGGAAACTTGTTTCATGTTGTCTGTCGTGCCCCCTTGTTGTGCTTGCCAGCTTTCTCTTTCTGCTCTGCCACTTCCTTGATTTAGCTCCTTCTCCCTGCTTTGTTTTGTTTTCCCTTTCAAAATTCTTCTTTTCAAACTACCAGAAAATCACAGCCCAGCCCTAATGAAATTTCAAGGGAGCATCAGGCTGAGGGAAGCAGCTGGGGGAAATGAATCAGGTTACACAGATAGAACAATTTCTTTCTGTCTCCCCTGTTGGGTATTCAAAGGACAAAGCAAGCTGAACTGCAGTTACAGAAGGGATACCAGGCCAGCTGAT
Organism: Eubucco bourcierii; assembly: GCA_013396675.1. Classification (NCBI taxonomy): domain Eukaryota; kingdom Metazoa; phylum Chordata; class Aves; order Piciformes; family Ramphastidae; genus Eubucco; species Eubucco bourcierii. Next base: position 69,679 of record VWZE01014402.1, on the reverse strand, counting down.
ACTCCTTTGAGGAATACATCTTCAGGCCAAGTGTGGCAGTCATTTGGAAGGCAAGAAACCAGCCACGGAGCAAGCAGGACCTGCAGAGCTTTATTGCTCTGAGTTGTTCAGTTCCTATGGCACCTGGTGGCTGCAAAAGCCTTTCCTCTGGAACTGGGGGATGGTATTATCATAGAATCATAGAATGGTAAGGTTGGAAGGGACCTCAAGGATCATCTAGTTCCAACCCCCTGCCATAGGCAGGGACACCTCCCACTAGTACAGGTTACTCAAGGCCTCATCCAATCTGGCCTTGAACACATCTAGGGAGGGAGCATCCACAACCTCCCTGGGCAACCTGTTCCAGTGCCTCACCACCCTCACTGTAAAGAACTTCCTCCTAACATCTAGTCTAAAGTATTCTCAGAGCTGGTTTTTTTTTTCCAGCTCCCAATAGTTTTAATAGAGACCCAGCCTGCTGCAGATGCCTCCATAAAACCTCAACTGTTCTACCTCCTCAGTTCACCTAGGTGGCTTTAGAAAATCTTTGGGAAGTAGTGAAAAAAAATGAAAGCTGAGATTTTCTGCACAGAAGTATAAGGAATGAACTGGCAGAGCTTCTATATCCCAGAATCACACATGCAAAGAAAACTAGAGATTTTGGCTCTACAGCTTAGTCCACAAAGTTCCTGGGAGCTGGGCAGCCCATTCTCTGCTGCTCCTTACCAAATCCTAGCACTTGAACCTGCCTTGGGCTTTTTACAACAGCAGTAGTACTGAAGTATTTTTGTCTCCCCTCTTCCTGGTCCAGTGAGAGAGGAGCAGCACCTGAGCAGCCTCACTGCTGCAGGACTGAAGTTTGCAGCCAGCATTCACATCCAAACAGCTGTGAGCAGCAGCAGCAAGGCAGCTTGGCTTCATGCAATGGCTCACTGCTTCCTTGCAGTGCAGAGCAGGTGCCTGACACCCCCACTCCCAGTGCTCTTGCCATGCCCTACCTTCTCTGCAGAGATTCTCCCTAAGCCTCCTGTCGAGATTTACTCTGCAAATCCCTCTGGCACACCAGCTCCAAGCCACGTCAGCACTGTGGCTCTTTGCTGTGCCTTTTCACCACTAACATCCAGATTCCTGGCACAAACTAAGGCTGCAAGCACTGGACAGGTCTGCCAGTCCACCACTGTCAGCTGGTGAAAGCAAATGGTTGTCTTGAATGTTGTGTTTCTTTCTGCCTTCAGTTTTGCTTTTCAAGGAGCAAATGGAGAGATCAGACAGTTATCATCTTAACTTTATCCTCCCACTTCCCTGTGGCTGTAGCAACAACCAATCTAACTCCCACTATTTTTTTTTCCCACTTCTCTACCCTGTTGCTCCACTTCCTCTTCTCATTCTCACTACACTACTAAGGTGCCTGTGGAAGAGGATGATAGGCCAAGGGGCACTGGTGTGGTGTGGGAGGTGTAACAGGTACACTGGCAAAGCTAGAGGGAAGAAAGAAGCAAATCAGGGGGAGGTGTCAGAAACAAAGCTCACAACGTTTGCAGTCCCTGCTCTGACCTTGCCTGTTCCCCAGCCACATGGAGACAAGGTGTTCCCCACCCACGCTCCTGAGAGTTTTGGTTCACACATCCCATGTGCATCTGCCTGTGGGTAAGGCATTATCACTGCCTGCAAGTCTCCTGTTGAGCAAAGCTGATCAGATGGTTAGAACCATTCCCAGCTAACTGTAGGTCAGAAAACAACCATGGAAATCCTCTCAGCAAAGCCCTCTGGATGTGATGAACAAGAAGCAAGGCTTATACCAGGGTTCTTAGCTACCACCAACTCCATACCACTAGCACACACCACACCCAGCACACAGCAAACTTTGACCAGTATTGTGCCCCTACCCACAGTGTCCCATGCAGCCATCATGACTTTGAGGAGCTGTTTCCTTGAGGCCAGTCTCAACAGCTCTGATGTGAAGCACTGTGTGCAGTTCTGGAGCCAACTGTGCACTTCTGGAGCCAACTGTGTGCAGTTGTGGAGCCAACTGTGTGCAGTTCTGGACCCCTCAGCACAGGAAGGACATGGAAGTGTTGGAGCGGGTCCAGAGGAGGCCATGAAGATGCTCAGAGGGCTGCAGCAGCTCTGCTATGAGGACAGGCTGAGAGAGTTGGGGCTCTTCAGCCTGGAGAAGAGAAGGCTTCCAGGAGACCTTAGAGTAGCCTTCCAGTATCTGAAGGGGGCTACAGGAAGGCTGGGGAGGGACTATTGACAAGGTCTTGTAATGCCAGGACAAGGGGCAATGGGTTTGAACTGGCAGAGGGGAGATTTAGACTGGATGTTAGGAGGAAGTTGTTTGCAGTGAGGGTGGTGAGACACTGGCACAGGTTGCTCAGGGAGGCTGTGGCTGCTCCCTCCCTGGAGGTGTTGAAGGCCAGGTTGGAGAAGGCCTTGAGTGAGCTGTGCTAGTGGGAGGTGTCCCTGCCTATGGCAGGTGGTTGGAACTAGCTGATCCTTGAGATCTCTTCCAACCTTACCATTCTATGATGCTATGAAATGGCTTCAGTGTCTGCAAACCCACAGCAGGGAAGAATGGGCTCCTTCTGACCAGAGGACTGTGAAGATCTAGCTGCCCAGTCACTTGTTGACCCTAACACTATGAGCACAACAGACACCAAGCTAAAGACACAGAGGCACTGAGGAAGTGCCTGGAGACATAGAGTTGATGTGAGTAGCTGTAGGAAGGAGAAGCAGATCACTGCCTTAGTCCAGCCAGCCCCCATGCCACGAGGAGTCTCAGGCTGGCAGCATCACTGTTCCACTGCTGCTTGCTTGCAATTTGTATCATGGGCAATTAAACCCTTCCTGTGCACAGAGATGGGAAGTAATAGTCTGAATATTCAGCCTTTAACATTGAGGCATGAAGAGGTTCTTGCAGCATATTGCCTCTGGTCACCCACAACCCCTGAACACTGAGAAGTGATCTCCGTTTCATAACACATTTCTAACAGGCAAATTTCCTATCAGCCTTTCAGGGGAGATGGTAGGCACTGGGGATGCAAGAAATAAATAGAGCCAATTTCTACTGGGAAAACAAAACAAAAAAAACAAAACAAAACAAAAAAAACCAAAAAAAAACACCCAAAAAAAGCAAGAAGTTTTGCTGAAAATAAACTAAAATTGTCAAAACCTAATCTGAATTACCTCAACCCCATAATTTACTTTTTTTTTCCTTCAGTAAACTAACAAAATAGCTTTGTTTTACCCTTATCTATCTGATTAACTTAACTTTGACTTTTATTTTCTAATACTCATTTTCATGCTTGTCTTTTAGGACAGAATTTATCACCTTATGAAAAGCAAATCAAAGTAATCTGATGATACTAAATGTATTGATTGTCTCTAAACACTTTTTTTTCCCCCTCAGAAATGCTTAAGAATTTTGACTGCCTCAAGCTGGAGAGAGGACTGAGCCCTCCTCTCTTACAATGCTGGCTGCTCACCTTAGACCAGAAACTCTGGTCTCTGACCAGCTCTGTGACTTGGATCTTGCACACCAGAAACATTCAGATCTCTCTGGTGGAAAGATCTAAACCCTTCAGTTCAGATCAATCATCTCTGCCTTAAAAATAATCCACCCCATCAAGTGACAAAATATTGCTGCAGCTCAGAACCTATATCTTTCAAACTTGACACAACAGTGCTTTCCCTTTGACTTGGAAGAATCATTTTAATGAGGTTCAGGGCACAGATCAGTACTTGACTCAAACACATGCTGTTCTCCAACACATGGAGTACTGTCTATAGTTCGGGAGCCCCCAGCACGGGAAGGACATTGAACTGTTGGAGCAGGTCCAGAGGAGGCCACAAAGATGCTCAGAGGGCTGTAGCAGGTCTCCTATGAGGACAGGCTGAGAGAGTTGCAGGTCTTCAGCCTAGAGAAGAGAAGGCTTTGAGGAGACCTTATAGTATAGTATAGTATAGTATAGTATAATATAGTATAGTACAGATACCTTCCAGTATCTGAAGGGGGCCTACAGGAAGGCTGGGGAGGGACTATTGACAAGGTCTTGCAATGCCAGGACAAGGGGCAATGGGTTTGAACTGGCAGAGGGGAGATTTAGATTGGATGTTAGGAGGAAGTTGTTTGCAGTGAGGGTGGTGAGACACTGGCACAGGTTGCCCAGGGAGGTTGTGGCTGGTCCCTCCCTGGAGGGGTTCAAGGCCAGGTTGGATGGAGCCTTGAGTGTCCTGTACTAATGGGAGGTGTCCCTGCCTATGGCAGGGGGTTGGAACTGGATGATCCTCGAGGTCCCTTCCAACCTTACCATTCTATGATTCCAGGCCTGTCCAGGCACACATTCCTCCATACGAGGAGCGGGGCTGTTGGGGAACCACAGAGCAACTCCATGAGCTCCATGGTGATGGCTGTGGCTACATCTACACTTGTCTTTGCAAGATGAAGCTGCACACTGCAGCTCCAAGTCGTAGCCCACATCTCCCAGGTGCATCCCTATCAGGGTATGATGGGCAAGGTTGCATTTCCACTACCCAGAGACTACAGCCATGTCCACACCTGTGCATCAGAGCATAGCTTCTTTTAATTCCCTACCAGAGGGCAAAGCTTTTGTTAAATTAAGAGAGCTGCTAGCTGCCAGGGTTGCCAAGGCAGAGGACATCCCTCCAGCCTAGTCCAGGCTCCAGTAGGAAGAGTGTCCTGATCACTGGGAAACTGTCATCATGGTCTGTTAACAAACAGAAAGCCAGCTGCTGGCAGACACCTCTGGAAAAAAGAGGCCAAGCACAGCTGCTGTGGCCAGTAGTTTAGAAAGGTTTAGTGTGGCTCTGTGTAAGGAATTATGAGAGATAAAGATCTCAGGATGGCCACAGTGAGCACATCACCTTCTTGGGAAGCACCTACAGGAAGCATCTTTCCCAGGCTGCCTTCGAGGGTTCAGCCAAAAAAAAAGAAACCTCCTTTGGATTCATCCTGGCTAAAGAAATATGAATTTTCTCCAAAGTCTGTCACAAAGCCAATGGGAGATTGAGACATTCCTACCAGCAGGAGGTCAGAAATCAGATGGGTGAAGGAATTTACCAGAGCAGTTTTTACTTCATCATGAATGTTGATTTATCCCCCGTTGCTGGAGGGCCAGAGGCTGCCCGAGCTGTGGGCTGAGACACCTGTGCACCAGAACGGATTCTGCAGCTGGGAAACCTGACTGAGATGGCCACGTTCTCCATTTAGCACTGGACTGAGGAGCACAGATGTTAATTAACTTTAGAGCTGTGCTCTCCAGAAATGCCTCCAAAGAAAACCACTTTTCCCCACAGGAGGCTGCTGTCCAGATTTTCATATTTCGTTTGGCGCCAGATTTTCAAGGCAAAGCTCCAGCTTTTTTCACTCCCACTCCTCTGACAAGGGGCTCCTTGTGTTTTCTCAATAAGTAACCTATAAATAAAATACCAACAGCAATGTCATGCAGAAAATACCTGGGGGGAGTTGGTGTATGTTCTGGATGAACAAAAGGAGCAGGGTGAATTATTTATAGTGAATGAATCAGGCCTCTTTCCAGTTTGGGAGCGGATCCTGCAACTTGCAGAAGCTCCTGGGATACCTTCAGGATGGAAGTAATTAATTTCATACAATACATACAATCATTCAGGTTGGGAAAGACCCCTGGGATCATCAAGTCCAACCACTGATCCTACTCGACAAAGTTCACCCCTAAACCATACCCCCAAGCACCATATGTAAATGACCTTTAAGTACATCCAGAGTTGATGACTCAACCACCTCCCTGGGCATCCCATTCCAATGCCTGACCACACTTTCTGTGAAAAAACCTTTTTCTTCATAGAATCATAGAATGGTAAGGTTGAAAGTGACCTCAAGGATCAGCTAGTTCCAACCCCCTGCCACAGGCAGGGACACCTCCCACTAGTATAGGTTACTCAAGGCCTCGAACACCTCCAGGGAGGGAGCAGCCACAACCTCCCTGGGCAACCTGTACCAGTGTCTCACCACCCTCACTGCAAACAGCTTCCTCCTAACATCCAGTTTCAATCTCCCCTCTGCCAGTTCAAACCCATTGTCCCTTGTCCTGTCATTGCAAGACCTTGTCAATAGTCCCTCCCCAGCCTTCCTGTAGGCCCCCTTCAGATACTGGAAGGCTACTATCAGGTCTCCAGTTTAAACCTACTCTGTTGCAGTCTGAGGCCATCTCCACTTGTATCACTAATTACCTGTGAGAAGAGATCAGCACCTTTCAGGTACTTGTAGAGAGCAATGAAGTCTCCTCTTAGCCTCTACTTGTCTCGTTGTACATTCACTGATGTATAAGACACTTCAATTTTATTTTGCTTTTACATTTGGATTCAGTGATTTATTTCATTGGACCTCCTGTAGTGATTCATGGATTGTCCCTCCAGCTACATTATCATTGGTGCTACTCCACCGAGGACTTGTGGTTGTTTATTTTCTTAAGGCCATGATGAGTGATGGGTACAGGAGGATGGCTGCTGGATAGTGGCCCTTCTCTGTGTACCAGGGCTCATGGGCACAAGCAGCTGTGTGAGGAATTCTGCCCATGGGCACGCAGGGCTGGGCTCAGGTGACCGTTCCTGAACATCAAGGAATCAAGAGATACGAACAAGTATTTGTGGAGGTCTTATGAACGCACCTCTGGCTCCAGCAGCACAGAGCCATCACTCAGGCATGGAAACTAACAGCCAGAGAAAGCACTGAGGGCCTTAGCAGGCAATGCACACCTCCCAGCCCTTTAAATTTGTGTGTTGCACCTACAGCAGGGACCAGGACCCGACCTAGCTCGTTAGAGAGCATGTCCTGTGCAACTGCACGAGTTGCATGCTGCTGCCTGCTGCTCGCTGCTGCCTGCTTTTCTCCCTGCTGCCTGCTTTTCTCCCTGCTGCCTGCTTTTCTCCCTGCTGCCTGCTTTTCTCCCTGCTGCCTGCTTTTCTCCCTGCTGCCTGCTTTTCTCCCTGCTGCCTGCTTCTCTCCCTGCTGCCTGCTTCTCGCTGCTGCTTGCTTCTCGCTGCTGCCTGCTTTTCTCACTGCTGCCTGCTTCTCGCTGCTGCCTGCTTTGCTCACTGCTGCCTGCTTCTCACTGCGCACCGGGTGAGCCGAGGAGAGGGACCTTGNTTCTCCCTGCTGCCTGCTTTTCTCCCTGCTGCCTGCTTCTCACTGCTACCTGCTTCTTGCTGCTGCCTGCTTTTCTCCCTGCTGCCTGCTTCTCTCGCTGCTGCCTGCTTCTCGCTGCTACCTGCTTCTCGCTGCTGCCTGCTTTTCTCACTGCTGCCTGCTTCTCGCTGCTGCCTGCTTTGCTCACTGCTGCCTGCTTCTCACTGCGCACCGGGTGAGCCGAGGAGAGGGACCTTGGCACAGGAGTGCAGCATGCTTCAGGCACTGCCATCCACCCTAGAAGTGGGTACATCTGGGCTATTGCCTCCTAGACAGATGATTTGTGAAGCATTTTAAAGTCCTTTCAGTTGAGCAGTGCTGTGCAACCACTGAAGTCTGTTATTATCGGGGAAGAAGAGCAGGGAGGAAGGTAACAAATTTCCTTTACCTATAGGCTTATCTCATACTCCAGAGCAACATATTCCAGCGTTTTAAAAAGTGCCATTTTCATTTCATTTCCTTCCTACTTATTCCAAAGCAGCCAAGACTAAGTATAATCAAGCCTTAAGTCTTCCTCAGAACTGGATGGTTATTACCAGTCTCAGTTTCCCCACGTATTAAGAGAAGTCAAGGAAATTAAGTCAATCCTTGCAGTGGGACACCAGGGCTAGAGCTTAGGCTTCCCACTGTGGCTCCCACACTAACTGCATTTCAACAACGAAGCACAGTCACTCTGCCTCGGCATGAGGCTTCCCTCGGGTGGGGAAAAACTGCCTCGGGGCTCTCATGAGGGTGGCTTAGCCCCGTACGGCTTTTGCAGAGCCTAGCTCTGCTCTTGAGGATCTTTGCCCCTGCTGCTGGGATAGCTCAGCCATTCATAAGCAGCTGCCAGCCTGCTGCTTGCTCTGGGAATGTGGCATCCACGGGGATTTTACTCAGAGAGTCTCAATTCATCAGCTCGTCCACCCTTAGCTCTGAATAAGGAGGAAGCAAGGCTTGGAAGAGGGTCGTGCAGGCAGCCACTGCCTTCCTTCCTGCAAAGCCATCTCTATGCAAAAAGCACCTCTAAGCAAAGTTGCCCAGGTCCCCAGGCTGGCTTTGTCACAGCAGCTCCCTTCATCACTGCTACCCCCTTGTCAGCTTTAACTGCAAAAGCCAAACTTTCCTCCCTGGCTCCTCTGGATTTACATGAAAGCAGTCAGTGGGGAGTTCTCCTCATTCATGCTGGGCTTATAGTTCTAAATTATCAAGTGTGTCAAATGAGGATTTAATTTATATTTAACAAGACAACGTTTGTAAATTAATTATTCATCAGCTGATAATGAATAAACATTTCCCATTCTCTGCCTCTCCCTTTTTCACAGTGTTTCTACAATGCACCATACATGCAAATCTGTTAAAAATCTATTCTGCAGTATTTTGGACGTGGGAAAATCTGTTCTTCATCCTCATTTTTGTTAGTGTGTTGCATGGTAACTAATGCAGTCAGGCACAGCATTATGAATTTAATAGTGCAGAGCATCTCTTTCCTAAAGCAGGGAGAAGGAAATATTCAACACTTGTATTTGGACATACCAGCTTCTTCAGGTTCTAGTCCCTGGCTCACCAGCAGAGATAAGAAAATAATTTGCTGTAATAATGGAGGCAGGAGCTTAGCCCTACGCCCTGGAAATCACAGGCACTTCAGAGACAGCACTATCCCCCCCTCCTTGGTGAATGATGGGAGGCTAATTTTTCTCTTTCCATCTTTATTAAGTAATGAGATTGAGGTGGTGCATAGTCCCAGAACAGCTGTCATCAGGTTCTGCTACGGAGTTTGGCACACGAGGGCATCTCCTCACGCATACCAAAGAGTGAGGTCTCCAGCAACCATCCAAGCTAGCCCTGACTGCACCTCTTCTGATTGCAGACACCTAAAGCAGGTAACCCAGGCAGGTCCTGGGTAAGTGGCATGTCTCCATTCATTTTGGCCAGGAGGCTACCACGGTGTTTAGAAAGAGTTAACCCTCCTGGGCGAGGGGAGTGAGCAGAACTTGACCTCATGTCTGCTTGACCCCAGGTGTAGTGTTTAGCCCACTCCCACTTCCTTTCTGGACCCCCTGTATAAACAGAGGAACTTCCTGTTGCTCTCTCTCTCTTCATGGACTGTGTGCCTGACACCATCCTCATTCTTATCCTCCTGTCTTACCACGTGGCCAGTCTCTACCACACGGTGGACATCTCTTCAATCCACTTCCATCCATCTGGTTGTCTATATATATATACATATTGTATCTCATTTTCCCTTCCCTATACCTATTTGTAACTCCCCTACCTTAAATATCCTTTATTTGTTGTTAAAGTTTTCTTTTAGCTTCCAAATCGTAGCCAGACTGTTGTTTGAGTGGTTTTACCCCTTCTGTCTCTTCCTTTCTTTCCCTCTTTCCAAAAGGGGTGGGGGGGGAGAGGGGAAGGCATCCTACTTTATTGTATTGGTTTCCCCTGAGAAGCTAAACTCAAACCAATACAGTGTTTGGGCTATATTCTCAATGTTCAACTGCTCAACCCTCACTCTTGGTTTGGCACAAGAAAGAAAGAAAAGATTGTTCAGCTCTGACCTCTGGGAGGAACCTGAGAAGCTCTGGGCAGGACTTGCTCTATCTCTAAGCTCGGAACAGAAGCACTTTTTCCACTCTCAAGCATGCTGGATCTCATGGACACTTCACAGACATCCTCAGGACTGAAATACACTCAGTCCCAAGAGTTGGCAACAATTTTCCTTCTACAGCATCATTTCCTGAGAGTTAAGCATCCCTAAAGGAAGGTGATCCAGAACTGTAGGTGCCCTTGACACCAGTTAAAGCTATAATCTATGGCAATAAAACCATTACAAAACAAAACCAGGAGCAAATCCCTCCCGCAAACAACCAGTCAGCGGAAAATTTCAACCAGAAGTCTCCTCTGTTGGTCCCTGCTGCTGGCATTTCTGCCTGCAAACATGGTGGGAGAACCAAGGTAGGTCTTTGCTCCAGCCTCAGTTTGGTGATAAGCCAAGGACACCTAAACATTGTCTGCATTAATGCAAATCATAGAATCATAGAATGGTAAGGTTGGAAGGGACCTCAAGGACCAGCTAGTTCCAACCCCCTGCCATAGGCAGGGACACCACCTCCCACTACANCTCCCCAGCCTTCCTGTAGGCCCCCTTCAGACACTGGAAGGCTACTCTCAGGTCTCCTGGAAACCTTCTCTTCTCCAGGCTGCAGAGCCCCAACTCTCTCAGCCTGTCCTCACAGGAGAGCTGCTACAGCCCTCTGAGCATCTTGGTGGACTGGTTCCAACACTTCCATGTCCTTCCTGTGCTGGGGGCTCCAGAACTGCACACAGTATTCCAGGTGGGGTCTGAGGAGAGCAGAGTAAAGGGGCAGAATCCCCTCCCTTGCCCTGCTGCCCACACTGCTCTTGCTGCAGACCAACACTCAGTTGCTGTCTGGGCTGCACTCACACTGCAGCCTCAGGTTGAGTTTTTCATCAACCCAGACCCCAAGGTCCTTTTCCTCAGGGCTGCTCTCAGCCATTCCCCACCCAGCCCCGGAGTTGTTCTTGGGATTGTGCCTACCCAGGTGCAGGACCTTCCACTTGGCCTTGTTGAATGTCATGAGGTTGGCCTGGGCACAGCTCTGCAGCCTGTCCAGGTCTTTCTGGATGGATCCCTGCCCTCTAGCAACTCGACTGTGGAAATCTAGATCCATGACACAGCTTGGACAGTTGCAGTGCTTTGGGTGATAACTCATTTGGCTTGAGGTGCTGCTGGCTACAGCTGGCTCTGGAAGGGCTCATGACCTAGCATATCCTTTCCCTGATGGCATAAACACAGCTTCCTCCCACCCTAAGAAGCATCAAGTGCCCCAGCCCACCCAAAGACAACAGGCTCATGGGGATGGGGTGGAAATCCCAGTCCTTACAGCAAGGAGATCAAACAGTTGTTAAAACCTGACAGTCCTACTTTTCTGCACCTTTTTCCTTCTTATCCCATCTCTTTCAACCAAGCTTTGTCCCACTTCCTACCATTTAGTCATCTCCTGGATTTATTTCTAGTTACTGCCACATTTTGGCTGGCAGAGCACAGAGGATCCTTTCCCCAGGGAGGAGAGAATGCAAAATTCACCCAGCTCCCTAAACGGGAAACAAGACTGCCTTTCTGCGCTACCAAAGACACCGGGAAATCACTCCACACCTCTTCCCCCTTCAAACCTCCCTGCCTTCTGCTGACTCCTGAATGTTAATGTTATTTATGACAAGTGATTGATGAGGGGGATGCAGAATTCACACTGAGAGCAGGGCATTTTCAAATCACCTATTCATTCTTAAGGACCGGAATCAGTTTTGGATCCTGATGTGATTTATCATTTGGAGGTTGAGCAGCGGCTACTCAGGGCCAGCTTCCAAGCCCTGACAGAGCACTGCCAGGCTGAAGGCAGCAGTGAGGATTTAACTCTTTGAGATATAGGCAGAAGATCACAAAAAAGCCTTCAATGCTTCATGAGAAAAAAAGAATAAAGTTCCCATTGAGTGAATGATTACCTGAAGAAGATTCACATTCAGACCAAAACAATGCCAAAGCTGAGAGCTCAGCTGGCCATTTGAGGAGTGGCAGAGCCTCTCTGAACCTCTCTGCCTCCCAAAGAGATGCAATAGGGAAGAGATGAGAAATTAGATAGATTACCAGTAGAGATGGGAAATTAGATAGATTACCAGTAGAGAAGGGAAATTAGATAGATTACCAGTAGAGAAGAGATGAGAAATTAGATAGATTACCAGTAGATTAGACCCACAGCAGCACCTTCCCCAGTACAGCCCTGCAGGTTTGCCTTCACACCCCTGCCTCACATTAAGTGTGCCAGGACCCCCTTCATGAAGCATGGGGCCTCACTTCATGAAGCATAGAAGCTTCTACTGACTCTTAGAAAGAGCTGAACACATGGGTTGAGCTTCCCTAGGAGTAGTGAGGGCTGTCTTCAGCAGTGCTCTCCCACATGATTCTCTGGTGTCTAGTAAGGATTGAGTTCACACAAGTCATAGAATCATAGAATGGTAAGGTTGGAAGAGACCTCAAGGATCATCTAGTTCCAACCCCCTGCCATAGGCAGGGACACCTCCCACTAGTACAGCTGACTCAAGGCCTCCTCCAATCTGGCCTGGAACACTTCCAGGGAGGGAGCAGCCACAACCTCCCTGGGCAACCTGTTCCAGTACTCAAACTTAAGTTGGAGCCCTCTATTCCACCAACAAGCCAGGCCCATTCCATAGCCTTCAGCTTCAGAGGCACAGACTGCAAGTCCAAGCTAAACAGCCACAGTAATGCTGCTATATATCTTAAAAACAGAACTAGGTGTTTATCTTCCACATTGCCTGGCTCTGTGAAAGAGAAATATTTATGCAAGGTGCTGTCATTGCAGTGCACCTAAGAGAGATGGATGGCACGTTTCCCCTCCAGTGGACCTTCCAGCCTACGTGAGCCTTTGTATCTGCAATGAGAATGTCACCATGGGCCTGAGAGAGACATCGCTCTGAGTGGAAATTTGATCCCTCCCTTTGGAAATCTGCATTTCCTTGGGTTGTGTGTGGGAAGAGGGAACCATCAGCCACGTGGAACAGGGGACAAAGTGGCAATGACATGTCCTCTGCAAAGACATTCTGCACCACACGGTTGATGCCAGCCTGCCGGTGGCTGGCGTGACCCATAGAATGACCTGATTTATTGTATCAGCATGGAGAAGTAAACAAAGTGGGTGAAGCAGCCAAGGCTAGAGGTGACACTGTGGCAGCTTTGTCACAGTCCTTTTCTCTTCCTACAAGAGACAATACAGCAGGATGCAGCCTTTCTCATGAAGAGAGGAAAGTATTCAGAGCACAGATGTCAGAAAGCTGCCATCCAAGGCTCTGAGACCTGAGCCTGGCTGTTCTCAGTATCTTTAAAATCAGCCCAGCATCTCAGGAAGGATGGTTTTAAAACTCAAGGGCATCACAGGCTCAAGTTTAGTAAGTTACCTAAGGGCACAGGGAAGGAGAGATGTCTGTAGAAAGTCTACCTGGTGAGTCACCAGGGACCCCTGGACTTGTAGCATCTGGGCACTTTGGAGAGAGTGCAGCCAGTTGTGACCAGTGCCACAAAATCCCCCAAACTGCCTCTATGTCAAGTGGTTTCCTCCCCTGTCTGAGCAGCTCCTCACCACCCTGTTCCCAGAATCAGCAACACCTTCCTTGGGTGGGGGGGCTGCAGATGGGTAGATCTCTGAATTAGGAGCTAATCTGGGTAATCTATATCTAATCTCTGAATAAAACACAACAACCTAGCAGAAACTATTTCTATCCTACAGAGCAGAGCCCTGACACTTGACATTTTTTCCCTAGCTCACAGAATGTGAGTAAATGGAACTCCAACCCAAAGGATGAAGAACAGTCTCGAAAAGCATTCAATGCTTCATGAGAAAAAAAAAAGAAAGTTCCCATTGAGTGAATGATTACCTGAAGAAGATTCACATTCAGACCAAAACAATGCCAAAGCTGAGAGCTCAGCTGGCCACTTGAGGAGTGGCAGAGGCTCTCTAAACCTCTCTGCTTCCCAAAGAGATGCAATAGGGAAGAGATAAGAAATTAGATAGATTACCAGTAGAGAAGAGATGAGAAATTAGATAGATTACCAGTAGAGAAGAGATGAGAAATTAGATAGATTACCAGTAGATTAGCCCCACAGCAGCACCTTCCCCAGCACAGCCCTGCAGGCTTACCTTCACACCCCTGCCTCACATTAAGTGTGCCAGGACCCCCTTCATGCAGCATGGGGTCCCACTTCATGAAGCATAGAAGCTTCTACTGACTCTTAGAAAGAGCTGAACACATGGGTTGAGCTTCCCTAGGAGTAGTGAGGGCTGTCTTCAGCAGTGCTCTCCCACATGATTCTCTGGTGTCTAGTAAGGATTGAGTTCACACAAGTCATAGAATCATAGAATGGTAAGGTTGGAAGGGACCTCAAGGAGCATCTAGTTCCAACCCCCTGCCATAGGCAGGGACACCTCCCACTAGCACAGGTCACTCAAGGCCTCATCCAACCTGGCCTTGAACACCTCCAGGGAGGGAGCAGCCACAACCTCCCTGGGCAACCTGTGCCAGTGTCTCACCACCCTCACTGCAAACAACTTCCTCCTAACATCCAATCTAAATCTCCCCTCTGCCAGTTCAAACCCATTGCCCCTTGTCCTGGCATTACAAGACCTTGTCAATAATCCTTCCCCAGCCTTCCTGTAGCCCCCTTCAGATACTGGAAGGCTACTCTCAGGTCTCCTGGAAGCCTTCTCTTCTCCAGGCTGCAGAGCCCAAACTCTCTCAGCCTGTCCTCACAGCAAAGCTGCTGCAGCCCTCTGAGCATCCTCGTGGCCTCCTCTGGACCCACTCCAACACTTCCATGTCCTTCCTGTGCTGATGGCTCCAGAACTGCACACAGGACTCCAGGTGGGGTCTGAGAAGAGCAGAATAAAGGGGCAAAGCCTTCCCCTTTGGTGAGGCTGGCTGTTGTCAGTGCCTTGCATCCTATATTCACAGTGTGCCTGAAGCTCCTACTCCTGCAGCCATCCAAGGTTTGTGTTAACCCAGCGGATCTAAAACACTGAGAGGCTGGGATGGACGTAGCTACTTTCTCACATACCCATCACCATGGCATAAGCTGTGTTTCTTAGGAAACCAGGCTAGCAGCAGTGCCTGGTATCTCCGTTTAGGAGAAGAGATGAACTCTGAATGCAAGACTGCATTTTATAAGCCACTCTTTACTGCTACCACCTGCATGGCTATGCAATGCATCTGCAACAAGGAGGGGAGCAGAGCTCCCAGCAGAGGTGGAAAGGGGTACACAGGTGAAAGAGAAGCAATGAGGATGTGCACTGTGGTTTTTCATGGTTTTCCTGCTATACCCTTGGGCAGTACAAAACAGATAGGACAGCCACCTATAACATGACTTATCCTCTACTTCCAGGTGTGGCAGTGGTTGGGGAAGTGAGGACCTCGAGTCTCTGCACCCTTACCCCTGCGCTGCTACTCTTACTTCACCATGGTTTCGTGTTCATACACCCACATGGGATGGAGGAGCTCGTGGTGTCTCCTGGCAGACAGAAATGACACCCCCAAGGGCTTGGACTGTGGCTGTCCTCCTGGAGACTAAACCCACAGAAGCAGTGAAAGGAAATTTTTTGCCTTCAGGTCATCCCTACAGGGCATCCTGATGTTGCCCTCTTCATGCAAGAGAGCACCCAGCCAGGTGCCCATCTGGTGGTTTGAGAACAGACAGTACTTGGAGACCCACTGTGGTGGACAGTCAGAAAGGCTGCTTCAAAATGTCTTTTGGAGTGGAATTATCACAAGTACTATGCCAGTCTCCCATCCCCAGAGGTGTCTGTTCAGTGGCAGCTTTCTGCCTGGGAAAATAAACCAAATTTGTGCATTCTGAGAATTTGCTTTTTCTGGTTTAAAGGGGTTCATTTTTTTTCTGCTCTGTTTTGCATTGAGAGCGATCAGGAAAAGAAACCCCAAATTGTTCTGGCTTTGTCCTCTCCACTCCATTGACAGTGAAACCTGTCAGCAGTTAGGTTTGTCTCTTGCTAGAAAAGATGAAAGGGAAAAAACAAAAAAAATCACTCCACAGGGAAAATAATAGTGGAAGTTTCCTGTGAAAATCAACAGTTGCTCTCCAGTGCACAGCCTGGAGGTTTTTTATCTAGACCAAAGAGAATCCTGTTGAGTGTTTCCACAGTTCCCAGTACAGCTGTGTCCTGAGCCATGAGCAGAAACTGTCACAGCTGTAGTAGCATCAAAGCTGCTATGTAGTGGAGAAGAGCTGGTGGACTCAAGACATGCTGCCTGCCTCTCCCCACGAAGCCTGGGCACTCAAACTTCACACCATCAGACCACTGCCATAGAAATCATCTCCAGATACCTATTTCAGTCCTCCTGGGAAGAGCACTGCTCACCCTCCCAGCCACCACTGCACTGGCTCAACCAGGGTGGTGCATCCTGGTGTCTGCATGCTTCACAGGCAGGAGGAGGCAAAGCCACCAGGCAAAGCTGTCTGTCCACACACTGCCAGTGGAGAACAAAGTACATCATCATCTTCCTGCCTAAGGTCATGAGTGTGGCTGAGCTCACCAGAGGTACTTGAAGGTCTTCCTCCTAACCAGGTATAGCTGTCAGACCCTTTTAGCTCCAGTTCTCAACAGCTCAGAGCAGTTCTTCCCAGGGGAAGGAAAACAAATCCACATCTTTTCTTGATAACACCACCTTCACACCTTGTCTAGCCAGAATGGCATAACCTGCCAGCAGCACAGGGCCAGCTACCCCCAGAACTCTCAGCTGAGATGATACCACAACCCTGCAGCAGCACCACCACCACTCACCATCTGGATGACAGACACCGGCCCGATGCTGTTCACGTAGATATCCACATCAATAAACGTAGGCTTAACTGCAAAGAGAATAAAAGAGGAGTTGGGGTTAGGATTATCTCTGAAGGGTTGAGGACCAGGAGAGCATCTGGGATCAGCATGGCTCCACCTAGCCAAAAATCCCAGCTAGAGGAGCCAAAAAGGTATGGAAAACAGAAAACACAGCTAGGTTGGGTCACCACCCGCAGCCCCAGGGAGTTTCAAGGGACACTTACTGCCAATATCAGGCCTCAGCTTGTTGTCATAGTTCTTCAGCAGTGAGTTGAGGATCTGTGTGGCATCAGTCTCCTGTGCCTTGGGGGTGAGGACCCAGGTTTTATTGATGCTGAGGTAATCATAATCATATTCTTCTGTGCTCTCACACCTGGAGAGGAGAGACAAAAGGAGACACATGTCACTGTGTCAGTTCTCTGCAGAAATAGGAGCACAGATGGGTTTCTGAGGTACTGAAAGAGGAGGATGCAGCCCTGCTAAAAGGCAGAACATTAAGGAGCTCAGGAATCTCCTTTCAGCCGTGCTGCTAAGACACAACTCACCTGGTGCCTTTGCTCACTTCACAGTCCCCAGACATGCAGGGGCCTTGCTACTTGTGGTCAGGACTAGCAGGCATAGGATGCACCATATCCTCCCCAGCTCACTTTGGAAACACACTGGAAACACCCAAAACTGTGAGCCAGACCCTGCCCATCTCCATCACACACCTGTCTAACTCTCTCCTGACCCTCATCTGCTGCCAGCAGCTCCTGCATCTGGATGCTAACCTCAAATACCTCAGCTGCTCTGCAAGCTGCTTGCACCTGAAGAGGGCTTCCTCTGAGGAAGACAACAGTGACCAAACAGCATTTCTGCAGAGCAAGGGATTTACAATAAAAGCATTTCAGAGAAAAGAGGTCCTAAAACTACCAAGCAGGCAGGATGCAGGTCTGGTTTGCCAGAAACCCAGTCATCTGCCTTGCACAGACCCTCAGAAGTTAAAGCCTTATGCAAGTCCCTCTACCCTCAGGCCAAGATCTGCCACAGCCCATTACCTGTACTCACCAATCCTTCCTCACCAGCCTTTGGCACGAGCTCCATTTAAAGATGCTCCATCTTCCTATCTTCTAGTTCCAAGCCAGCAAAGAAAGCTTGCAGCCTCCTTTACACATGATCCACTTAGCAACAGCTTCTCCCATTGCCTTTCAAGCCTACCTTCTCTAAACCTTTCATACTTCTCCCTCTTTCTAAAGCCTCTAATTAAATTAGGTCCACATGGTCACCTGGGATTGTCTAAACACCTGCAGCTGCTCCGGAAAGCTCATTCACAACATTGTCCCTGGAATGACACAGACATTAGTGGCAAAGGATGCCGAGCAATTCCACACCCATCACACTCCCCTCCACCTCTGTCACGCTAATGTGCCACCTGCTGCCGGGCCAGAGAGGGTCTTGCAGCGGGAGCTGCCACTCTGTCAAGACATCCTAGATGGAGTCTTGCAGTTCAGAGGTGCAATCGGGCACCACCGATTCACATCTCTGTTCAGTGCCCAGCGAGGCACAGCCTGGCAAAGGTGCACAAAAGCATTAAATGAACACGTTGCAGACAGTTTATG
This sequence comes from Eubucco bourcierii, assembly GCA_013396675.1. Taxonomy (NCBI): domain Eukaryota; kingdom Metazoa; phylum Chordata; class Aves; order Piciformes; family Ramphastidae; genus Eubucco; species Eubucco bourcierii. Next base: position 51,518 of record VWZE01014402.1, on the reverse strand, counting down.
CTCTTCTAAAACCTCAGGTGAAACTTGCTTTCACCAGCATTTCAAAACTCTCTGCATCTCCCCAGCTTTTGGGCACTCGGATGTGTCCCCCGACAAGGGCTGGCTGCGCGCAGCTGCCTGCCTGCCTCCGCACATTAGGTGCTGGTACATCAGCTTGTTGTTTCCTGCCTGATTGAGCTGCACTTGCTAATGATGCTTAAGGAGTCTTAAGCAACACTGTCAGGATGTGCTTCCCTATCTGAGCAGTGACAGTGAGGGCTCACCTGGCTGTCATGCAGTGGAATGCCTTTGAAATGCAGCTGTGTGGGTAGCTCCGGCGCTTCCAGAAGCTGCAGGAGGCAGAGGGGACCACTGCACCCACCTGAAGGCAGGCCAGAGTCAAAATCTGAGGCTGGCCCTGCTCCTGCTTGGCATGAAGAGAACCGTGTGTCACACTGTCCAGCTGAAAGCAGGGCTATCAATCCTAACTGTTTTCCCTTGCTGCCAGTGCTTCGGGTGGCACAGGCTGCCTTTGCAAAGTGGGAAGAGCTGCACTGAAACCTGATCTCGCTGTTCCCTTGACTGTACTTGAAGTTAGCCCAAGACAGGTCACCTACCAGCACTGAACTCTGTGTCCACTGCCCTACCAAAATCCAGCTACTGCTTGACATAAGGCCACAGTAGAATCTGAAGCATCCTTTGGGGACAGATCAAAACCAAGATACCCTGACCTCAGCCTTCTGGCTAACCCTCTGTTTAGTGTTGATAAGTAATAGTGTAAGGCACAGGGTAGCATTGCCAGAGAGTCACATCCCCATTATAGATGCAGTGACACTACCAAAAATATGCTTTTTGCTAATGCAGCTAATGCTGGACTACTAAACCCTACTAAGCCATCAGCATAAGCAAATCAGTTTTGCTGGAGAAAATATGCACAGACAGACAGACACTAGCTCTTGCTGGTCAGGAATATGACTCTCATGTCACCTTATGCAAGCCTCCGCCTCCTCCCCAGTCTCTTTTCTCAGTGGTTCCACTTCAAATCAAGAGGGGAAGAGTCCAAGAGCTATTGCAGAGGAAAGGAATTAAGGTAACGTGTGCATGTCCCCCCACAGCTGCTAATGGAAATGTCACACTGCAAACCTGCAGCAATCCCCAGTGTGCTTTGAACACTTGCTGGCCCGGTGGCTCCGTCTCCCCATGCAAAGCAGCTGGCTTGGTGACAAGGGACATCCGGTTCTCATATGTCTGTGTGAAGGCAGGAGGGAAGGCAGGGCCATGTTTCCTCAACTCCATTTGTTGAAATGTCAAAACACTTGCCTCATAGCACTCCTGTGCTTAGCCACGGGGCTGGGACATGCTGGCAGCGGGTGGGCAGGGGAGATGACAACACCAAGGAGCCGAAACATTCTGAGGAAACCTTGGGTCTGACAGACATGGTTGGAGCCGTAGCAGCTCCTACTGGTGCCCAGAGCAGGAGGCCTGCGCGGCAGGGAGGTGTCCTTTCAGATGTGCTCGTGTGTATCGATGGGGTTGGACAACCCTCCTTGGGCAACCCTTGGCATTACAGCAGGATAATGCTCTGCCTTGCCTCCCTGACTCTGTTTTGCTGAAGCAGACACATGTTTTGCTGAGGTTTCCAAGCACACTGATGGTCAAAGTAAAAGCCACCCAAAGAGCTGGTGGCTGACTCCCTTTCCTAGTGCCCAAGCTGTCTGACAAGGGTTTCCTTGGCAGGAGAAGGGGAAAAGCAACATGTGCCATGAGCCCTTGAAGACTTTTCTGCTCCTTGCCTGTTAGGACAGCTGATAATACTCGTCCAGGATACATTTGTAACCTGATGTGTTAATAAAGTCTGAGACCAGTAAAATTTTGTGCTGAGACTTGCACCCACCAAGGAGGTAACACACACACATACACACACACACTCAGACATCCCTAGCCCTGAGGCAGGAATGTCCCAGAGCAGATGCAGATACTGGTGCTGTGGTTGCCCACCCCTACCACAAGCACAGCTCAAAGCCTTTTTCTGCTCTAGAGGAACAGACAACAACAAAATGCAAGAATAACATTTCCCTTGGTTGAAAAGCACTATGGGCAACCCTAATTACCACATGCTAATGTGTCCTTCTAGCCACCCATCCCAGTGCTTTCAACTGGGACATCCAGACAGAATTAGAACCAGGCAAAGGATTTAAGAACAGGATCTTACTAAATTGTACCCTACACTTTTCAAGTGTCTCTCTACCTCTCCTTTCAGCCATCAGTCAAGCCTTGCTTTCTGTTGGTGGGATGTTGTGCAGGGATCTTGCCTTCAGGGCTCAGAGTTTGGTGCCTTGGTCCCAACCAATTCAGTGCCCTAGCAAATGCCATTGAATTGGGCTCTGCAGTGAGGGGACCATCTGGGGAGTGCTGAGTCACCTGGCACAAAGCATCCAGCCCGCTCCAGCACCAGGGGACAAGTCTTGCAGCTTGTGCTGGGGGAGCGGCTTGCAGACATATACGACCTGAATTGGGCTACTCACCCCAGCACCCACTGTCAAGTGCAGGGCAGGTAAGATTCGCTCCCAGCAAGCTGCAGACAGGAAAAATGCAGCAATGTAGAGTAAGACCCTCATACGACTTGCATCTTTTCTTCTTCTCCCATAGGCTTCCTCTCCTGCTCCATCATCCCTACAACATGCACAAACAGTGCTGCTACCAAAGAGGGGCTCAGGAAAGAGGTAGGCATCAGGGACTGGACAGAAGCCAAGCCAGGCCAGCTATGGGGTAAATCATCCTGCTCAAGGGCATGTGAACATATGATTTAACTGCTCCTCTGCCTGATCCTGCAGCTCCCGGTTGACCCTCTCAAAACGCAGTGCTCTTGTGGCACTGTGCTGCAGGGGCAGTAGAGCACCAGAGCCTGGCCACTAGAGACTCCCTTCTTGGCCCTCAGATCCACCCCCACCACCAGCATGCTGACAAGAGGTTGGGTGCCAGGGCATAAGCCACAGGGCAGCTCTTGCTATCTTGACCCTAGGAAGACAGAGCCTGGAGAACTGTGCCAGGGATGGACTTTCTGCCCATACCTGAGGTTGGGAAGCCTTGCCAGAACCGACCATTAGTAGCAGGATTCATGCTCCCTGTCCCTAACTGCATTTGTAATGGGATTTGATCGGCTTTAAGGTGGCTTATTCTGCCAATTAGCTTCAGCCAGTAAAATCCCTCTCCCTCCAAAACCCTGGGGGCAACAATCTGCTGACATGTTCTTTCCCTGATCTAACCATTACACTCACCAGCAGGGCTAGGAGTTGTTTTTGTGGTGTTTTTTTTTTTAAAAAAAAACCTCCAAAACTAAACTAAACAAACAAAACAAAACAAAACCCCGAACCCAAAACCCCGAACCAACAGAAAACAGAGAGAAAAAGAAACTTGCAAACCCCTGGTGCGTGGGGCCTTTCATCGCTGTCACAGAGAAGCGGTGCGAACGCCGGCCCTGGGTGGGAAGAGAACCGTCGGAATCTGCCAGCCCCACGCCTCCGCTCGCCTCTTCGCCTTATACTGCGCTGGTGGCATGGGGCTGGCGCAGGGCTCCCAGCTGGCACCCGGAGCGGGGACCTGGGGCCAACCTGTAGAGCAAGGCAGGAGCCCGTGTTGCCCTCCTCCTGCCAGGCTGCAAGACCTGCAGGCGCTTTCAGGGTGTCAGAGGCAAGGGCACCGGGAAGGCAAAGCAAGCTCCTTCCCACCTAGCCCGGCTCCGCGTGGAAATGCCCCGGTAGTGGCTGAAGTCCCCCAGGAGGTGCCGACCTCTCTCTAGATCTGCTCTGAGCACTCCGGAAGGGGCTTAGCGCCCGGCAGGATTCAGCCAGCGAGGTGATGGCGGGGGTGAAATGTAGTGTTCTCCTAATTCCTGGCATGCGAAGGGTGGACCTGGGGTGCAAAGGACAGGCAGGCACCGGGTGCTGCCGCGGCTAAACCTGGTCCTGCCTCGGGTCCAGCTGGAGGGAGCCGCTGGGAGCACGGAGGTGCCCAAACCGCCTCCGAAGCCCGGCTGTAGGGAGAATTGCCGCTACTCCAGCCCCCTCCCCTCCCACTGGCAGCACGGGTAAACTGAGGCGGGTAGGGGGAGTCGCGGGGTGGGGGCTCACCTGGCGCGCAGGACCGGCCCGAGGGCCAGGCAGAGCAGCAGGACCGTCCCGGGCATCTCGACGAGGCGAGGACCTGCCCCGNTCCGCGCCGGCGGGAAGGAAGGGGAAAGTTGGGCATCTCTTCTCCGAGTCCGCGGCGGGGAGGGGCTCGGCGCAGGGCCCTACCTCCCCCCGCACCCCCCGGGGGCTGAGCGCCAGCGGGGTGCGCGCACGGCGGAGTCAGACCCGCGCATCTGCTGCCGGGGAGCGAGCACCGTCAGCTGGTGTAAAGATCTCTCGCTCACCCTTTGCGTAACGAAGCGCTCTGTTTCTCTTAATAGTAGCCTTCCCCCACCCCCCGCTTTTAATGCACTGCAGTTGGGGGTTTTTTCTTA
>VWZE01014402.1:33318-47013 GCA_013396675.1 Eubucco bourcierii | reverse complement strand
GGTGAAAAAAAAAAAAAAAAAAAAAAAAAAAAAAAAAAAAGAGTGGGTGATAATTGTTAAAATACGCAAAGTGTCGGTTCCTGCCGCGCTGAGCTGCGAGGGAGCTGGGGCCGGGAGAGGGTCCTTTCCCACCTGTTGGGGTTGCTGTCCCGGAAAAAATAACCGGGAGGGTGCGTGGATAGGAGCCGTAGGACGGGTGGGGTCGTGGGTGGGCCCTGGTTTATCAGCCTGTTACTTTCTGCTCTCGCGGTTTGCCAAGCTGTACTTGGGCATTTCTTTTCACTTCTGGCATCTGACTTGTAAATAGGAACGACAAATTCCTTCTTGGCGAGTTGTGGGTGAGAGTCGCTTAGAACCAACTTTGTGACAGCTACGTGAGGTACCAGCGATTGTCTGTCATCTGTTTGCAGCCCTGAATCGCAGGAGCCCGTCCCCAGAGGGTCCTGGCCCTGCGTCTCCCAGAGGATCTGGTAGCACAGATTAAAAAATAAGGGGATTTGGCATCCCCCGTCCAGACTAGGCTGGAACCATCCTTGGTACTGAATCGGAACAGGCAACAGCTCTTTCACTCCTGACCCTGTCACAGCCTTCCCCACACGAGCATGGACAAATCACTTCTCTGCTCGCCACCTGCAGCATGTGGGTAACTGCTGTCTTGTGTGCTCAGCTCAGCCGTACAGGGAGACGTCTGTTCCCCAGGCACATTTGGTCCCTAATAGCCGGGACCCGTTTAGGTGGAGAGTAGAAGTGCTACAAGAGGATGAGCAGTAAATAACAGCAGCACACCTGAGTGATTTTTCAAGCCTCTTCCTACGCAGGCTCTCCCTTGCTGATTCTTGCAATGATCACCTTAAGCCCTCAAGCATGAGATCAGAGCAGCCCCAAAGCCATGCAATACAGCTGTAGGCATCACAGCTCCGAGGTGGCTTTTGCTGGTAATGAAGCAGCTGCAGATTATGTTTCCTTTGTTACATGCAAAGAAGCCAGCTCTGGGATGGCAGAGTTTACAGGAAGCACATGTCGAAAGAGTAAATAATGAATATCAAAGCAGCAGTGAAGGTGAAAAGAGCCCTTTAAGCTTCAAAGCAAGCCACCGAATTGCCCCAGAAGCTCTTCAGGGATCCAGATGAAACTAAAGTTGGGAAAGGTACAAGAACAGCTACAAGGATGACATAGCTGTTGAGGGCTCTGGGCAGGAACAGATCAGAGAAAATCCAGGGGTTCATATCTGTAATCTCAGCTCCCCCTCAAGACACAGGATGTGAAGTGTTAGGTAAGGAAAACCATGGGGTTAATTTCTTTTGATCCACCCTTCTTCTACCTGAAAACTGACAGATCAGGGCAAGCCTGGTGCTTAGAAAGCTGGACATGACCTGGGCAATGTTAAAGAATCACGACATCCATTTATGATGCTGTTGTGGGGACACCTTCCAGGTATGCACTGGGAGCATCACAGCAGCTTTCTCCCCAGACTTCATCTACACTGGTTTCTTCTTAATAACTCATACTGAGATTTTTACCTGCAGCACCTCTCCTGTGAGGACAGGCTTCCAGGAGACCTTAGAGTAGCCTTCCAGTATCTGAAGGGGGCCTACAGGAAGGCTGGGGAGGGACTGTTGACAAGGTCTTACAATGACAGGACAAGGGGCAAGGGGTTTAAAGTGGCAGAGGGGAGATTTAGACTGGATGTTAGGAGGAAGTTGTTTGCAGTGAGGGTGGTGAGGCACTGGCACAGGTTGGCCAGGGAGGTCATGGCTGCTCCCTCCCTGGAGGTGTTGAAGGCCAGGTTGGAGGAGGCCTTGAGTGATCTGTACTAGTGGGAGGTGTCCCTGCCTATGGCAAGGAGTTGGAACTAGATGATCTTTGAGTCACTTCCAACTTTACTGTCCTATGATTCTATGAAAGAGTTGGGGCTATTCAGTCTGGGGAAGAGGAGGCTCCCAGGTGACCTTCTTGTGGCCTTCCAGTGTCTGAAGGGGGCCTACAGAAAAGCTGGGGAGGGACTTTCTAGGTTATCAGATAGGGACAGGATTAGGGGGAATGGAGCAAAGCTGGAGGTGGGGAGATACAGATGGGAGGTGAGGAGGAAGCTCTTCAACATGAGAGTGGTGAGAGCCTGGAATGGGTTGCCCAGGGAGGTGGTTGAGGCCGCGTCCCTGGAGCTGTTTAAGGCCAGGCTGGATGAGGCTCTAGCCAGCCTAGGGTAGGGTGTACCTGCCCATGGCAGGGAGGTTGGGTCTGGATGATCCTTGAGTCCCTTCCAACCCTGACTGACTCTCTAAGAGCAAAGCATGTTGATGGTGCAGGAAAGCAAGGGCAGAGCGCTGCTTTCCAAGCAAACACCTTGTTCATCAGCAGCACAGGCCCAGCCTGGGAGATCCCCACTTCAAATTCACAGTGAAAGACTTTGACCAGGAAAAGCCACCTTAAGTCAAAATGCTGAGAAAGAAAAAATGCCCTGCACCAGTGTTTTGGGAGGCAACAGCCCAAATTTTCCACATTAAAGAGACATTTGTTTTGAGGTCTTCTCTCACGGGATTCTCCAGACTTAAAGAGGAGATGAAATGTTTTATTCAAGATGCTTTTTGTCCCTTCTGGTGTTTCAGTTTATCCAGCAAACTAATAAAACCTATTATTTACAGAGTCCTCATGAGCACAGAGCCTGGGGGGGATGGGGGAGCATAATGCCACAGTAAATGAGCATTTGATTGTGCAGTCTTCCCTGTGATATTTGGCCTTGGGAGATGAGCAGAAAATTCCAGCCCTGCCCCAGGACCCCAAACCTTGCAAGATTGGCAGAGCTTTCAGATGGAGCTGTCCTATGGGCAGAGTCCTGTGTAAGTCTGGGTACATCTGCAACCCTTTCTGAATCCTGCTGTGCTCTCTCAAAAGCTCCTTTGGAGTGCCAGTCCTGAAATCTGTGCTGCCTGCTCCTGTGTTGGTGGGTGGTGTTTATGTCTGCAGGCTGGAGCAGCAGGTGAAGGCAGGAGGCAATGCTCTGCCCTCCTCTTCCTTGTGCAAGAGGCTGATCGCTCCTTGCCCCAGGCAGTGACAAAGGCTCTCTCCAAGGAAACTTCTCTTCTTCTGGGCCATGTCAGGAGTGCTAAATTGGGGGAAAATAGGTACAAGTGGAGAAAAGTATTATCAAAGGTGATTAGGAGCTTGCCGTTTTAAATATTTTTTTTTCCCTGAGAAAAATTAGGCTTTGGCATTTGCAAAATCCTCCTCAGATAGATGTCTTTCAAAGATGGAGGAGCAAGGTGACTCTAGGCAGAGACAGATCCCATAGGACTGTGCAGGAACAGGTTAAAGTCAAGAGCACTGCTGGCAGAGCCGGAGATGCCAAGACAAGGACCTGCCAGTGTATTTGCAGGCAGCCACTGCCAGGGCCATGCAGCAAACAGCTCTGAAGGGCTGCGCAGAGGTGAATTGGCTTCCCCTCCTCCTGTCACTGCTCCACGTCATCTCTCTGAGGACAGATCACAGTTAGAGCCACTGCCCTTGATGCTGACTTTCCTCCTAGTAATCAACTGAGGCTCATGCTATTACCCAGCCACTGCATCCTCTGGGAGTGACACAGGTTCCCAGGCTGAGGTTTCTCATGGATCTCCTGCTTGTACCTGCAGCTGCAGGCTTGGGCAGAAGACACAGGCTGGTCAGACTGTGAGTATCCATGAGGCTGAATGTGCTGACATGCCTGGGATGAGAGCAGTGGAGGACATCTGAAGAGAAGCTACTTACAGGATCCCTTTGGAAAACTTGGAGGGCGAAAAACCTGTATAAGCCTCAGTCTTTTCCTCTGAGTTGAGGCATGTCCTGCACAGCAGAAACATTTGTTTGCTCCACCAGGTCATTTGTTCAACATAGCTGGGGTGTTGCCTTTCTCAGGCTCACCAGTCAGCAGGTGCTGGGCTCACACAAGATCAATAACCACTCCAGCTGGGACATGGCTTCCCACCGTTATGAACAGTGGTGATGTATGAAGTGGAGGGGACACAGTTTGGTGTTTAGGTGCTGGAGTGAACTTGCAGTGCTGACAGATTGAAAAAAAAGAAAAAAAGAAAATATTTAGGAGCCTGAACAAATGTGACATGAACATTTTTCAAGGGGAGTGAAGGGTGTGGGAGGACAGCCCAGACCATAGCAAGAGCTGATGCTAGCTGCCCTAGAAGCTGACAAGAGTGTTGATGGGAGTGTGAACTTTACTTTCATCTTCTGCTGCTGCATCAGGCCAGCCTGAAGGAGTCTCCACATCCCTTTCACTGTGCACAGTCTCTCTCCAAAATCAGTTGCTTAGAGAGAAGAGATCATAGAATCATAGAATCATAGAATGGTAAGGTTGGAAGGGACCTCAAGGATCATCCAGTTCCAACTCCCTGCCATAGGCAGGGACGCCTCCCACTAGTACAGGGCACTCAAGGCCTCCTCCAACCTGGCCTTGAACGCCTCCAGGGAGGGAGCAGCCACAACAACCTCCCTGGGCAACCTGTGCCAGTGCCTCACCACCCTCACTGCAAACAACTTCCTCCCAACATCCAGTCTAAATCTCCCCTCTGCCAGTTCAAACCCATTGCCCCTTGTCCTGTCATTGCAAGACCTTGTCAATAACCCCTCCCCAGCCTTCCTTCAGATCCCCAAACAGATTGGCAGTCTGACCCTGGGTGTCAGAATGGTTCTTGCTGTCATCTGGGGGATGGGAAGGATGTTATTTCCTGTGCTTTTGTGGTTCTGTCCTTCTGATGCTCTTCCAGCTCAGGTCTGAATGTGTTACATTCCTTCTAGGGGGTCAACATATGGTACATGGGAAAGGGTGGGGAAGGGAAGAGAATCAGCAGTGTTTGAGAAAAGAAGGAAAGCAGATCACAGTCTCACAGTATCACCAGGGTTGGAAGAGACCTCAAAGCTCATCAAGTCCAACCTGCTCCCACAGCCCTCAAGACCAGACCATGGCACCAAGTGCCACGTCCAAACCTGCCTTGAACACCTCCAGGGACGCTGACTCCACCACCTCCCTGGGCAGCCCATTCCAGCAGTCAATGACTCTCTCAGGCAAGAATTTTCTCCTCACCTCCAGCCTAAACTTCCCCTGGCACAGCTTGAGACTGTGTCCTCTTGTTCTGAATAAGAACAGATAGAGCACCAGATGGTTCAACACTTCTTTTCAAATGGAATTTGCAGCTATGCTACCTGCACATCTAATGTGTGTGTCCAGTGCAGGACCATGAGCTGGCAGTTTGGTGTGTCACTCCTCAGAATAACTCCCAGGCGCTACAGCTGTGTTTTAAATACTGGGTAACTGCTGACGCAAACTTTGGGTACAGGCAGCTGCAGGAACAGGAGCAGCTGAGCCTCTTCACTGCAGAAATGTGGCTGACTCTGGATGGAGACACACTAGCTCCTTGTCAACACATGCCACAATAGTTGGGGTGGGGGAAAAAAAGAGGCAGGAAGGTCTTGGAAGCAATCAAAGCTGTCATTGGTATGCAAATGCTATTTCTCATAGTGATTCCTTCCAAGGTTACTCAATAGCTGAGAAAACCATGGGCTTGGGGGTCCAGGCAGGATTCAGAGCAGAAGGTAGTGCTAGCCTGGAACTGACTAGCAGTGTCTTTGCCTGGCTCTTTCTATACTGCAGCTCTGAAGGCACAGCTGAGGGCACATCATCATCCACCGCTTCCCTGGCAGAATTTAAGCGAGTGAGACAGAGGCACGGTTGCCTTTTGTTGTTAATACCCTCAGGTATTTCTGGCCAGAGAGGTGGGGAATTCAATGACTTCTTTCTACACTGGCTTGGAAGTGTTTAAACAGCAGTAAATAATGTTAACTGCTCATCTGTGGCCGAGTTTAGCTGTTGCAATTACAACTGTTTCTAGCAGCTGGTCAGGGTCCTGCACTCTGCTTTCCCTCTTGGCCTGCCTCTGTGGTTTGCCTGGCAGTTTGACATTTTTGTCAGCCTGAGGATGACACAGGGTGGTTGGCAAGTGGAGGAAGCAGGGAAGGAAGTTTTCCTACCAGGGCCAGGGCAGACCACAGGCTCTCCTGTGGCACGCACAAGGTGATCTGGGGTCACATGAGCTGTGTCACTTTGCTGTCAGTTGTGGCACTCACTCTGAAGCCCCAGGGACAGATGTCTGCATTCTCATACCTCTTTCCTTCTTGGGAGCTACTACTGATTCTCAGCACCTCTGTTTTCCTTCTCTGTGAAGGTCTGGTGTCTTTGCCACTAAGAAGGAAATGACCTTGCTGAAGTGCCTGAATTAAAGTGATACTTTTTGAGGGGCTGTTTTCTGTTGTGCTTTAGAGAGGTGGTGCCCAGGATTGTGGTACTGTGGTCCATGGTGCCACACCAGCAAGGTTGCACTAGCCAAAGCTCACAGAAGAAGTGACCAGCAGAGAATGGGCTTGTCACATCTCAAGGGACTTTTCCCATCCATCCAGTGTGTGGGCTCCCAGCACACATGTGCTCAGGGCAGGGGCAGCACTCACCTGGAGCAGCTAGGCAGCTCTTCTTCCAGCCCTGGCCCAACAGAACAGTCAGCTCCCATGGCAGCCCTGGGACCCTCACATAGTCATGCCACCAGAGTTCCCCAAATCCATGGCAAAGCAGGGCTGCTTTCCCAGTCCAGACTCCATCCAGCAGCTGGTTGCTCTCTGATGCCATTTGCACCCTTTCCACCTCCATACTCACGTGAGGATGATGCCTGCAAAAGTCCACGGAGGAACACCAGCAGTGCTCTCTTCCTCAGCTTCAGGATCTCCTGTGACATGCTGATCTAGAACAACTCTCTGCTGCGTATGAGTTTGGGCTGTGCTGCTGTGGCTGCCAGGCACAGTGAGCCCCACACAGGTGCATTCCACCTTCAGGATTTTATTTCCCAGCTAAATAGTCCTCATACCTCCTTCAGTGGAAACCCAGACCCTGTCTGGCCTACACAGCTCATGCCACAGTGCCCAGCAACCCCTGGGCCACTCACCCTCAGTTTTCTTGCTTTCCATCCCAGCCCCTCTGGTTGCCCAAAGCAATCAGTGGCAGCTGAAGTGCAAAGGAGGCGACACGGTGAGATGCAGCTTTCGTGCTCGGTGCCCTCCAGCTTCTGTGCTCCCAAAGTCACCGGAGCAGAAACGCCTGCATGTGCAGTGCCTCTCCAAAGAGAGATGCTGGCACCAGGATCTGGTAATTGCCAACACATCAGGAATGAGAGATCTTCTCCTAATACTCTCTAAGCTCCAATCTTAATCTTGTTTGTCGCTGTAAAGTCGCAGAGAAATCGGGCTGATGCCTTGAAAGGAGGCAAAATAAAAGGATTCAAGAGGAGGCTGAAGTCTCTTCAGAAAACTGAAGAGAAATAATCTTCAAAGGTTCCCAAGAGCCTGTGCGCCCCGGCCTGGAAATGAGGAACAGATAAACACTGAGAACAGCAGCTGGAGCCTTGCTGGAGTTGTTTTTCAGTCTGGTGTTTTGTGGCAGGAGGCAGAGGAGTTCGGGCTGGAATATCAGAAAACAGTTACGGGATCTCAGCACCCAGGGCTTGACCACTTTCCCTTGAGACCTCATCCATGGGGTCACTCCTTCCTGACAGGATCAGGTCTCCAAGACAAAGCCCAGTTCACATTTCCCCATAGGGTTTGGGACCAGCCAGGACAGCAGCATGTGAGAGGTTGGATGCCTTTCACTGGGTGAGACCCCCCAGGAGGTCTGTGGTCCTTGCCACTGCCCTGCCTGTGAGCGGGACCCAGTCAGGTGGGAAGAGCTTCAAAGAAATATCCTGTTCTGGGGGAATGGAAGGAGTCACCTTGGGCAGTGGGCTGCTGCTTATGTCCAGGCAGAGCTTTTGTTGCCTGTCATCCCAGGCTCTCAGAGCGAGGAGCCAGGGCAGAGAGCAGCACCTTGGTTCCACCACCCTGCCCTGGGACTCCCTCAGCCTCCTGCATCCCACTGCCATGCAGCATCCCTGCAGACAGCCTGCTCTCACAAGAGCCATGTGTGGAGGGGTCTGTCCTCTCCTTGTATCCTCCCCTGCAGCCTGGGGGATTCCTGCAGTGGAAGCTGCTTCCAGACTTTGTACTTGTCACTGCCCACTGAGCTGCTGCTGAATCTCCTGCTCAGCTCACAGGTGCTTTTACCCTCCCTGACAGCCCAAGGCAATGCATGCTGCCATGAAATAAGGCCCTGCTATGAAAGGTGATGCCCTTCACCTTGCAGAAAGCACATGGAAGACACCAAGGATCATCCCTGGTGTGCTCCAAAGGCAGGCCAACACAACAGGCAAAGAACCTTTCTCCCACACACTGCAGATGGACGTGCCCAAGACCCAGGCTGCTTGCAGAAGGGGTCGTGGTGCAGAGCTGTAGATAGGCTAAACCAGATTATCTCTGTGCCAGCAGGGTGGGATCTTATGGGGGTCCCTCAGAGTGTGGGTAGACTGTCACAGGCTCTTGGCTAGAGCCTGCAGCAGGGAGTCAAAACACTGACTCCCCAGGCAGCTCTGCCAGCTCCAGGCATTGCAGCAAATTTTGCCTTTGTCATCGCCTGTGTGTTTGGTGGTCAGAGGACTCCTGTCTTCTAAGAGGCTGTTAGAAAATGCCTTTCAACAGCAGTCAAATTCACAATCCCCCCCCAAANAAAAAGAGCAAGCCATAATTACACCCACACAGTTCTCTACACTGCACCAAACTTCACACCCCTCCCCTGCCAGAAATGCACCCGCACCAGCAGAGTGGATATGTTGATTAAAAGTCCCCCAAAATGAATAGATCAAGAGAAATCTGCCATATCCCTGCAGCAAGGGTGAAGTGCTTTTTAATTAAGGACAAAGAGATGCAAATGTCCTGAATCATCACAAGCAAATAACAAAATAGCACCTGTCAGAATATTAAAAAACAAGCACTCAGCGTTCCCTTGCCATCAGCTCTAAGGAGGCCTCGAGTTTAAAAAAAAAAAAAAAAAAAAAAAGATTAAAATTCCACTGAGAGTTGAAAACTGCAATAGTTTGAGAGCAAGTGAGGAAAATACCACCAATAAAAACAAGTGGGTGCCACTTGCTGGTGATTTCAGTCCCAGAACATGCCAGTACGGCTGACAGAAGGGTCTGGAGCGCCCCCGGTCCTAGCACAGCCAGCACTCGGAACGTGGTACCAGTGCCTGCTCTTGGGAATGGCATGAGGCACTGGTGACCTGCCCAGCCTGCCTGCAGGCTCCTTGCCAGCAGGTGAGGAAACCCCACTCCTCCCCAGCGAGAGATCCCTACCGAGCCCCTACAAAGCCTGTAATCAGGAGCACTTGATAACCCCAGTCAGCCGGGGAAAAAACGACTTAATGCACACTGAAGTGCTTGGCTGGAGGATCAGCCTCAGGGGTTGCTCCATACTGATCCCCTCACCCCTGTCAGACTTGCTCCTGCCGAAGGAGGGGGGAGTCAAATCTTTCATGCTAATGAAGGCGACAGGGTTGCATCTCAGGGCTGTGCAAGGACTCCGTAAGCTGTTCTCCTCCTCACTGAGCATTCCCTTGCCAGGCAGTTTGAGAACGTGCAGGAAGGGTCCAGTCCTATCCAGAGCCTTTATTATTAGGATTGATTACAGGTGGAACTGGCTGGAAAGGATGCCTGGATGCTGCTGAGGGCAGGCAGCCTGTCTCATGCTGGTCAGGACAGGCAATTATTTTCTCAGAATAGAAGTGTTAAGCAGGGCGGCTTGGGGAATTCTTTTGCATTCTGTATGCTTTCACTGCTTGTTTTCACCTAAACCTGTTTGTGTTCAGCTCTAGAGGAACACGGTGAGGCAAGGAGTGCTCCACATATGCAGCCTCCCTTCTGGCCTCCAACTTCTGAGCTGCACCCCAAAACAGTGGCCTCGAGGACCCCACGGTTTCATGAGACAACTGCATCAGAGCCACCGGGGGTGAGGGCTGGGAGAGGCAATGAAAGGAGCAAGTGTTGGCAAGCACGGTGAGAGCCAGAGCAGCAAAAAAGGGCCAGGGCTATGAAAGGAAGGCAGAGCGAAAGGGAAATGCCTGGAATAATAAGTGACGGATGGATGCCTTTGAAGGGGACTTGGATATCTTGGGTCTCCTGCCTGACCTACTTAAAACTGCTGTAATCTGATAAAGGAGCATCCTCGGGCTCTAAATAGAAACTTCCCTGCTCTTTATTTAAATTCCTACCCTCTGCCACCCAGGGGTAGGGCTGTGGTCCACGGCTAGGTGCCAGGCACTGTGTGTATTCTGTAGGTCCCAAACTCTCACAGAAGGTCTCTCTCTCTCTCCTCCCCAGGGAGGCTGCTGGGCACTTTTCCCATGAGATGGGGAGGTGCAGAAGCAGAGGCATTGTCACAGAGCCCAGAGGGACAGCGCTGGCATCGCATAGTTTTCTAGGACATGGAAGTGTTGGAGCGGGTCCAGAGGAGGCCACAAAGATGATCAGAGGGCTGGAGCAGCTCTCCTATGAGGACAGGCTGAGAGAGTTGGGGCTCTGCAGCCTGGAGAAGAGAAGGCTTCGAGGGGACCTGATAGTACCTTTCCAGTATCTGAAGGGGACCTACAGGAAGGCTGAGGAGGGATTATTTACAAGGTCTTGCAATGACAGGACAAGGGGCAATGGGTTTGAACTGGCAGAGGGGAGATTTAGACTGGATGTTAGGAGGAAGTTGTTTGCAGTGAGGGTGGTGAGACACTGGCACAGGTTGCTCAGGGAGGTTGTGGATGCTCCCTCCCTGGAGGTGTTGAAGGTCAGATTGGATGAGGCCTTGAGTGAGCTGTACTAGTGGGAGGTGTCCCTGCCTATGACAGGGGGTTGGAACTAGCTGATCCTTGAGGTCCCTTCCAACCTTACCATTCTATGATTCTATGATTTATGAACAGCAGCAAAACTACACTCCAGGGAGCAATGCCTATAGAGGAATTAAGGCATGCACTGTTCTCAGGTAGCCCTTCTTAGCTCAAGCTCCAGAGAACTGCACATTAGGACTCAGAAGTCAGAGGTCTCCCTTTAACTCCTTGTGTATGCACGATTTGAAGTAAAAGATTTGAAATTTTAAATGAACTGTAAATCTGGTGCACGAGTCCCGAGGCATCTAAACAGTTGGCAAATTTAGACAGAAATTTGGCAATTATTTTACAAAGGAGGAAAGCAAAACCATGACCCAAGGGAAAAAAAAAAAAAAAAAAAAAAAAAAAGAAGCTGCAATCAAAACACTTCTTTCACTGTTTAGAACGAAAATGTTTGGCTTAAGAATGCCAAAATGTTTCATCGATCCATTTGCTAAATGAAATGCTTTGAGGTTTTTTTCCACTTCAGCACACCATTGTTCATTTAAAAGTCAACTTCCTTTAAACATAAAGGGTAGGGGGGGAAAAAACCCCCGCTGGTTTGGTTTGAACAACACACTGAGATGACAAGATGAAGGTTTGTTGTTTGTTTTTTGGTTTTTTTTTCATTTGTGTTTTCCTGTTTCACTGGAAAGTCATATTTAAAAATAAATAAAGAAATAAAGAAGTAAAGGAGAGGGTTTGATTCGATCTGAACAAAATTTAATCCATTCCTCACTCTGCTCCAGAGCAATTTCCATATCTGCAATGTGTATTCCCTGGAGAGCTGCTCTTGCTGCAGCCCCAGCTCTGTGCACTCTCACAGCCAGAGCTAGCACAAAGGGGATAGAATCATAGAATGGTAAGGTTGGAAGGGACCTCAAGGGTCATCCAGTTCCAACCCCCTGCCATAGGCAGGGACACCTCCCACTAGCACAGCTCACTCAAGGCCTTGTCCAACCTGGCCTTCAACACCTCCAGGGAGGGAGCAGCCACAACCTCCCTGGGCAACCTGTGCCAGTGCCTCACCACCCTCACTGCAAACAACTTCCTCCTAACATCCAGTCTCAATCTCCCCTCTGCCAGTTCAAACCCATTGCCTCTTGTCCTGTCATTGCAAGACCTTGTCAATAGTCCCTCTCCAGCCTTTCTGTAGGCCCCCCTCAGATACTGAAAGGCTGCTATAAGGTCTCCTCTAAGTCTTCTCTTCTCCAGGCTGCAGAGCCCCAACTCTCAGCCTGTCCTCATAGGAGAGCTGCTCCAGCCCTCTGATGTTCTAGCAAACACTTGGTCAGCTTTCCCCAAGCAGCTCAAGGACCAGCTTTGTGAGCGAAATGAGGAGCATGGGTGGTAGAGCTCCAGCAGACACAAAGACCCCCAAGCAGTGAGATTGGCTGAGAGTAGAGCAGGGGGAGCAAACAGCCTGGTCCCACTGCTGTGGGCAGAACAGCAGAAGCATGTCCCCGGGTGCCGTGGTGACACTGTGCTATCTCCAGGCAAGAGTGGCTGCCACCATCCCAGACCACTGGGCTGTATCATAGAATGACAGAATCAGTCATAGAATGGTCTGGATTGAAAGGGATCTCCATTGGGCATCTAGTCTAACCTTCCTTGCAGTGAGAAGAGACATCCTCAATTAGGTCAGGTAGTCCAGATTCCTGTTGAGCCTCACCTTGAATATCTCCAGGGATGGAGCCTCAACTGTCTTCCTGGGCAACCTGTTCTAGTGTTCCACTACTCTCGTGGTAAAAGAACTTGTTCTTAACATCCAGTCTAAATCTACTCTTCTCTAGTCTGAAGCCATTGTTGGGGGGTTGCAACTCTGCTCTCATCTTTCCTTCAAGAACTAGAAAGCGAAAACATATCAAGGACTTCTGGAGCTCCAGGTCCACCCATTGCCATGCTGGGATCAAGGTAAGTTTGGTGAGAATTTCCAGCAGATCAGAGGAAGGGTCATAATACTGTTTTATCAAGGGCTTATAGAATAGTAAGGTTGGAAGGGACTTCAGAGATCAGCTAGTTCCAACCCCCTGTCATAGGCAGGGACACCTCCCACTAGCACAGGTCACTCAAGGCCTCCTCCAACCTGGCCTTGAACACCTCCAGGGAGGGAGCAGCCACAACCTCCCTGGGCAACCTGTGCCAGTGTCTCACCACCCTCACTACAAACAACTTCCTCCTAACATCCAGTCTAAATCTCCCCACTGCCAGTTCAAACCCATTCCCCTTGTCCTGGCATTGCAAGACCTTGTCAATAGTCCCTCCCCAGCCTTCCTGTAGGCCCCCTTCAGATCCTGGAAACAGTATTATGACCCTTCCTCTGATCTGTTTGGAATCAAGTGTTTTATCAAGCCCTTACAGTTCCCATCTCCCTAAGGATATAAAATTTCCAGCTCATAGACTCTAGGGCTGCATGAGCTATTCAGGAACCTTTGCATGCTTCTGTTGAACCTCCTTACTTTGGTACCAAAAACGTGCATGGGATTAGAAAGGAGAAAAAAAAAAAACCAACCCAAACCAAAAGAAAAAACAACAACTGAATTAAAAAAGTCATTACAGAAACTTAGCAAGCTGCATGCCTCTCAGTACCCACCATCAGGATTAGATGAGTTTGTTCCCATTGTGGAGACAGGCCCCGTTAATTTTCTTGGCAGGATCTCCCACGTTAAAGCAACAAGGCAAACATCTGCTTTGACTTTTTGACAGTATTTTTGAACCCTGGGGAGCTTAGGGTGGGGAGGGGAAAAAAAAAAAAAAGAAAAAAGAAATTCTCTTAATCTGAAATGTTAGAGATGTTAATTATTGCAAAGCTCAAGTGTAGGGTCATTTTTCCAACTGACAGAGTCATAGAATCATAAAATCATAGAATGGTAAGGTTGGAAGGGACCTCA
>VWZE01014402.1:0-19858 GCA_013396675.1 Eubucco bourcierii | reverse complement strand
AGGTTGCCCAGGGAGGTTGTGGCTGCTCCTTCCCTGGAGGTGTTTCAAGGCCAGGTTGGATGAGACCTTGAGTGAGCTGTGCTAGTGGGAGGTGTCATAGGCAGGGGGTTGGAACTAGCTGATCCTTGAGGTCCCTTCCAACCTTACCATTCTATGAGTCTATGAACCTGCTCTCACCCTACCAGGGGTGGTGCAAATCACAGGAGATGCTTTGAAGATTCATTGGGCTGGAGCAGGTCTGTCATGGGTTTAAAGAGCTGACAGAGTGAAGCTCCCAAATGAATTGGAGAAAAAACCAGAATTGTATTTGGAGAGAGTTACAGATAGAANTATGAAGAGATAGCAGAATTATGGGATTGAATAACAATCTTCCAGTCCCCAGAGGACTCTTTTTAACTTTATAGTTCCCAACCTGGGACATTCCACCCCTTGTTCAATCCCATAATTCCCGCTCATCAAACTAGAAACAGACTCTATGTAGCAAACAGACTCATTCATCTGTCTGGCGCTTTCTTCAAACCCATCTGTGGCTCAGATCCTGGACACAATTCTTCTCATCGAATGGGACTTCTCAGATTAGCCTCAAACCAGCACAAGGTCCCTGAGTGAGTTCAAGACAGTTCTAGCAGTTCCTGCACCAGCTGCAGCCCTCTCTATTTCTAGAGACTCCTTTACTCCAACCATGTCCTATGTAGCCTCAGCAAGGTGCCTTTGCTTCCTGCAGCAGCTGAGGGGCTGAAGAAGCTGGTGCTTGGTCATCTGGTTTCTGCAGGACCCCCTGGGTATATAATCTCACCATCTCTCTCCCTCACCAAACCACCAGTTCCAGCTAACCTGAACCAGCTTCCTTTCCCATGTGCCTTGAAGAAAATTACATTTTCTCTGCAAGAATTGAAGTGCCAAGGGATTCTTTCAGCTTTGGATGGAAGTTCCTCTAAGTGGCCATTCTACTTCAGGCAAAAAAAGAGAGAGAGAGCATTTCAGGGAGCAGTAAATTATGCTGAAGAGGGTTTGAACAAACACTGCATCCCATATTCTGGTAACAGGAATGTACCAGCATCTCCTTTCACAATACTGTCTGGCCAAACTTCACTCACAGATCCTTGGACATCCTCTTGGGGAATATTTAAGAGGCTGTGGAACCTAAGAGGCCAGGTGAAAGTTGATCCAGATGCCAGAGGCTGACTTTTGCTTTTTCTGGCATCCCTTGGAGTTCAAGCTGATACTCAACTTGGAAAAGAAGTCAGCACTGTGTTTTACACAGCATCTCCAAACTGCAAATCTATCTTCAGAAGCTCAGGGCTTTCCAGCTGCAAATGTCTCCCTGCAAGCCCAGTTCAGACTAAGTCATATCCAGAGGGGCTAACATCATCTGGTTTGATTTTCAGAGAAACCAAAAGCAATCATAATCAGACCTTCAAATAAGCATGCAGATAGCTAGCTCAGAGTGAATATCTTGGCTTCCAGAGTATATTGACTGATGCAGCTCACACTGACCCAAATTTTGGGAACAGAGATGCTCATTGATTCAGGCTGGGTGAAATGCAGCAGACTTGTGGGACACAGTGAGGGTGGTGAGGCACTGGCACAGGTTGCCCAGGGAGGTTGTGGCTGCTCCCTCCCTGGAGGTGTTCAAGGCCAGGTTGGAGGAGGCCTTGAGTGCCCTGTGCTAATGGGAGGTGTCCCTGCCTATGGCAGGGGGTTGGAACTGGATGATCCTTGAGGTCCATTCCAACCTCACCATTCTATGGTTCTATGACACAGATTTGAAACCAAACAAAGATTTCTTCTATCAGACTTGCTTCTCTCCCTCTTCAGACTTGCCCCAGCACAAAGGGGCACACAGTGCTCACTGGACAATCTCCCCTCACAAGGAGAGGATCTCTTCTCTCCAAGGCTGAGCTTTGGGGAACAAATGTGCATTATCACATCCCAGCTGTGTTTAACTCCTGCTGTTTTGTAGAGTGCTTCATGAAACCCTGTTGGTTTATTGTTTTGTTTTTTTTTCCCCCCCAGTAGTCTTCTGTTAAACTCCAGTCCATTTTCTTCAGGCAATAAATGAATTTTGTTTACAAAGTACTTCAACAAGACTTGAAATTTCATTTGTGGCAAATGGGCTTCAGACGTCCGAGGCATTTGAAGCCCGTGCTGAAAGACAGCAATTTCAAGCACTTACCTGTCTCCTTCCTGCAAGCCTCCGAATCAAAGGTTGCCATGACAACAGAGCCCACTCTGTCCGGCAGAATGAATTGTTTTCATGTGACGTCATTATTAGGCAGGACCCTGCAAAATTACACAAATGAGGTCCCCAGACAGCAGGACTGCAAAAAGCCCAAACGAGCAGCATGAGCATTACGCTCCAAGCAAAGGAAGGAAAATGTCACTCTAGCCCTCGGCCAGGAATTATTTAAAACACCTGTCAAAAATGCTGACCCCCTCCCACTGCCCTTGCCGGGTTGCAGAAGTGGACCAGCTCTGCCCTGTTACAGGTTGGACTTGATTTCCATCCTGGGAGGCAGCACATCCCAGCACACAGCCCCTGGTGTTCCCAGCGGAGGTGCTGAAACGTAGCAGGCTCCCGGGAAGCTGCTATGCATTATGCTGTCTGCATGGAAACCCGAGGAGGGAGAGGAGTTGGTGCCTTGTGTGAAACGCAGCTTCTCACCACCTTGAGCTCCCCACAGCCATTGCATGGTGCACCCACACCTCCTTCCCCCAGCACCTAGAACATCCTTACCCCGAGGGAAGGAACTCTGCACATCTCTACTCCTTACACAGGACATCAGGACATCCTGGGCCACTGTGCTGGTTTGAGGCTAATTGGAATATTTTAATAGAGAAAATTATATTATAGGCTGTGAAAGGGAAACAATGGTGGTGTCTGCTGCACTCATAGGCTTGCTGAGATGAGTAAGAAAAGAATACAAAACCAAAGATAAGACACTCAAGCTTGCAGACACTCTCAGGCTGTCTAGCTTCTGGCTTCCTCCTCTCTGCCAAGTAACCTCACTCACCACTTCTCTTCTAACTCCCCTGGCCGAGCCTCCAAGCTCACCTTGTGCGTAAGGCAGACCCTGGGGTAAGGTACAGGGGTGGGGAGAAGGTGGAAGGGTGGTTGGGAGCCCCTCCTGGGGTCTCTGATTTCTGGGAGGGGAGTTGTGTTTCTGTATTACCTTTAACTTGTCTATGTCTGTAACTGTTCCTGTCTGTTGTGTCTATCTCTGCTTGTACATTGTGCTGAGCTGTAAATAGAGCTTCTGCCCTTAACGTCTAGCTGGCTGAGTCTAATCTGGGTGGTTTTATAAAATGTGGGGGGGCAGGGAACTCCCAAACCATCACAACCACCTGCAGATGAACTTCAACATCTCCTTTAGACCAGGGCCCTCACAAGCAGTTCTTCCCTTTAGAACCCAATCCTCTACTGGTGAATGAGGTCCTCTGATTCTGTTTGATTGAGGGTTCACACTTGAAAATGAGTGTCTTCTGGCAGCAGCTGCTCTCCAGAGAGGAGAGAGGGAGTCACTCAGCAATGAGTTGCTGTAGATGGTCACTCAAGCATAATAAATCCTCCTTATCAGTCCTTCCTTGCTACCCCTCATAATTTAAGTTAGATGTAATAAGGCAGGGGAGGCAAAGGCTAGCTTTACAGTCAGACTGGGGATTACAGTCTGGCACAGGCATTTAAAGATATACAACAACAAAGAGAAATTGTAAGAAGAGCCTCAACAGCCTCCCTGGAATGCCTGGGTGTGGGCTAATGAGCTATGGTTGCTCTCAGCACACATATGGGCTGATGTATAGCTGAACAGGGTCAAACCACAGACCTACTGCTCCCAGGCTTCTGGAGCAAATGCAAAACCTGCATGTGCTGAAAACATTGTGCATTGACTTTTGAGAAGGTTTCTGGCTGTACTAGATGTGTGTTTATCTCTTTGGAGTTTGGTTGCTTGCTTTTTAACCCTGACCACTGCATGCTTTTCTTTCTTTCTCTGAACACACTCAGCAGTACTATTTTATCTCCTGTTCTCCTCCATTATCCACCAAAGTTCAAGAAGAACCTTTCTCCTTATAAGCCACTCAAAACTCTTGCACAACAGCTCTTGCTTTCTGATTGCCTCATTAATGAAGCTAGCCCAGACCAGTGTTTCCCAGAACCTAAGGATGAAGTTTATGACACCATATCTGAAGGAGAATTTGTAGGCCTGAAAGCCTGGCTTCTTTTCCCTGGCTGTGCTTTCTCTGTAATGGAAAAATACTGCTTTTTCCTACCAACCTTGCCTCACTTATGTCCTTAGACTACCATGGCTGCAACACCACCTCTGCTGAAACCACTGCTCTCAGTTCCTAGATTGCAATTTTTCAGGGAACCCAAAGTGCTTTTACAAAATACCCAATGCTTAGCTAGCTCCAGCACCTCTCCCCTTCTGAAGGAAATCACCCAGATCTGTCTTGCAGAGACCTTAGTTTTTTCTCTGTTAACCAAAACAGTGGCTGTGGGGATGGGAGTATTGCAGCCCTGTTCAGCCCAGGGTTGGCTGACTCCCCTGTCTCACCTGAGTGCTCTACAGCTGTGTCTTCCACATCTCCAAAAATCAAAGCACTCATCATAGCCCTGGGGTGGGGTGTAGGGGGAGACCTGAATCCCACCTGTGGTACTTGCTCCCTGGAGAAGAGACCACAGCAGTGTGCAGGGTAGACATCTACTCTTTTGGTGGCACTGCAGGGTGGTCCAAAAATGGGGTCCAAGGACCCCCACAGGTCCTCCACTGATGATCCGTTTCCTACCTCTGGGGTCAGAGCAGGGTTGGAGCAGGCTACTTCCTCTGCTTCACCTGACTAGGAGGCTCAGGGAGGCACCCAGCTGCTGAGGGTTGGAGCTTTGCTGTGGCTGATACCCACAACCAGGTCTCCAGGCTCATCACCTGGTCCTTTCTGAAGGTCATTGCTTGCTGTTTGCTTAGGGGTGGAGGAGAAGAGGTTGCCATCCCCATGGAGGGCACTATGGATACGCAGAAGGAGCTGAGTCCCTCCACCTGGGGAAGCAGCCCCTTGCTGCTCTGGCTGCTGCTAACACATCGCTCATCTGCAGTGAGAATCAGAGTGTGAAAAGGGAAGGAGGTGGGGGCAGGAAGAAGTCACAACCACTTTTGCAGTGAGTGCAGGTGGTGAAGCCTGGGATCCCTCAGGAGGCCCCTGCAGCCTGCCAACACATGAATGCTAAGGGGAAACGGATCCCAGCCCCTGCCAAGCAAGGGTGTCCTCTGTGGAGCGGGGCGACCGCAAAGTCCCAAAGCGTGCTCCTGCTGACAAGCTGCTGATGGATGGCTTTGGCCAGGATGAATTGCACTTTGCAGAGGAATGCACTGCTTGCTTACAAGGCAGCCAGCACAGGGATGGTGCTGGGAAGAGCCCTGTCAACAGGCGTTGTGCAGCGCTGGACCTGCTTGTCTTATAGGGTAAAGGAACCAGAGAGGAGAGTTCCTCCCACAGAGGGAACTTTTCCTTGATGCTAGGGAAGGTTAGCTCCGTGAAGGCTAGCTCAGGGATAGCTCTGGGGGTCACACCCTGCCTCATGAGGATGTGATTTGCAGAACAGTCACTCTTTGGAGGCTGAAGATGACCACTGTGCCCCAGGGGAGCTGTTCCTCCACAGGGTTTGTGGCTGAGCCATCCTCGCTGGCCATGTTAACCTGGCACAGAGGATACATTTATCTGCTCCCCAACATCTGGCATCTCAGGAGCTACGTATCAGCAGTGTCCTCCCTGCCCTGAGCCCTGCTGTAGTGTAAGCACCTAATGAGAAACCCTTGCTCTTGCTCTCCTAAGACACCTGTCAGCCCCAGCACTAAGTGCCAGGGTAATAAATACTTGCTCAGCTTTGCCTCTTCCCTGCCAGCTCTCCTGGCTCTGCCTCTTTTCATTAGTATTTCTTTTCTGTGGACACTGCAATTACACTCTGTTCCTCTTCAGAGCCCTTGTTCCAGTTTCAAACAGAGAAGTGATAATGCAGGGAAGCTTTTTACATCGCCGTTTATTTTCGTCTTCTGAGTCAGGAAGATCTTTTCAGGCTGGGACCAGCCCTGTGCAGTTTCAGCTGAGGAAGGACTTGGGCAAGGGGGTGGTGGGGAAAAGGGTGAAAACTTGAGTTTCCAGCTTTGAAACAGCGGTGGGCTCCTTCCTTGGCTGCTCTTGCTGAGGTCACAAGCCGCGCTTCTTCCTCGGGAAGACATAAGTCTGCAGCCTGTGCCGCGCAGAGCCGCGGTAACCATCCATCTGCCGCAGCAGCTGTGAGCCCCGGCACTCCCAAGCCTCCTCCGCCAGCAGAATCTCTGAGCAAGAAGGAGGATTTCAGCTGAAGGCAGCAAGTTCAAATGTGTAACTTTTTTTTTGCTCAAGGTTGCAAGATGTTTGGAGATGTTGTCCCACGAGTAAGTCCCCGGTGCAGCATCCAGATGGTGCTCAGGGAAGGCGGGGAAGGGAGGAAGGCATTTTGTTCAGGCGGGGAAAGGAACTGATGATGTCACCGGAGTTATTTGCTTCTCCTGCCATTTCCCGGGGGGGAAGAGGAGGAGAAATCTTCATTGAATATGAGGGATTTGGGTAAATCATCAATATTTTTAACTAGAAAGTAACCAAAAATACAGAGTGTGTGGGGGGGGAAAACCCCACAGGGCAACATGGGATGTTTTAAACTTTGTGCAATAGGAAGAACTTCAACAGCTCTTGATGATAATTTTTCTTCTTCTTTTCTATTTGAAAATATTTATTTAGAAGATATTTTTTCTTCTTCTCTATTTGAAGATATTTATTTAGAAGATTTTTTCTCTTTCTTTTCTATTTGAAGATATTTATTTAGAAGATATTTTTTCTTCTTCTCTATTTGAAGATATTTATTTAGAAGATTTTTTCTCTTTCTTTTCTATTTGAAGATATTTATTTAGAAGATATTTTTTCTTCTTCTCTATTTGAAGATATTTATTTAGAAGATTTTTTCTCTTTCTTTTCTATTTGAAGATATTTATTTAGAAGATATTTTTTCTTCTTTTCCATTTGTAGATATTTATTTAGAAGATATTTTTTCTTTTCTATTTGAAGATATTTATTTAGAAGATATTTTTCTTCTTTTCCATTTGTAGATATTTATTTAAAAGATATTTTTTCTTTTCTATTTGAAGATATTTATTTAGAAGATATTTTTCTTCTTTTCCATTTGTAGATATTTATTTAAAAGATATTTTTTCTTTTCTATTTGAAGATATTTATTTAGAAGATATTTTTTTCCTTCTTCTTTTCTATTTGAAGATATTTATTGAGAAGATTTTTTTCTTCTTCTTCTTTTCTATTTGAAGATATTTATTTAGCTTCAGACGTCCCAGGGAGAACAATCCTTCTTTATATTGGCTCCTAAATATCACTTGTTGTGCATTCAAGGAGATGCAATGAAATGCCCAAATGAAGCCCACTACACTTTGAACTTCCTTGCCAGCAGACTGTACAGTCACCTGGACATGACTGAGTGATGTGACAGGGCCACCTGTGTGTTATTAAGTCTCCAAAGCTGGGTGGCCACAATCAAAACTCCCATCAGAAAAGGTCTCTGGACCATGGTAAATCCCATGGCATGCCTGGAAGCTGTTTGGGTGGACCAAAATGACAGTGGAGGTTGTTGTAACAGCTGAAGGGCACAGCAGATCATAGTATCACCAAGGTTGGAAGAGACCTCAAAGCTCATCAAGTCCAACCTGCTCCCACAGCCCTCAAGACCAGACCATGGCACCAAGTGCCACGTCCAAACCTGCCTTGAACACCTCCAGGGACGCTGACTCCACCACCTCCCTGGGCAGCCCATTCCAGCAGTCAATGACTCTCTCAGCCAACAACTTTCTCCTCACCTCCAGCCTAAACTTCCCCTGCCACAGCTTCAGACTGTGTCCTCTTGTTCTGCTGCTGCTTGCCTGAGAGAAGAAAGCAACCTCCTCCTGGCTACAAGCACCCTTCAGGTAGCTGGAGACAGCAAGAAGGTCTCCCCTGAGCCTCCTCTTCTCCAGGCTAACCAATCCCAGCTCCCTCAGCCTCTCTCCACAGGGCTGTGCTCCAGGCCTCTCCCCAGCCTCGTTGCCCTTCTCTGGACACACTCAAGCACCTCAATGTCCTTCTTCAATGGAGGGGCCCAGAACTGGACACAGGACTCCAGGTGTGGCCTAAGCAGTGCAGAGTGCAGGGGGAGAATGAGCTCCCTGCTCCTGCTGGCCACACTTGCTGATGCAAATTGGGCTGAACTGCTCACAACCTCTCCTGGGTACACATTCTATTTATGGCATGGCCAAAACCCTAGGCTATAGGCCTCCATGTCCTTTTCCTCACCATTCAGCTGGAGAAGTGTATGTGGTGGGTTGGATAAACCAACATCTTGGCCTCTGCAGGTTGCCCCTAGAGCAGCAGAAAGCTTCATTCATGTTGTATGGAGAGAAATGCCAAAGAGCTCTACTGGAATGAGCTGCCCGGGGAGGTGGTTAAGTCACCAACCCTGAATGTGTTTGAGTTGTTTGGCTGTGATGCTTGGGGATAGGGTTTAGGGTGAAGTAGGAGTATTGATTTGCCTTGGTGACCCTGAGGGGCTTTTCCAACCTGGATGTTTCTGTGATTCTGGAAAAGCAAAGTCTCACCATGGGCCATGCACTGGAGGGAAAGAGCACCCCTCAGGGTGCCCTTCTTGCCCACCCATCATACCATCACCATCCCATCTTTGATGCTGTTTCCCAACATCCCTGCCAATGGAAGGGGAAACCTTTTAAACACAGCATGATGAGAACCATGGAATATTTTCAAACCCTTTTATTTCCCCCTTTATTTTCCTGGGTAGCTTCTTTGCTCATCGCTGGGGTAAGCCCCCCAAGATGTGCAGGTAGTCAGGACCAGCTCCTTGGCCACCCTTTCCCTTTCCCTTTCCCTTTCCCATTCCCCTTTCCCTTTCCCTTTCCCTTCCCCTTCCCCTTTCCCTTTCCCATTCCCCTTTCCCTTTCCCTTTCCCTTCCTCTTTCCCTTTCCCTTTCCCTTTCCCTTTCCCTTTCCCTTTGTATCATCCCTTTGTGCCATCATTTGGCTTTGAGAAGATGACAGTGGAAAACCAAAGGACACAGATCATTATTTTTTTTTTTAAAATATGAACTTTTATTTGTCTTGATTGGAGTTGGAGAGAGCAGGCAGGGTGGAAAAACAGAGTGAATTGATTCAGTGAAGAGGCCTCATCCTGCTTTGTGTGGTAGATCAGAACATTGGTAGGTGGTCAAGAGTCCTCCTTCTCCACTCAGCTTGCTGCTCTTATTCACATAGTTCTTCATAGTTCTTGTTTCTGATGTTTTCTAATCTCTCTTCAGAACTTCACTGCAATTTTTCTTTTGAAACTTTTTTCCCCCTCACCCTGTTGCTTTAGTTTATTGAAAAAGCTAAAAGCTAACCCAAAAAAAAAAAAATGCAGGCCTCAAAATCCTGCCAATTAAGAATGGGCAACTTATTTATTTATTTGTTTTTCCCCCAGCAAAGGTTGAAAAATACAATTCAAAAATACAAACAGGCGTTGAACATTGCACCAAAAAGCATTTGAAACACAAATCTCAGAGAGAGAGAGAGAGAGAGAGAGAGAAAGAAAGAGAGAGAAACAGAGAGAAGAAAGGTCACAGTTTCCTTGAGATATCCCTTAAGAAAGTGGCTACCAGCTAGTCAATGGAAAACAAAGTCAACCAAAGATTTTAAAAATGCCTTTTCTTTTTTTTTTCCCCCCCTCTAGTTGTTAATTATTTACAGCTGTAGTAACAGGATTGTCATGCATTAAACTGCTGCCAGCTAGATTTATTTATTTTTTTTTTTCTGATAGTGGAGTAAAGAGTGTATCACAAGATGGAAAAGAAAGCAGGGCACAGACTGATCCTAAGGCAGTGAAGATGAAGGTGGTCTCTGGCAGTTTGCTCCTTCCCACGATGGGCTGCCCTAGTGTGATCTAATGCAACTTGCCCTGCTCTGGGCACCAGGGCTGCAGCTAAAAGGGCAGCAGGTGCCCTCATCTTCAGGTAGAACTTTCACCTGCTGCTGTCCCCAAGTCAGTTGACAGTGAAAATCTAGCTGATGGAGGGATAGTTGTGCTCACCTGACTAGATCTGGTGGGCTGAGAAACTCCTCCATGACAAAGGAGAGGAGCCCTTCAGTTCTAAATACAGCCTGGCAAAGGATGTGTGGCAACGACTCAGGCTTCCCAGCTTTACCCCTACGTTTGGGTTGCAAACCTCAAGCTGTTCAGTGTGTGGTTGCCATTGTGTTTGCTGGTTGCCCTGTAAAGATGCAAGAGGAATCAACAGACTTCATGGAGGAAAAGAGAGTGCTGCTAGCAGACTAACATGAGCCAATGGAAACATCAAATCGACAGGACCTTCAGGCAGCAGCAAAGAGAGAGCCAAAAAGCCTTCAAAGACTGTGGGAGCATCCTGGCTCACATAGCAAACCTGGAACCAGGCTTCCCCCTCTAGGCAGATGGGATCATTAAAGCTGTGTACAGAAGAGAACTGCACTGGTAGGGATCAGGACAGTGGGGAATAGGAAGCAGCAGCTAGAAGATCTTTTCTTCTCCTTGAGCTTCATGGGCATAAACCAACATAACCCCATTTGTGGTGAAGGGTGACAGGTCAAAGGTCAGGACTAATCCAAGCCTAAGGCTCTCTGCTGTTTAAAGCAGTACAGATTGCCATGCTGGGAGGCAGGCACAGGCTCAGAAAGAGAACCAGCTTTGTTTTTGTGGGTGGTGACATCCCTCATTGTCATGGCTAGGACACCAAAAGGTACAGGCAATGACTGCTGCTGACCATGAGAGCCTTTCTCCAGCAGCAGGGGAGGGAACACAGCAGCTATGAGTGCAGCTGAAGAATCACTGCCTAAAAATGTCTCCTAACATAGGGGGAGAAAAAGAGATGACACTGAAGGAGCCAACATTTGGTGCCATGCTAGGGGCCACCCACTTACCATGGTCACACCACTCATGGGCTGCCCAGCATCTATCTTTGGTTCTGCTTGTGCTGAGGTGAGATCAAGTGCACGGCCAGGACAGTGGCAGCCAAGGTCTATGCTTTTGCTGACCCCTCCCAAAACTAGCACACATTACTGTGTCAGCACATCCCACCTGGACAAGCAGCGAGCAGTGGCCAACTGCCAGCACTTCTTTTGCTTTGCAGAAAAGCTCAAGTGGAAGTGCAGCCCCTACCTGGGGTGTTCCTCTGGCCAGGAACAGTTAGAATGGACCTCACCAGGTTTTGTGCTCCCTCCCACAGCAGGCTCAGAGACTTGCAACACTCAGCTACACATTCCCTGGTTGTGCTGTGGAGTGAGCACTACTTGCTTATGGCATTCAGCTGTGGAAAAGCCATGCTGCCTTCTCAGGGCAGGACAAGGCTTCTGTTGGAGAAGTTCTGACACCTGGGACTAAGTTTTCCCTGGCTACATGCAGCAAACCTGCACCAGGCTTGGGCAGAGCCTCTTCTCCCTTGCTGCCTTTGTTCCCTGTGCCTCCTGAAGCCATCTGAGGACCAGCAGAGTGGGCTGTACATCTTTCCAGAAGATTTAGCAAAGAGAATGAGAGGGAAGCAAAATAATTGCAAGTGGCCATTTTCCCTTTCAAAGAGAAAGAGATTTGACTTCTAGATGTGAAGTCTTTGTAAGCATAAATATACACAGGCACACAAGCATATGTTTATATATATAAACTTTTGGCTGACTGAACAATAACAAGGTCAAACAGTAAATATTTATACCTGGAAGCCATCAGTCACATCTGTGCTGTGGCCTCTTGCCAGAAATGCCTTCAGTTGCAGTTCAGAGAGGCCTGATGAATTGTTTGGTGTTTGCTCCCCCCCTCCTTTGACATTACTAAAGCATTTATGTCTTCATGAATGTGCCACTCACCCTGGCTGAGTCTTCTCCACCCCCAGCAGCCACCAAGGAATCAGGGAGATGTTTCTCTCCAGACTGCAAAATCTACACAGATGTTTGGCTGTGTGGGTTAAAGTGTGCCCCACAATTTGGGGAAGAAGACCTGGGAGAAGCCCTGGATGCTGCCTACTGTGATGGCACAGTCCCATAGCCCCGTGCTGGCTCTCCACCGTCCCCAGGATCAAGCACATGGAAGAGGGGCACTAGCATGTCCCTGCCAAACCCTCCTCCAGGAGAGTGCATGGGGAGCTGCTTGGTCCTCTCTGTCTCACAGCATGCCCTGGCAAGCTGTGAGAGCACAGAAGTTGTCCTCAATAGCCACTCACCCCTGGCCTTTAATGGCAGCGTGCTTTTAGCTGCTTTGTTTTTCCAGCAGCTGCAAAGGGCACCACAGAGACACAGCTTCTACAGCACCCTTCAAGAGGGGCAACAGCTCCAGGTTTCTGAAAGTATCAGCAAGGTTCCTGGCAGAACAGAGAGTGATCTGGAGCAAGAGAAGCTCCTTCCTGGTATGTGATGCAGCCCTTTAATCCTCCCCAAGGGATCTATGAAAGGGGTCCAGGATATGGACAGAAGAAATGGGAAAAGAGTGCACCTTGTCCCCAGAGGACAGGCTTGCAGAAATGGGCTGTTTGAGACCTTCTTTACACACATGGCTTGTGTCTGGGGACAGCAGTTGTGGTGTCTGCTTGCACAGGAGGTGCCCTACAGCAGACTAGGACCTTGCAACTACCTCTGGGGTGAGCTGTGTTGGCCATGGCACTTGTCTGTAAGACCTAGGGAATGGCAAAACCAACTTTGCTCATGCTGAGCTTGGTGCTCAGAGCAGGACCAGGAAACTCTGCCTCTGGTGTCACAGCCCTGCTTGATAATATTCAATCAGCTTTCCAGACTGTCCCAGGTTGGGAACTATAAGGTTAAAAAGAGTCCTCTGGGGACTGGAAGATTGTTCTTCAATCCCATAATTCTGCTATCTCTTCATAAGCTCACAGCAAGGCCAGCTTGGGTTCCTCTCCTCCCCCTCCAGCCTTGTGCCAGTCAGGAGCTGCCTTATCAGGACAAACATGTAAGGATAGGCCTGGTTTGGGGCCTCCAGAGGCTGTGCTTAGGCCTCTTGGATGGCAGAGGCGTTGGGGGTGGGGGAAGATTGGAGCACTGGGGATGATAGATTTAGTTTTGGGTTGGGGGAAAATTCAGGAGGTTCGCTTATGGATTCTGTATCTGCTTCATAATTTCTATCTGCAGCTCTCTCTGCAAATACAATTCTGTTTTTCTCCAACTCGTTTGAGAGCTTCACTCTGTCAGCTCTTTAAACCCACGACACAGACATTGTATGGGGTATCTCTCTCAGTCCTTTAGCATAATGGGTGTCACTGAGGGACCACTTCTCCCCTTTTCCTCCCATGCCACTCTGCAGAAATGTCACAGCACTAACACAGCACTAGCAGCCACCATCAACTGCCTCCCTGCCCGCTTGAGGAACCTCAGGTGAACCATCCCCCTGCCTCCCCGGGGGCACAGAGCTCCTGAAAGCTGCTCTGCTTTTGCACATGTGTGGTTTCAGAGGAAGGAAGAGGTGAATGCACCAGAATGTCCCTCTGACATTTTCAGCAACTGCAGGCTTGGACCACACCGTGTGCCAGGTGTGCAAGCTACAGAACGGCAGCACAGACTGAACAGATCATTTTTATCACCCTCTAAGACTTTTTATTTTCTCCTGGGAGGTTCTGATCAAGTCAGGGAGGCTTTGGGCCTTGCTGGAAGATGAAAGTGCCGAGGTTCACAGTGAAATGAAGTGCCTGCCTTGTGCACAGCAGTGGATTAAACTGTCAATGGCCATGCTCAGATCTGCTCCTACACAGGACCAATTATAAAAATGGAGCCCTTAGATACTAGCACAGCAAGCAGAGACCTCCAGTTACTGATGCTAGGTTAACTCTGGCCTGGTGTGTCCTTAGAAGAAGCCCCCCCTGCCCCCCCCATTCCATCAGCAGTTTCATGTTAGCTGGGAAGGAAATGTCCCAATTTGAGCCGCTGACAGATTTTGGTAAAAAAAGAACATTATCTTCTCTGTGATGTCTGCTGGCAAGAGATATTAAGCCACTTATTTATAACTATCTTCCTGAAATACTTCCCTGCTTGGAAGCCTCGTCACAAATCCTGTTTGGTTTGTTGTCTTTAACCAAAGGATGCTGGTATTTCTGCTTCCAGCTGGCAAAAGGACTCAGAGGCAGTGCCAGGCCTTGGTGGGAATAGACTTGGCTTTCAAGGCTTGCTAACAGAGAGCCAGGAAGGCAGCCTTTTATCAGGCAAAGTTTTTTGGAGTCAGGAAGAGCAAAGATGAGCCAGCAGACAGATGTCACCGGCAAGCTACATCAGTGGGCTGTGTCCTGGGGAGGGCCAAGTTTTGGTTTCACGGAGGGAAGGCCTAGGGGAAGGCACAAGCAGGAGGTTCACCCTGGCGGTTCAGCAAGACATCTTTGATCAGCCACAGGAAGAGAGAAGCTCAGATGCTGCCTGATGCTGCACCCAACACTGCAGACAGGTCCAGCCCTGGCACTCTGAACATCACCCTGCTGCACAATACCTGGGCAGCCCTGGGTGGGCAGAAGAGGCAGCACCTGTGGGCTGAGAAACCAACGGTAAGGGCTTCCAGTATCTGAAGGGGGCCTACAGGAAGGCTGGGGAAGGATTATTTACAAGGTCCTGCAATGACAGGACAAGGGGCAAGGGGTTTAAACTGGCAGAGGGGAGATTTAGACTGGGTGTTAGGAGGAAGCTCTTTCCAGTGAGGGTGGTGAGGCACTGGAACGGGTTGCCCAGGGAGGTTGTGGCTGCTCCCTCCCTGGAGGTGTTCAAGGCCAGATTGGAGGAGGCCTTGAGTGACCTGTACTAGTGGGAGGGGGTTGGAACTGAATGATCCTTGAGGTCCCTTCCAACCTTACCATTCTATGATTCTGATCCTTTATGGAGAGCTCTACAAAGCAGGCACCAACAGGCACAGGAACGTGTAGCAAGGTGATCTGCCCTCAGCACAGAGGGAATTTGGGGGAATGCCCAGGCTATGAAAGGAGACCACTTCTGCACCAGGGCCACAAGTCAGTTAGTCACTATATCCTTTGCTGTAATTCAGTTAGTAAACTCAATGTTCTCTTTGTTACCATTTTATTGTGTTTGTTTTGCTTTTTTGTAGGGTTTGTATTCCATTCAGTCAGGCCTGAGTATTATAGTGACATGAATGTTTTATGAGATACACTTCATCCAGCTTAGTTAAGAAAATGACACCCAAGTAGTTTCCAAAACAATCTCACAGCTGGTTAGCACAGCATTTCCTACTAGAAAGCTCAGGCAGCAGAAGTGTGGCAGCAATGGCTCTTGCTGCTGGAGGGGATGGTGGTGGTGTGGAGGGAGCACAGGGGGCCTCAATGGTGAGGGGTATGGGGCTGCAAGAGGGCAGTGTTGGGGTGGCTGGGCTGTCAGAGCAGGGTAGCTGCAGCAGCAGCAGGAAGCCAGTGCCAGAAGGAACTGGGTGGCCCAGGAGCAAAAGCAAGCTGGGATGTCACCCTTCCCAGCAGCAGGTCTGGGGGTGATGCACTCTCCTTCTGCTCCTCCCACCCCATGCTGGGATGTAAAGCAGGAGAGCTCCCAGGCTTTCCCCTTCTCACCACCCAGCATGGAGCTCTTGGGGATGAAAGGCACTGCAGAGATGTCATGGGTGGGTTGGGGTATGGGTGCTGTCAGGGGAGGCTGGGGAGAGAGACGGTTCCTTAGCATCAGCTTGAGTGTGGGGGTTGTCACCTTTTGGCTGATGCTGCCTGCTGGTGTGGATGCACTTGTGGCCTGAACACGCTGGGGGCTGAGCTAAATGTCTCCAAGCTCCTCTTCTCACTGCCCCTGCAGGCAGAGGAGCGACTACACTGCTGTTGAGCCAGCAAGATTGGTAAGAGATGGGCAGGACATGCACCAATGCCACTCATGCTGTAGGACAAAGTGCCCTGGCCTTCCCTGCCCTGGCCTTCCCTACCCTGTCCTGCTGTCGCCATGGATATTCCAGGTGGGGCAAATCTGCTGCCTTGCACTCAGTCCTGCTCCTGCATGGGCAGGGGAGAACTGAGCTCAGGACAGTGGCTCAAAGCAATGCTGAAGACATCACCTTGTGGGTGCTGGGGTTTTGGCCTGACTGCATGCACCCAAAACATGCTGGAGGCAGCTCAAGGTGGGCAGGAGGGTCAGAGGGAGGCCCAGTAAAAGGAAAGCACATCCCACCCCAGGAGCAGGGCTGCTGACAGGATCAGTACTGCCCATAGGCTGGGGATGAAAAGTCATCAGGCACAGGATGTCCTTCCTTGCAGCAAGACAATGTGTCTGTGTGTCCAGGCATCAGGGAAGGGGAACAAATGGCTTAG
This sequence comes from Eubucco bourcierii, assembly GCA_013396675.1. NCBI lineage: Eukaryota > Metazoa > Chordata > Aves > Piciformes > Ramphastidae > Eubucco > Eubucco bourcierii. The sequence continues at coordinate 3,479 of VWZE01014402.1, read as the reverse complement.
TTGTGACCATCTTGTGATGCTGATGTGAAGGGGACAGCCACTGGTTTGGGTCCCTGACTGTGGTGGCTGGGAAGGGATTTAAAAGCTTCTCTCCAAGGCACCAGAGGGCTTTCCCTGGAAGAGTGTGTAGGTGTTAAGAGTTGGGTCTTATCTCAATGGCTTTTGGGATGGCATCTGGCTCATGTGACTCTTCAGGACAGCAGTATCACTCTGCTGCTTCAAAGAGCACCTTAATGCTGCTCTCCCACGGTGCTGAGTTCACCAGAGGCAGGCAGGGACTTGAAGACTGAATGTCCTCTTACCCTCACAGGTGGTAGAGTGGCCCCTGGTGTGTTGCACAGGAAATAGACTGCATCTGAGCTGTCCTGAACCAACACTGATGCTACTCTGGTACTTTTCTCCCTGTTTGTGTGGCTTACCTGAAAGGTTGAGACTTCTCTGCCTAAATCCACCCATCAGCAGCAAGACACTGCTGAGGACTGCTGAGTAGTCAAAGGAAGAAGAATGAGGAGCTGAAAGAAGGGATTGGGACATAGAGGAGATGCCAAGAAGAATAAGTGGACGGGGCCAAGGGAAAGTGATAAACCACACATCTGAATATGAACTCTATGGCTTCCAGTCCTGATACTGAATGCATGCAGCTTCATGGCTGCTATCTCCTGCAAGGCATTAAAAAGCTCCTACTTGGATTTTATGACTAGCCTAAAGAAAAAAAATACTTCTCTGGAAGGAACCACCCCGACCTTTAGCATGGCCCAAGAGTTCAGGATGGCAGACAGACAAGGCCTTTCTCACCTGCTCTTGTCTGGGAAGAGACATGGAAAAAATCAGTAGCTGGGTTTGGTGACGAAAAGAGAGGGAGAAGCCCTGTAGACACCTACAAGATGCTGCCACCCTGTTCCACCCCTGCAGTAGCTCTGTGACTCGCAGCAGAGGTGGGTTCACCTCCAGCAGGCACTGGGCTACAAGTTGGCCCACGCTGCACTGCTTCCTCACTGGACTAGCCCACCTGCATCCACATCCCAGGGAGCACCACCTAGCACAAAGTACCAGGCATTGACGAGCAGCCCAGCTGATTGACTGACTCCAGAGGCCTCCACGCCCTCGAGTGCAGGCCACCAGGTGCATCCCCCACACTAGGGTAGTCCATCGTAGAAGAGGAGTAGGTGGGCAAACTGTAGCAGCAACCCCCAGCAGAACAGGATGCAGAGTGGCAGCGGCATGCAGACCATGGGAATGGCAGGAGGTGGAGGAGGAGGAGAGATGGAAGCATGGAGTGAGTTGGACAGACAGGGGACATGGGACTCACGACATTAGAGGCACGATTTGTTGCGATCCTTTTTTTTTTAGTGTGTTTTTCCCTTTCGTTATGGGAAACAAAGTAAAAGGAAACTGAAGTACACAGGATTAAAGGAAAATCACCATTTGGGTTACCTTATAAAAGAATGATATAATAATAACAGTAATTAATAATAACAGTAATTAATAATAATAATAAGGATAGTAGTAACAATAATAGTAATAATAACAGTAATAATGGTCGTAATGAGAATAGTAATTGTAATAGTAATAATAGTAATGATGATAATGATACTGATGATGATGATGATGATGATAATAATAATAATAATAATAATAATAATATCAACCTAACTATCCTAATTCAACAAAACAGGAAAGAAGAAAGCCCTGGAGAATTGCTGCCTGGATGGTGCTCTCTGATGGAAGGTTTGTGTGCCTGGTTTTATTGTTTGGGGATCATTCCCTTGATAGCTGACTCCCGGTTTACATACGTGGCCCAGTAGACCAGGTTGAAAATGGCAAAGAGGACTGGGAAGACGATGCGGGACATCTTGTCTACCTTGCTGACGCTGTTGTAGGTCTTCTTACTCTCAGGGAGCTTCTCCTCTATGCGGGGCATCTTCGGGGGTATGTTGGCGGCAGTAGCGGTGGCGGCGGCACTCTTGGCGATGGTGGGCAGGCCAGGGTCCTTGGCAATGTTGAGGGCGTAGGTGGTGCCCACAATGTTGTAGGTGTTGTTGGTTTTCTTCGCTAGTGCCACTGGCTCTTTTTTCTAGGGAAGGTGGAAGACAAAAACAAAACAAAACAAAACAGGCTAGAGATGAAGCGACCACAGAGTTGCGCGGAGAACATTTTGTCCTCTGAGTTTACCTGCTTGCCTAGGTGAGGAGATGGAAAAGGGTGTAAGGAGGAAGGGAGCAAGAGGGTATTGTGAGAGGGAAGGAAGGTGTGGTGAGAAGACAGCCAGAACATGTAGCATCTGCTGCTTGATGGCTGCTGGAGCGTAAGGATGTGTTGGGCTAGAGTGGACAAAGTGTAAGTCTGCCCACATAGGTATGGTACGGTCATGCACCACATAGGCACAAAGAGGTCGCAGCTAGGTCCTATTTCCTACTGCAAGTCAAATAACTGAAGCCACATAGTTGGGTTTGTAGCCACTCTGCAGCCCCTTAGATCAGAGCAATGATATAAAAGGTGTGTGCAGCTGCACTTAGTTGTCCCAGATGGGTGACTCCTTGGCTGGCCAGGCGAGTCTAAGTGAATGTAGGCACCAACAATACAGACTCCTTTTCTCTCTCAACTGGGCAGTGCTTTCCATTGCATGTAGGGTTGAGCCATGAAAAGATGATGCAGGAGTGTAGTCTTTAGATAAGAATGACACCCCATGTGGTTATCCTGGGGGAAGAAATCGATTTTCTGCTTTGCTGGCCTTCTTCCTGAGTCAGGTGAGAGCAGGAAACATCACAGAGGATTACAGTTATTTTTTTGGTAGCAGAGAACCAGTGACTTTAAGAATGTGGGTGACAGTAGCACAATATTTCTGCACCGTAGCCATGAGGTACACTGTCTCATTGTCTCAAATATCTCCTGATTTAACATCATGATGTCCAAAATGCCTCTGGGACTCTTTAGAGAACCTCAGAACCTATCCAGATAACACAGAGATGGAAGGTACCTGCACTAGCCTTGGATTCCAGGGTTGCTCAGCATGGCACCATAGGACAGAGGGAAGCTTTTTGTTTTGCCTCTGTACATCCTCTGTACATAAGGGTTGCTGCAGATCAAAGGACATAAGTGCACCCCTCACACAAGGCTTCAGGGACAGCCACCCCGCCCATGCTTGCACAGCCAATAGCAAAAGAGGTACTTGTCTGTCAGGCATGATGTACTAAAAGGATGTTGGAAGATGATGAAGAGAGTTTTGGTGTTATTAAAGACGAGTGGACAGGAAGTCGTGAGAGTTGTTACCCTGACTCTGGTGGTCTTCTTGTTGCTGTCAGCGACCTGAGACCAGCTGAAGTGTAGAGCACATTGTACAAAGCAACCCAGGTCTACCAGGAGAAGCCTGCTGAATGAAGTCTATTCATATGCAGATGTCAAGCACCCTACACGTCCCAGCATGCAAGTACTCTGTGCAATGTTCAGCAAGTTTGCAGATGGCACCAAGCTGTGTGGCA
>VWZE01014401.1:26163-44591 GCA_013396675.1 Eubucco bourcierii | reverse complement strand
GTCATCTGCAAACTTGCTGAGGGTGCATGCCTTAAACAAGGCCATATTTATTACAGGGGCACTTTAAAATGTCTCATGAGTTGCTTTGTGAAAATGGGGACTTTCCTCAAACGAAATGTCAGCACTCCACCTCTTCCTGCGACGGCATCCATGTTCTACTTCACAGCCGCCTGGCCTCCTTGAACAAGATTCCCTTTAACAACGTTCAGATATTTAATTTGCCAAGTGCTGGGGGAATCCCAAAGGTTTGGAAGAACTATCTATTATAAATGACAAAACATGACATTATTATAGGTAGTCTGCCTACTCGATGTCATCTGTGTTCTACACTGCTCCTTTAATGAGGCTGTCTTTCAGATCTTGTACATAATAGGAAAAGATCCTGATGCTAGTAGTCTAAAAATTAAAACAGCCGAGTCCTTACAGCATAGAAAAGCCTGCTTTCTGAACCCTAAACCCCCTCATGTTCAGAGGAAGGGCTTTTAATATTCTGTTATTTAGTTGTGCAGGCATTCAGAAGGCTACTCCCAGCCACCCGGCACAATTCAGTAAGTGTTCCCCTGAAACCTAACAACACAGTGCCCTCTGCTGCATTTTTCTCTGACATTAAAAGGAGGGGAGAAAAACAAAACAAAACAAAACAAAACAAAACAAAACAAAACCCCAACCCTGCCGTGCTTTTCAGTCTATCCTCTGGCTCAAATTGAGATAAGCAGATGGTTTGTTAGTACTTATCAATGACTCAGTAACATCCAAGGTACCACATAAAACACTAGCCGGAGAGAAGTCAAAATAACAAAACGGATTCCATACAAGGGAGAGCAAAAGCAATTGAAAAATCAAGTAGGGAGTGGAGAAGTGCTAGCAGCTCCATGTCTTAGCCCAGCTGTCCTTCCTCTCTGAGAAGAGCTCCAAACCCAATTATTTAAGTTAAACAACTAGCTGCTGCAATCTCATTGCTTTGTCTTTCCCACCACTCTCAGCCTCATCCACCATATCCTTCTGTGACACAACACAAGAACTGTGTGAGCAAACCCAAGCACACGCAAGATTGGTAAGACCAAAGATGACACTTTCTGCAGTCTCGATGCCAGGTAACATGCAGCAAATGGAGCTGGCTGCAAGCAACATCACTTCAGGAGAGATAGACAGGCCAGGAATAAGTCATTTCTGTCATCTTGCTCTTAATTTTGACATAGTGCTGGCTGTCGACACTCCAGGGTACAAGGATCTATGTGGATTACTGTAGAAGAGGAGCACAAACACAAGGCAGCTTTGGGAAACTGCAAAGCCAGCGACAGCACTTCAGCAATTCTTCCTTTGAGCTGCTATCGCTTTGGACTCAGTTAATTAAAATCAATAAATGCATTTGCTTTGATTTGGATTTTAGGCCTTTGCTGAACAGTACTGAGGCTTTCTTTCACAGATTCACCAATGATAAAGTCAATAATTTAAAATTAGGTAGCCATACTGTGAATATTGTCTTGGCAATCTAAGGTACCAGGAGGACTGCAGGCAGTGGGCAGGCATTAGGATTTAAAGCAGCACCCTGCTGGTGCTGTGGCTGAGGAGCGGACGTGCTTCTGATACTCCAAAAGTCTATGCTCAGCCCCAGTCAAACAGCAGTGTTTGGGAATGTTTCACTCTGGTTCCTGGGTTAAGCTACAAGAAGAAGAGATACCACCCGCAAACTGAATCAAGTGTCAGCCAGATAATAATCCCTAAAGAGCTGACTGTTGAGTCTTGCCACCAAAGCACACAAAAATCAATTGTCTCTAAAATTGTGCCATTAAGAGATGTTTATTCTTTGCAGAGGCAGCCTGATATTTGAGATTGTCAAACCTGTGTTTCCAAGCCATTATTTGCAACAGAAGCTTAAAAAGAAGGTAGAGTTTCTCTCCCCATCACTGTTCAAAGCAAAGCACAAAATTTGAGAGATTCGTCTTAAAATGCTCAGATTTGACAACAGTCTGAGTTTGTGTCTGAGTTCAGCTGCTGTCTAACAAGGACATGAAATCTGTGCCAACACAAATATGGTTTTGTTTGATCCTTCCCTGAAATCTCTACATTCATAGAAAATGCAGGTCTGTTATGACATCTCCTCTTCACGACACCTTCTCTTGTGCTTCCTGCATCTTTTCTGGGTCCTAGCCAGGCCTGGAAGTATCAAATAACCACAAGAAAGATTATTGCTTGAGATCACCACCCGGGAGCAGGAAATATTATGAGCCTCTTGGGCGGGCCTGTTTTTACTGGAGGAACCACCCTACTTAGCAGAGGTAAAACCTTGAATGGATCCAGAAATTCAGCCAACAACTTCTCTTTGTCAGCATCAGCTACTACTATGAATCAACTCATCACACTGAAGCAACGAAAATCCTTTTGACACATGGAGTTACCAGCACTACTGTGATCAGCAGAGAGCACAGTACATGTGAACCCGGAGGCACAAAGGGCAGAGTTCTCAACTCCAAGTACCGAAAGATGTCCAGCTTCTTCTATGAAAAAAATAAAAATGAAAGGATAACTACAAACTAGGTGGGAATTTGGATGCACAGAAGATCTCTCTCTGATGCAGCTACCTCAAGGGTGAAAAACTGGGAGAATCCCTGCTCATTTCAGCCCAGTGTTTAATTACCTAAAAGGAAAAAAAAAAAAAAAGGTGCAAATAAACTTTAAGAGACACACTTGATAATATATCTATGACAAAAGGCAAGGTAGAAATCTGTGCTTTTGAATTTATTATCTGACCTCCCTGCTGAGCATTCCTGTGCAGCTGCAGGATAAAATAAATTGATCTAGCTAAAGAAACTGTAGGAAACATTTGAATATTCCCTGTTCTGAAATACTAAGCTGTGATACTTCTGACCACCTCTCTCTCTCAAGTGGAGAATGGCACAGTCACAGTGGACAGATCAAGACACTATGAATTTCAGTGGAAGTGAGAAATCCAAAAGGGAGTAGACCCTGGGCCAAGACCCCTGCATTGCAAGTGCAAAAGAGTTGTCTTGCTAAAGCTTACTGCAATGAAAAAAAAGGGAAAAAAATACCCCAAAAAACCAATCACAAAACCCAACCAAACCAACTCAGCCTTCATTAAAATAGTCTCCTGGGAAATGTGCAGCATATGATTATTTAAAGGAAATGGGTTTGCTTAGAAACACAGCCAAGTTCCCATATTTCTAAAAGATTAAAGACTTTTTTTTATCTTTTATTTCTCCTTTTCTTTCCTTTTTCTTTTAAAAAGCCTTCATAAGAAACTTAGCATGGAAAGGTGACCTCAGTGCACAGGAGATGGACACCACGCTGTTCATTAAAGCTGACAAATAAAGGGCTCATCCTGTAAAGCAGCTGAGCACCAACACTTCCTTGTCAGCTCTAGTAGAGCTCCTGGCTTGCGGCACTTAGCACAACTGAACTGTGGAGGCCATTATTCGGCAGGTTTAGATCCAGCTTGAGTCACTCTGACTTCATTAAAGCTTCATCTGGGCAAAGGGTGCTCCTGGTCTGCACAAATCCTTGGAGCCTGACAGCCTCATTGTTTTCCCTCTCGCTGTAGCCACCTGAGGAAGAAGACCTGGCACTCTCTGTGCTAGTGTTTATTGTAAACCACAGATAACATCATCTACAAAACATGTGCCTGTACCTACAAGAGACATTCTCTGAGCCTAAATCCTGGCAATCTAATTGGGATGCATTCAGAGAAACCTCATGTGAAGGTCTGGGTGTTCCCCGCCCCCCACACTTAGTAAAAATGACCCAGACTAGCACTCAGTCAGCTGGAAGTTAAATGATGAAGCTATATTTACAGCTCAGCACAATGTACAGCAGATATTTACACTATATACAGAATATTTACAGAAATATACAAGTTAAAGGTAATACAGCAACACAACTCCCCTCCCAGAAATCAGAGACCCCAGGAGGGGCTCCCAACCACCCTTCCACCTTCTCCCCACCCCTGTACCTTACCCCAAGGTTTGCTTTACGTGCAAGGTAAATTAGGAGGATCAGCCAAGGGAGTTAGAAGAAAAGTGGTTAATGAGGATTAATCAGCAGAGGAGTCAGAGCCCAGAAACTGCTAGATCGCCCCAGCAGCTCCTGCTCCAGCAAGTGACACAGAGAGACTGACTTATCTATTGTTTTGGTTAGTGTTCCCAAACAATTCTCCAGCAAGCGTATGAGTGAAGTAGACATCATGATGTTTTCCTTTCACAGCCTAGAGTGTAATTTTCTCTATTAAAATATTCCAATTAGCCTCAAACCAGCACACCTCATGTTCACCTTAGCTCTTTACAGTAATGATACTAATAGAAATAAAAGACTGTTCAAGGGACATCAATCATACACCTTAGATGGAAAGGGTGATGGGTAAGGTTAGATGAGACACATTCAACACATTCCAGGGCCAAATTTTGAAACAGATGACCACCAACATTGCGTCTGCAGAAAAGCAGACACACAGTCGACTCTCATGTGCAGGCACAAACTAACAGATGGCTTGCAAGGCCAGGAAAGCAAACTTAAAGCACTCACTCTGTCTTTTACAACTTCACAAGCATTGAGTTTTGCATGGAAAAAAATGCACGAGTACATCATTAACAGACGCAGGTCCTAACTGTTCCACTTTGATTATTTCTTTTTAACTGCCTTGTTTCTGATGCCTTTTAAAAAGAAGCACAACAGCTTCTAGCTGTTTATTTGAGATCTTAAAGAAAAATTGTTCCTGGTGGGTCTTGAGCTCCCCCCATTGACTTCTCAATAACAGCTAACATCCAGGCCTTATTTCAATGCTCTGCCGCTGTCCAGACCAGCTTTTCAGGGTGGGATGTTGAATCTTTGCAACAATGAAGATGTGATTGCCCTCTTGCTGTGTCTATGCTCACTGTATTTTAGCTGTACCACTGCTAACAGAAGTTATTGCTATGCCCAGCCCTTCCTGGAGAGTGCTGCTACTCAGCTGAAGAGCTTATTTTCCTCTTTCTTCAGTGGAGGAAGAATAGTAATTTCTCCCTAAGATCTTCCCCCCTCCCTCCCTGGCCAAAATCTCTTATGATATGAAAGACTCTCCCAGTCTCAGAATGGGAGTTATTATGCGCCCTGTATTGTGTGTACCAGCAGCACTCCAACGAGCTGATCATAATGTACTTAATGGTGCCAAAATTTGTGAATGTGCCAGGAGGCTTTTGACATCATTTGCCATGAACACTAATCCACAAACTCCAAGCTGCAGGCCATCTGCATGTCACCCAAATAAGTGGCTATCAAATCAGATTTTCAATGGCCTCCAGCGTGGCTCAGTTTCCATTAACTCTCCGTTGTTAGTGTTGACAAAGGGTGTAACGATGCTCGTGGCTAAGGATTTGGGCTGTCTCCTGGATTATGACTAATTTCTACAGTAATTCAAGGATAGTCATTTGTTGTTTTTTCTGAAGAAATAATCAGCCTCTCTTTTCTCCCTTCTCTCCATGAAATGCTTGTGGCTTGGGGAGATCTAGAGCTCCTTCTCCAAAACCAGAAATGCAGTTCTAAAATACAGCACCCTTATTCTTCTCCTGGTACAAACACGGTAAGCTCCCAGAAGGTCAGGGAAGGCACTGGAATAATGTGAGAAAGAATAAGGTCACAGCTTAGGGCTTTTGTCACCTTCTTGATATTTAAGACACATTCTCTACTCTTTCTTAGCTGAGTTACAGCATTCTGGATATACAAGAGACAGCTGCTTTAGGGAATACCACTTCACAGACAGATCCACAATGGAATATAAAGCTGGAGGTAGGTCAAGTTCTTTCCTTTACTGTGCTATGACATAAGAACTGAGTCAGGGAACAAAGGAATATGACTGGGAGAGAGCTCTCTGACTATTCTTTACTATTAAATCAACTCCCTTCAGCAGCATTGAGACTCACAGCTATATGAATATACCTGAGGAATGGGAGCGAGCCCAGGTGACACAAGAACTTGATTATAAACAAAAGGACAGCTAAAGACTTTCACCTGAAAACAGGTTCCTCTTTTTTTTCTATCAGCCAGCTCCCTCCTTCAAATATCTTCTTGCAAACAACTTCATTTGGAAAATCTTCCAAAAAGCATGCTGCCTGTATCACATTGTTTTTTGTAGTCTTTTTAATGGCAGACACTGTGTTACTCTGAGTTGTTCTGAATGGTGTGTAGTTTTACACTTTTAAATATAGGATATTTATGATGTGAAAGAGTCCTCTACTCCTGTGCAAGAGCTGTGGAAATGATGCATGTTCCATTCTATTCTAGTCTAGTCTGTTCAATTCTAGTCCATAAGCCTCCTCTACAAGTTTCTACCTCAATGCCCATTATGCTACCTCATTAAGGACTGTTTCATGTGGTTTGCTTTTCACTAGTCCTGAGACTAAGGTGAGCAATGTATAGGACTGTCTTAATGACACCAGTTCCTTTTATTCTGCCTGTATATATTAGAGAAAGCAGATCAAGGCCTTTCATGTGGAAGGTGGGGAAGCTTACTGTCATCCTGTCAGCTCTTTGTCTAGCTTCTTACTGGCCTGCAAGGAGCCACAGTTCAAGCATGCTTAAACCTTAATTAAATAAGTCTTTCACACTCCTCTGTTTTAAAAGTTTCCTGGTTCTTTCCATAAGCTAACTGCCCCTTCCTCAAAATCTCTCCTTTCAAACCACTTCACTCAAGAGACATTTATTACATTTCTATTGCTTCAAATAATTTGAGGGAGAGAAAAAAAGAAAAAACAACAAAAGCAAGACTCAGAGTCTACACTGTTAACAATAATCAGTTACTAGAAGCTAATGAGTTGCACAGGAAGGATACTAATGTGGCAGTCCCTTTCTCATCTCTACAGCTGTCTTTCCTCTTTCTCCAGAGTTGCATTCGTTCCTTTTCTCTCAGCCATCAACAGTGACTGACAACATGGCAAGACCTCACTTCCCTGCTCTCTCCTCCTCTCCAGCTTCAAGGAGAGCAAAGCTAATCAACACACTGCCATTGCAATGTTTTCAGATCACCTATTCGTGTGCTGAGTTGATATCGCTTTTCTGAGAAGAAGATTCCATTCTTCATGGAATCACAGAATTATGGAATGATTTGTGTTGGAAGGGACCTTTAAAAGTCATTTAGCTGCATCCCCCCTGCAGTGAACAGGGACATGTTTAACTAGATCAGGTTGCTGAGAGCACTTTCCAACTTGATCTTGAATGTCTCCAGGGTGGAGCTTTTACCGCCTTTCTGGGAAACCTGTTTCAGTGTTTCCACCACCCTTACTGTTNAAAAAAAAAAAAAAAAAAAAAAAAAAAAAAAAAAAAGTCTTCCTCTTATCTAGTTTGAATCTATCCTCTTTTAGTTTAAAAACATTACCCCGTTCTTGTTCTAAGGCAACACTGACAAAACCAGCCAACATTAGAGAGACTGCAGAAGGGGAAAAAAAACCTGTCGAGTGACATCGTTTGCCTTGGACATTTATTCCTCATGGGACTCAGCACATTGCCATCAGTGTTAAGCATTTCAGCAGGGAAAAAAAAACAAACCAACTTTATTACAGTCTCTGACCTTTCTGAATCTGATGGATGCCAAAGTCAACGTGAAAACTCAGCTGCCTTCAGACGCCCTTAAGCTTGTGATACTAATTCCTGTGAGAATACTAAGGGTAACAATGATTGTCATCAGGTAAAAGGGGTATGAGTAGCAGGGGAAAAAAACCCAGGCAAAGCTAGAAATGAAACAAGCCATTTTGGCTGGGTATGAGCACAGTGGACAGTTCTGGCCCTTGCATCAAAGCTTGGTAGCTGCAGGTGCCGTATCTGCTTTCTTACGTGCTGATACTGAAATAAGAGGCTGTAAAACTTAGATTTGTTTTTCTCCGTTGGGAGTGTAGCAACGCTTAGTCTAAACTCCTTCATTGCCAACATTCAAATAAATGTAATGTATTTTTTTTCCCCAATCTCACTGGGCAGTGAACACCACAGAGACATGTGATCAAAATGGAATTAGGCAAGTTAATTCAGTTGTCTCCCACCAGGCCCATTTTCATCACAAGTGGCATTACAGGTTTTATATGTGATTATTTTTAGCATTAGTAAATAAATAACAGAAGGCATGGGAGGGAGCACTGGACTTTATTACCTGCTTTGTTACAAACTTCCTATTGAACCTTACTAAATTGCTCTGTTTCTGTGCTTTCCTCACCTCCAGAAAATTACTTCTGTTACTCAGAAGCTTGCAGCGTTTGATTTAGTAACATTAGCCATAGGGGTAGACTCTTATGACTGTTTACAGAAAGCAATTGCTGCAGTTGGTGAACACTGTCTTGCACTGCAGGGAGATAACCAGGTTCTTGGGATCTCAGCACACAGCCTGTTATTCCCCAGCGAAAACGCCCACAAAGCAGGGGAATTACCAGACAAGACTCCAGCTGCCTGGTGCCCTGATACAGGCTCTTTGCACCGTTCCACGGCAATGCTTCCCCCCACACCTTTCGCTCCTGCCAGTTACCCTGATTATTGGGAAAAGACTTGTGTGCAATGATAAGCAGTACCCGACACATCAGCATCCCCTGAAACGTGTACGAAAATGGAGCTAACGCATTCTCAAGTCATAACTCATTTTATTACAGAGCTCCACGTGTACCCACGTTCCCATCCTTACGCGTGAAGGACTTCAGCAAGTGAAGGCACAAGTGACGACACTCTTCTACAGGGGGAACGCAACTCTCTCCGCCTCAGGCTTTGCCCCATTTTATAGAGCACCGAGTGGGAACAAAACCAGCACCCCCGCCCCTGCCGAGAGCCCTTCTTCCGCTCTGGCAGAGTCTTTGTTCCGCGCCGGGACGCAGGGCGATGGCTGCCAACTCGGGATCGAACTGTCCCAAAGGTGAGAACAGCAGGCAGGGGAAATGCCTACGACCCCAAACACAGCTCCCGTTTGTCCCTTCCAGTCGGTTCACACTTAAACTATTTGTCCTGCTCCATTTGTGGACAGGCCGCTGGTCCCGAGGGCCACGCGAGTGCGGCAGGCGAGACCACCCCTTCAGCACCAAGCACAGTCCGACCGCCCGCCGACAGACACAGACCTCAGCCTCTGCGCCTGCGCCCTCTTGTCTCGCACTTCTTGGGTGATTCCACACTGCCTCTATGGGGGGAGCTTGGAAACAGGTAGGGTTATCCTCTATTATATTACCCTTACTTTAAAAACAGCTCTCCTAGTTCTGATACAAAAGAATGTCTTTGCTATTTCACAACGCGGCATGGTGTGTGTAGCTGAAAGACAGGGCCTTAACTGCTCCTCGGTATTTTGCCACAACCCCCTCCTGCGTAAGTCGGTCCGGCTCGTCACCTTCCCCGCTCCGGAAGGGGCGGGGTGGGGCTTAGGGTCAGTGCGGGCGTCGGGCGCGGTGCCTCCTTTGGCTGAGCAGGGACGGTGCAGGGTATTTGGGGCTCTTCGCCTCAGCTGCCGGTCCAGCCATGCCGCCGCCCGGCCAGACGCAGCTCCCGGACTGGGATGGCCTGAAACTTCGTGTGCAGACCCTCATCGCCTCGCACCGCGTCATGATCTTCAGCAAGAGCTATTGTCCCTACTGCAATAAGGTGAGGCGGCGGTGGGAGGTGTTTCGACGCGCTCCTCTGGCGGGCCCTTATCTGGGGCGGGCAGCCGCCGGAACGGGGGGGCTCTAGGAGCCACTTCCCTCGGCTGGCCGGGAGGAAGAGGCGGGCCTGGCGCGGCCCCCGAGCAAGGCGACAGACATCAGCCCTGAGGGCGTCCGCGCCGGCACGGTTACTGGCCCGCCCCGGGCGGGAGTGGTGCGCAAGGGAGAGAGGGATGGAAGGTGAGGGCTGCTGTTACTGCTTGTGGCGGCACCCTTGGGTTTTGGAGAGCACAAAAGGAGTGCTGCAGTCATCCCACCGAAGTTAAGCACTAGATGCCGACCCGCAGAAATCCTCTTACTGAGCTTGAAGCGAGTCAAAACTCCTAACTGATGCCTTTAGTAGCTCTTTAGTGAGGAGGTAGGCGGATGTGTGGGAAGCTTTGCACAGGTTGCTTGTTTCTCTGCTATCTGCTCTGCTGCTACCTGAAAGTCAGGCTGCTGATTGTGTTCCTTCCTTACGGAGTTTGAGCGCCACGTTGGTTCAGCCTTCACCAAGTTGCATCTCTGGGGAGGGATAAATTACGTTTTCTTTTTAAATTTGATGGAGAAGGTTGAGTCAATAGCTAGTGTAAGTCATAAATGTTGACTATAATGCATGTTTTTTGAAAAAAAACCCAGAACAGTTCACACAGCAGTGTTGATTAATTGTGATGTTTAGAGAAAAATACCTTTCTGGCTCTCATTATGAACTAATATCGTAGGGTAGCTGTATCTAGTGAGTCAGAGTCATTAAAGAAAAACAGAATCTCCATTAGAATTTCAGGACACCAACACAGTAGAATCACAGCCTATACAGAATCTCTGTGTTTGTAGGCACTGTGATTCATGGATGTTTACAAAGAGCATGTTATGAAGTGTTAGTTTAAACATCTTTGATGTGGCCGTGGTGCAAAAGTGTAACTGGGACTGTGGAGTTCCTTAGTGGAACTCATGACCAGGAAAACACTCAGAAGCAGCACTCCCATGTGGAGATTAAGTATAGTTCCAGGAACTGTTGTGAGGGAGGAGAACTGTGAAGTATGACCTCGTTATAGAAAACTTAAAGGAATATATTCTACCTCCCTTGTAACTTTAGAAAGAAAGCTTCTGTGTACAAGAGGATAGGCAAAATCAAGGTCTTCTTTGCAGGAATGTTTAGACAGGAAGATGGTGTAGCATATTACACAGCTCAAAGCCTTAAAAAAATTGCTCAGTTAACAACTTACTTAATGGAAGTTATAGCAAGTGAAGGGTTGGAGTCTTGCTCCAGTCCGGTTGACAAAAATGTTACCTTGTTTCGTGGAAAAATCTTTTGTTGAGGACCTCAGTCCATTGAGAAATACTTAGTCGTGATTGACTATTGCTCTGCGTGCTTTTAGTGATCGTGATTGCTCAAGTGGTGATGTGCAAGATGTTCAGTCTGGTGTTTTTGAGATCATATGATGCAATAATAACTTTTTAAACCTTCCAACCTTTTACTTCATCTGTTTCTAGTGTTAAAATGGGGCTAGACCAAGACATGGAGCTTAATGGAAAACGACTTGATTATAGTTCAATAATTAAATTCCTGCATTTGTTTAGAGCTTCTCTATTAGGCAGCATTATGTGCTTCAGGGAAACAATCAGATATGAGGTGAACTATTTTTATTTTCTTGGAAAAGGGAAAAAGCAGTATTGTGATTAGGAAGGTTTTCTCTCATGGTCCTTTCTAAGAGGGGTAGTAGACCCTATGTGAATTTTTATGAAGGAACAGGTGGTAAAATTGGAGGATGGGAGGAAGAGCTGATTGCTCTATTAGGCAGCTTTTGTGGGTTTACATTCCTCTTTAGAATAAAAGAGAAATGTAACACAATGAGCAAACCATATAGAAGTGTATGTTGCAGAGAGACAATTAGGAGAAGAAAGATTATGTGAAACATGAACTGATAAACACAGATATCCACAACAATATGAAGACAATCACTGAAGACTTAGAAAATAGTGAAAAGAGTGGGAGAACAATGGATAATGCAGCATTCTTGCTAGCTGATCTAGTCTGTAAAATTAATGAAGTGGATATAATCTGAAAGCATAGTTACAGTCTGGTACTCAGCCTGTAAACACATAGTTTTGTGTTCTTAAAGATGGACAGGCAAATAGTGTGCACTGTGACTGTCTTTCATGGTGCTTGGTTCTTAGCAGTGTGCCTTTGGTAGGATTAATATGAAAACTGAATAATCATAGAATCATAGAATGGTAAGGTTGGAAGGGACCTCAAGGGTCATCTAGTTCCAACCCCCTGCCATAGGCAGGGACACCTCCCCCTAGTACAGGTTACTCAAGGCCTCATCCAATCTGGCCTTGAACACCTCCAAGGAGGAGCATCCACGACCTCCCTGGGCAACCTGTTCCAGTGCCTCACCACCCTCACTGGAAAGAACTTCCTCCTAACATCTAGTCTAAATCTCCCCTCTGCCAGTTTAAACCCATTGCCCCTTGTCCTGTCGTTGCAGGACCTTGTAAATAATCCTTCCCCAGCCTTCCTGTAGTTCCCCTTCAGATATTGGAAGGCTACTATCAGGTCCCCTCGAAAGCATCCCCTCATGATGTTTAGCACTGGTGCAGAGAACACTCAAGCTTTATAAAGGGCCTAATTTGGGGGATGGGAAGAATATTTTGTTTCAGCTGGGAGGTAGCAATGATGAAAGAAAACGTGAAGATTGTTTTTCTTTACAAAAGTACTGCAGATAAATTCTCTAAATTTTTTGATTCTGTTCACATTAGCAGCATGACTAGGGACTTGTGCAGTTCTTTTTCTGCAAACTCAAATTTTGCTCAGTTGCCTTAGTGAGGCAGTAGTGGAGAGTGGGTGGTGGTAAAAATTACTTCCTTGTCAAAACTTAACTTGACTGTTCTTTAATTTCTTACCATCCTTAAAAGATTTAATATTAAGATAGAAATGCATAGAGAAAGCATAGGGGTTTAGCATTGAAAATTGCCAACTCTGAACACTGATACATTGAAATGATTTTAAGAGCAGCATACAATTATTGTTTAACTTTACTACTTGAGGATTGTTTCAAACCTGCTTAGCTACCCTAGTGACAGAAAGCATTTCCAGGAAGTTTTTTAGAATGCTCTCTCAATTTCAGAGAGATTTACTGTTAAATAATTATATGGAAATTTTCTGGTCTCTCTGTGAAAACTTCCTGGAAGAGCTTAGTAGGTGAATGATTGCGTTGATCAGATAGGAAGTAAATAGTTGCAGCAGTGACCATGCAGTGTAGTATCCTGTCCCAGATACTTGTTGGAGAAATTAAATTTTTAGGATTGGTGTATAAGGAAGTACATATCCCAGTGTGCAGCTGAAGTTTCCAGCACTGTATGGCTCAGGAATTTCTTGACCTGAGTTTGTATTAGTCTTACTGAGTTAAAAGGTTTCAGCAGAATTTTCTTTCATTAGTTGGTCTAGTGGCTCTCTTGATTTCCTTTTAATTTTTTTTTTTTTTCAGTATCAAGTGACTGTAAATTCTCTGATTTGTGTTGTTTGAAGACTTTACTTCCTTTCAAATTTTACTTTCTGGTAAATGCAATTGTCACTGTTTGCTCCAGTGAGTATTTCTCAGATACCATTTCCTGTTCATCTTATCTAGATATTACTCATGATTCATGTATGTTATCTGTCTACTCCTCTTAATCATTTCCTATTCCAAACTGAAATCTATTATCTGTTGCCTATATTGAGAATTCATAACTGATTATATGCTTGCAGCTTTTCTTTTTCTCTGATTCGTTAGCACAGCACAAGCATGATCTATTTGTAAAGTGCAATAGCTAATTAGGATGCTGACATCCATATGATTTTTTTTTTTCTCTACTTACTATTTTCAGTAGAAAATAAAGGTTACCTAAATGCATTGTCTTAAATCTGGCCTTTCTTGGGTGGAACGCTTCCTTTTTCTGTCCCCTCCCTTGCCACCTGTTGTTGCAATGTTTTAGCAGGTGGCGTTTCTGTTGTCTTTGTTTAGTTGTTTGTTTGGAAAAGCACTAAAGGAAACTTGCCTTCCACTGTTGCAAACTAAACCAGCAGCTGAATAACTGATTTTGTGACTTCCCTTGAGGGTCTTGTCACTTCATAGTACCAATTTCTTTTAAGCTTTGCTTTCTAGGTCTTCTATAGCATTCAGCTTGGGCTTTGTAGCAGCAGTTGTAGAACAGGAGGTCTGGAACCACTGCTGTTTCCCTTCTGTTCAGTCTGTTGCCGTAGTCATTCCAGTAAGCAAGTCTGAAGGTAATAATGAGTTTAGGACAAAGGGTTTTAGAGCCACCTAGTTGGTTAGAAGGCTGGAGCACAGAATATCTGAAGGAGCTCTGTTCAACCTAGAGAAGACTAAAGAAGGATTTTCATTACCAAGTGGGAAGGCAACCATATTCTCTTCTCAGACTTGCAGAGTGAGAGGACAAGTCGGGACCAGTGGTACTCCAGTGAAATAAAATGGAATCTTTTACTATGAGTATGGTCAAATACTGGAAGAGCCCCGTGAGGTTATAGTATTCAGACCTAGAGTGAACAGTGCTTGAGCAATTTGATCAACCTTCACACTCGGCCCTGCTTTGAGCAGGATGTTGGATCAGATGATCTCTAGAGGACCCTTAAAACTTAATCTATTCTACAATTGTAGAAGCAATCTAATCAGTTATACAAGCAGTTGATACATGATGTAGTGAGAAACTTACCATGTAGTTGGTACAGAATACAAAAAAGCTTTTTCTGCATCAAGCTGCACTCCAGCAGAAAGCACTGGAACACTCAACCTTTTGCATAGTAACAGCATGGGATCACAGCAACATTATAAACATTTTAGTCATCATATGTTTGACATCTTCATTCTTATCAGATGTGAGTCAACTTACTCTAGCAAAGTGCAGTCAATAAATTTGAGGTTCATCAGAAAAGTAGTTGTAAAAGTTTTCTCCTGAATTGGCAGTAGCCAAGTGTGCTTCATTGTTCGGACTCTGTGCTGGCAAGAAGATCCATCACACAGACGTTTAGTGCTTCCTGCTAGAGGTGTTTTCACATCCAAGTAGTCTGGATTAAAGCAGATACATCTTTATACATTGCCTTGAAATATCTTTTTTTGCACAGATAAGTGCAAATTGTATTTTGAAGGGGTGAATACTGCTGTATTTAATGCTGCGTCCTGTACTGTGAGGTGCGGTGGTGTCCATCTGGAAGGACAGGTCAGTTTCAGTACTACCAGTTTACCAAACAATGTTACCATAAAAATACCTGTTCTAAAAGACTATCTGATGGTGCACTCAGAACTGATGCTAAACACACAGAACTTCTGTCAGGGAGGGGAGCAGTAAATTTCAACCAAGTTGTCATTGTTTTTTTTTCCTTAAAGAGTAGACTTTATATAGAGATTTTTATTGCTTTTATTGACCAAGCTTCTTTAGAATGCTACTCTTGCTTAATGGAGAAGAGTAGCAATTTAAAAAGCTAAAAAATGTAATTGTTACATTCTGGTATTAACTCCCTCAATATTTCACAAGCAAAGTATGACTGATTTAGTAAAACAATGTCAAACAAGTTAGAACCGCTCCTACCTGATTCTGAGGGCTGAGGCAGATGTTGTTAAAACAGCAAACCTGAAATCAGAGCTGGAAGAGAATTTGAAAGATCATCTGATCTTATCCTTTGCCTCAGGGTAGCAGAAGATGTAGTTCAAGTGGTTTTGGCATGCATTTTGAAGCCTCTCACTGATGAAGATTGTCATCTACCTAGGCAGTATGTTTCAGTGACTTGCTATTAGGAAAAACTTTTCCTAAAGTCCACTCTCAATCTCTTGATGCAGTTGAAGACCACTAGTTCTTACTCCATCCACCACTGCTCGTCTTCCTTGAGGTAGTCAGTGATGTATTTAAACACAACTATTTCTTTCTCCATCTTTTCTATGTTAAACCAAATTCATTGACTCTTTACTGTAATTGTTCTCTACTTGTTCTAACAATTTCCTGAAGTACAGCAACTAAAAGAGAATGCAGGCCTGAGACCACTTGGAGAGTATGACCTTGTATGCAGGTTTTTTTAATCTTTCCTTCTTTTTTTTTGTTTACTTGACAGTGTTTTGGGTTTTGCATATTATCTTCCTTTCCTTGACAGTACTTAGAGAAAGGAAAAAAAGAATCTGGCTGCTACTTTATGACTATTCTTGATGTTTTTCTATATAGTAGTTATTCTCGTGGCTTTTTTGGTGTCTATTGGGGATGAAGAAATCTGGAATGTGGCAAGTTGTATTTAAAAATTTTTTTATCAAGATAATGGAACTTGTGTTGAAAGGTTGCTGTGGCCTTGGGCTGCTTTTAAATAGCCCAGCTTATAGTCGGGAACATACAAAACGTGGCAGTGCTGAACTTGAGCAAAGCCATTTAGAGTAGCACTCCACCCTTGAAGCATAATAACAGACTAAACAGTTCCCTGTGTATGTCCAACAATCAAGTTTTGCCTTGAGCTGTCTTATCAGAACTTGTGACACCTTTGCATTAACATTGTGCATTTTTTTTCTGTTGCAGGTTAAGGAGCTCTTCCGCTCCATGCGTGTGGAATACTATGCTTTGGAACTCGATGTCACTGGTGAGTAGAAAAATCTGTCACATGCTGTTTAATGTATCTAAAACTGTGTGACTACAGCATTTCTTAAGCCCTTTGAGCTAATCAGAGCATACATAAAGCAACTAAAATCAATTGTTATGTATGAAGAGATAAGTGATTTGGCTTCAGTGTGGATATCGAAGATGCAGGATGTGTCTTTAATGGAACTAAAGGCTGTGAATCTTTCTGTACAGATCATTAACTGATAGTGGATGTGAGATCTGGTTTTCCATTGAGGAGCTCTAGTTTTGGTGAAAAACTTGTGGTGTTTTTCTCCTGGCCCAAGTTCTTCGGTGGCTTTGGATGAATTGTTAATGTTTGACTTGGTGCATCGGTGACCTTTGTAGGGAAAGTTGCTGAGTCATTGGCAGGAGGTGTAAATTCCAGTGCCTTGGCAGTTGCTAGTTTTAGGTTAGTTTTTTGAAAGCTCTATCTGGTTTACTTTTAGGATGTGTGTAGTGCATTCTGCATAGAGATACATAATGTATGTAGCTTTTAATATTATGTTAAGACAAGTGGCTTCTAACATAATTTTTGGTAAACTCTTGATTGCACTGTTGATCAGCTGTTGAATGTGTTTTGGTTTTTTTTTAATGTACAAAACTTAGTTTCCAATGTTTTTTCTTTAAGTGCTAATGGTTATTTTGGAATGCTTGTGCCTAAGCAGTATTTGGGGAAGATACTCTTATTTATTGATATGTAGTGTCTCCTCTTACCACTTTTTAATAAATCATAGAATGGTAAGGTTGGAAGGGACCTCAAGGATCATCTAGTTCCAACCCCCTGCCATAGGCAGGGACACCTCCCACTACTACAGGTTACTCAAGACCTCATCCAATCTGGCCTTGAACACCTCCAGGGAGGGAGCATCCACAACCTCCCTGGGCAACCTGTGCCAGTGTCTCACCACCCTCACTGTAAAGAACTTCCTCCTAATAAAATCATAATACTGTAAACTGTACCTTAAGGTATACAAAGTGGAATGCACAACCTTTTATCTTTAATTGCTTCTAATTAATAATGTGTTTCCTTTGCAATTACTGTGATTATTGATACTGAAGAGATGTGGTTTTGGAGCAAAAATATTTTTAGGCAAATTCATGACTGTAAATTCTTGTTTCAACATTTGCTGTTGAGCAGCTGCTGAGTGATGCAAACTGAGTCTGTGTGTAGGTGCTAATGATTCAGATGATCGATCAGTCAGGCAATGATAATCCCAAAATTGAGAAGCTTAAGATGGTGTGGTGGATAGAAAGTCTGGAGGTAGCTTTAGTTTAAGTAGCAGAGAATGTTCATTCTTCCCAACCTCTTGTAACATAAAGCTGCTGACAGAACAACATTGACTTACTATGGACATACTCCAAAACCAGGCTAGTCTCACGGAAGTAAAACCATCTGTATGATCTTCTGTGATACCAGGAAAAGATTTTGTTGGTTTGTTTGTTTTGTTCTGTTTTTTTCTCCCTGTAGTACAAAGTGATGCTTTCAGGAACAGACCATAACAATAGGGGAGACAGAGAGTAAAGTATTTCTTCAGTCTTGTTCTGTTGAATTACAGCTTGAAGCAACAATTTATCCTTGATATTTAAGTATGTTCTTTTTAGAAGTCGTTTCTGAAGACTTAAGCTTAAGTTCAGGAAGTCCACGTATGTGGAGCTTATGATAGAACTGTTCTCTTGGCAAGCCCACAGTATATTGTTCAAACTTTCAGTGTTTTAGGTTGTTTTAAAAGCTCTCTTCTCAAAATTTGTTCTATTATATACCTGTTTCTTTTACTCGTAGATGATGGGCCCAGTATTCAGCAAGTGCTAGTAGAGCTAACTAATCAGAGGACAGTGCCTAATGTATTTGTGAATGGAACTCACATAGGTGGCTGTGATGCAACTTACCAGGTAACTTTTCTTTAAAAATCAGCTGAAGGTAGACTACTGAGTGATTTTTTTAATTTTTTTTTTTTTTTTAAATCTTAATTATATTTTGAATGACATAATAGACTAGGTGGTCCCTAGATAGAATCATAGAATGGTAAGGTTAGAAAGGACCTCAAGGATCATCTAGTTCAAACCCCTTGCCATAGGCAGGGGCACCTCCCACTAGTACAGGTTACTCAAGGCCTCATCCAACCTGGCCTTGAACACCTCCAGGGAGGGAGCAACCACAACCTCACTGGG
>VWZE01014401.1:0-20148 GCA_013396675.1 Eubucco bourcierii | reverse complement strand
CTCCAACACTTCCATGTCCTTCCTGTGCTGGGGGCTCCAGAACTGCACACAGTACTCCAGGTGGGGTCTGAGAAGAACAGAGTAAAGGGGCAGAATCCCCTCCCTTGCCCTGCTGCCCACGCTGCTCTTGATGCAACCCAGGAGTGGATTGTCTGTCTGGGCTGCTTGTGCACACTGCAGGCTCATGTTGAGCTTTTCATCAACCCAGACAGACTCCAAGGTCCTTTTCCTCAGGACTACTCTCCAGCCATTCATCGCCCAGCCTGTATTTGTGCTTGGGATTGTGCCTACTCAGGTGCAGGACCTTACACTAAGGTTAGTGTAAGGTGATCAGTGTTTAGTAGGTCAAGGTCTGAAGTGGCAATAGGGAAGTGAGCTCTGCTGTTTATAGGGTCATTCTAAGCTTACAAATATTTATACAGGTTGAACAATTGGAGGAAGGCATGCCTGGAAGACTGAAAGTGACAGCAAAGTCTACTGAGGGATCAGAAATCTTTGAAGAGGAATATAACACTGTAAGGATTTCTGTATTTGAAGTAACTGAATATAGCAGCACATGAAAATTTGTGAAAATACTTCTAAATTTTTTTTTTAATGGAAATTTGCTTGAGAATTTGTTCACATGAATTAATGGTTAAAAAAATAATTAATAGAAAAAAATTAATATTCATCTTCAATTGCCTTGTGCCAGCCGAATCAGTGAAACTTTACATGCCTGGAATTTAGTTCATAAGAACAAAGTTGTTTCTGGGTTCTGATGTGAATAGTTTTTTGCTGTTTGTTGCATTCCTGAAAGAAGTTGCACATAAAGGAGTCTGAACTGTTGGTGGCTCTTTCAAAAATATGTTGAATTCACTTTGATCATGCTTCAGTTTCTTCATAAAAACACTAAAGTGTTGTGTAAATTATGCTTTTCTTGCATCAATTTAATTTTGGTTGTGCTTGACTGCTTTTAGGTTTTGATAGCTGTGGGTCGTGATGCCTGTACCAGAAATATTGGTTTAGAGACAATTGGTGTGAAAATCAATGAGAAGTGAGTATTGCTCAACTCCTTTAAACCATCAAATACAATGATTTTGGGATTTTTACCTCTACCAGCTACTAATGAGTGATGGTTTTCTGAGGGGGGAAAGTACCCTTGGTTTTACACCTGGTGATTATGAGAACCTTCAAAACCTTTTCTCTCCTGGCTTTGAGTATAGTTATTCATTAACTCCATTTCTTTTAATATGTATCTCAGAACCATTCTAACACCTACTTTATGGTCACTGTAGTTAGGGAATAAATTTAATATATTTCCTTAATATACTTATAAACTACAGTTCAGTATACTGTTAAATTAAATGTTTTATTCAGCTCATGCAGGAAGTTAATTTGGGAATTTGAAGAGGCAGCAAACTACTCACTCCCTACAGATTTAACTTTTGTTCTTGTTTCTCCCTGGCTTCAGTGTAAAAGAGCCAAAGGAGGAGGCAGGATTAGGTTGTTCAGGAGGAAAGAAAAATTAAGATCAGATTGCAGCAGCTAACAGCTTACAAAGCCAACTTACTTAAGCATGAGTTGATACTGCAGCTCTTTCCCCACAGGGGAAAATGCACATTGCAAGCTGGATAATGGTCAAGTTAAAGATCATAAGTCCAAAAAATGTCAGTGACTGTCATCAGCCACACACTGTAGCTCAGGTTAAAACTGGCCCGCTGAATACTAGCTTCAAAGGTAATTGATGTGTCAGAGGTAATTGATGCTCTGAAGAGTTTGCAGTTGAAGTAAAAGAGGCCCAAGCATTATTTAATAAGATGTGTTTGGTAATTAGAATAGTATCTTTGTAGGAGGTGCTATTCTTCCCTCTTTTTGCTGACCAATAAATGAAGGTTGTGATACTGAACTCCATTCACTATCTTTGTAGGAGGTGCTATTCCTACCTCTTTTTGCTGACCAATAAAATGAAGATTGTGATACTGAACTCCATTCAGTATCTTTATAGGAGGTGCTATTCTTCCCTCTTTTTGCTGACCAATAAATGAAGGTTGTGATACTGAACTCCATTCACTTTTCTGTGTGTTTTAAAGGAATGGAAAAGTACCTGTAAATGATGAAGAGCAAACCAATGTGCCTTATGTTTATGCTATTGGAGATATATTGGAAGGGAAACTTGAACTTACTCCAGTTGCCATTCAAGCTGGGAGACTGCTAGCCCAGAGGCTTTATGGTGGTAGTTCCAAAAAGGTAAAGCTTTAAGAATACAACTTCAACCTTTTTTCTGTGCTTTTTCCCTCAAAATTGTGGCAACATGAGTTGATTTGTCCACTTGACTGTTTTGTAACAAAACATTTGTCAATGTATTGTTTAAAAAAAAAAAAAAGCAAACCAACAAACCCAAATTACTAACACAACTTTTCCTGCTATGTACTGTTTAGAACTTGCGCAATCTAAATACAATTTTTGCTTTTTATTTTTAGTGTGACTATATCAATGTACCAACGACAGTGTTTACTCCTTTGGAGTATGGCTGCTGTGGCCTAGCTGAGGAAAGAGCAATAGAAGAATATGGAAAGCAAAACTTAGAGGTGAGAGCACTCAAAACTTGTCTAGCTTGCAACCTGAGAATACTTTTCTCTGCTTTGCTTCTTTATACTCAAGGCATAGTATCAAAACAAGATTGCAGGGTTAGTTAGATAAGTCTTTGATCCTGGAGGTGTTATCATCTGGCTAACAAGGTATGGAACTCCAAGAAATCCAGAACCAGACTGGATAACATTCAGTTTTGTGTAGCTATTTGCATGCTGCCAAGCAGTATTTGACTTCAGGAGGCCAAATTCAGGTTGCAGAACTGTAGGTGTACTTTTTGTTGTCATGCATGAAAGAATTATTGCTGAAGTATACTGCGCTCCTGGGATGAACTGTCTATTTTCTGTCTCTTCACTGTATTTGAAATGGGAATTAGTTTCTTCCTGACCTTTTCTTACAGCTATAGTAGTATCAGACATAGCTTCCATGTTTTATGGTAATTTCTAGCTTCTGCACTTCTCTGAAGTTTCATTGCAGCTCTTCACACAGCTTTGTGTTTAACTCCTTGTGTCTTTCAAATAGTTGGCATTTTTTAGCTTCTTCTGTGAGCTGTTTTGCAGAATAGGTTCAGACTTATTGTAGCTAGAGAGCAATTTTGTACTACTAAAGCACTCATCTTTCTGAAAGTAAGATGCTAAAATGCTGTGTCTTACAACTGTTGCTGTTTGAAGCAAGTATATAAATCAGAGGTGCATGGTTTGAATCAAATCTTCCTCTAATGACTTTTGGAGGATGGACTGCTTGGCACAAGGAGGGACAAAAATCAGTCTTACCTTGTATGTTATGAAAATCCAGTGGATTAAATGTCAAACCACTTGCTTGTAAAGGCATTAAAAGTTAGAATTATGTCTGACTTAACATCAATGCTTCAAGTTCTGCTTTTTCTTTTTTTTTTTTGGTGTCATCTTGTCAGGTTTATCACAGTTTGTTCTGGCCACTTGAATGGACAGTACCGGGCAGAGATAACAATACTTGTTATGCAAAGATTATCTGCAATAAACAGGACAATGTAAGTAGCAAATTGGAATGGATATGCTGAGTGTAGTCTTACCATGTCTTTTTAGACTACCCAAAAGACTAATGTCTTTTATTTGGCCTGCTGGAGGCCAACTCTACCCATTCTGTTAGTGTAAATACTTGGGTTTACAAGGTCTAATCAAACTGGAGGCAGCAAATTTGTTTGGTGTTTTCTTTTTTTTTTTTTTTTGCTAGCAGGTGTTTGAGGAATTGGTAGCTTTATACATTATGAAATAATCATCTTGAGTTCCTATTAAGCTGTAGATCTGGGAAGAAATTCACCAGGGTTGTTCTTCCCAAATGGGTTTTGAATTACTTGTGCTATATGGTGTCTTGCTTTGTTTCTGCACCTTGGGGATTTTGCCTTTTGTGAAGTGCAGGATTTTGGATGTTCAGAAAGTTGGAAAGTCTGTTTGGTTCTAGAAAACTTATAAGAAATGGGAATTTCTAGTGATGACTGTTGTTGTTGCTGCAAAAAACCAGTACCAATACTGTCCAACATATTTCCCCAGAACTATCTGAAAGAGTAGGCAGTGGAAGATTTTTGTATGGAGAGAAGTAACGATATGCTGAAACAGCATGGCTTTTAAGATTAAAGGAAGTAAACTTACTCTCTTCCATATTAGCCCACCTAACCCTTTATCAAAGCCTGCAGACAGGCTCAAAGTTCTGCTTGTATTGGAACCTCTTTTGAAATAATCCAAATGAAAAGAATGCAGTGGAAGAAGGGACTTGATTGAAGGAGCTGTGAAAAGTTCCTAGGATTCTGAAGGAAAATGTGAGGGAAATAGGATACAAATTCCTCATAACACAGGCAATGTGACTGCACTGTCTTGCAAATCATGGCCACACCTGGGCTAGGACATCTCTGAATGTATGAGAGCATCCTGAGAAAATGTTTTAAAACATCCCTTTTGATAAAGCAATTATTAAAACAAATTGAAAATAAACTACACCGATTTTTCAGCTTTGTTTTTATAGCTTAGTGCCATCACTTCTGGTCTCACTACAGAGACAGTTTGCTCAAAATTCAAGACTATAATGTTTTCCTTTTCTTTATTAACTGTTTGGAGAGGAAGGGAAGAGCCAGTGAAGCTCTTCAGTATCGGATTTTTAACAAGCAATACATCACAGTATCACAAAGGTTGGAAGAGACCTCGAAGATCATCTCTATCTGAACTAATTTCCATGTAGAAAAATAACTTAAATACATACTCAGTATCTGTCAGCTGGTTTTATGATTTTACAAACTAGAATCTGTTTAGTTTTATGCAGTATCTGAAGTAGTGCTGTGAAATTAATTTAAAACTCAATCACTCAAAGACTTGGTTCACTCTACTGTAACAGACTGAAAAGGACTGGTAGACTACTTTCTGCAAAGTAGCTTTTGGCTTGTTTGTTTTTAAAAGATTTTGCTATCAACTTGCTTGCCTAACATTTTTTTTATTGTAGTGGGAGTTAAATGTTAAAACTTCTGTGAAGCTTTACCAGTGCTGACTCCTGTTTTCCCCCTCTTCTGTCTTTGAAGAATCGTGTGATAGGATTTCATGTTCTTGGACCTAATGCTGGTGAAGTTACCCAAGGTTTTGCTGCTGCAATAAAATGTGGTCTCACCAAGGAATTACTTGATGAAACAATTGGTATCCATCCAACCTGTGCAGAGGTAAGGGAGCTTGATTTAAAACCTGCTTTTAAAGATTGTTACTTAGAAAAGAAAAAATACTACATTGTATTCTTGGAGATTTTATTTTTTTTTTTTAGCATTTGCTCAGCTTCCAACCCTGAGATATTGAGGTGTAATAGAAAATGGTATTGGGCTTTGCATCTTGTTTTCCATTGTAGCAGCTGAAAGAAATCTTATCTGCTGTTGTTACACTTTTCAAGAGGAGACCACAAGGCATGTAGATGATTCTACAGAGCATCAGTAAACAAGCCCTTCTTTTGGTGTCTTACAGGTGTTCACTACCATGGATATTACAAAATCTTCAGGACAAGACATCACTCAAAGAGGCTGCTGAGGTTAAGCCTGCTGTTTTACATGTTTCCATGTTGTGTACACTGAGTTCTGTGGAAGCCCCAAGTACAACCAACTGCTTTGCAGCAAAGTATTTGCATCAGTACCACTGTACTGCAGCTGGAGTGGTGCCTTTGCCTGGCTTCCTCAGTAAACAGTGTTGCAAATGGAAACAGTAATGCAGCAGGGAAACCTTGAAATCCTGACTTTGCTTGGAATCAGCACTTTGTGTGCTTTTTTGACGTTTTAGCTCAGAACCTTATCCTGAGGTGAGCTAGAACTGATGGCTGCCACGCAAAGTTGGGAGATCTCTTCGTCTGGTCTGATGACTAAACTCCTCCTGAAGGAAATTCTTAAGTTGCACAAATTAAAGCTAACGCTTCTAAGCTCCAGTGTCTTGTACAAACACCTGAGATAGAAGGCAAATAATTGAATGATTATTTCTGACAGTTTACAGTTGATTTATCTCTTTTGATGCATTTTGTTTTAATGAATTGTATATTGAGTTGTATAGGATGCAGTGTGGGCTAGGGGGCAGTTCAAGCACTAGTATCCCACCTCAGCCAGACTAAAACTTCAATGTAATCTGAAATGTCACTGTTAACATTCAGAGTTGTCTGACCTCAGGTGACATCATGTCTTTAAGAGAGAAATTTCAGCTGTAGACACCTTGCTTGTCAGGGCTGAAGAGCATAAGAGCAGATCCTTGTCAGTTTGCTCTTGCTGTTTGTGACTGTGTTTAGTGCTAATACTCTCAAATCTGGTTTCAGCTCTGTAACGTAAAACATCAGAGAACCCAGAACTGTAAATCTCTGCTCTTACGTGGAGTATTGAAGCCTTGGAGGAGCAGGATCTGAGAATATCTGCCCCACTAATATAGTGGATGCCTGCCCATGGTGGTCATAAGTGTTGTATAGAATTCCTCTTTGAAGCATGTGTTGCAGCAGAGAACAATGACTCGGTGTGCTGTCATGTTCTGTCTGGCGTTGTGTACAGTCAGTACTCTGTGGAAGCTTTCTTCCACCCCTAGCATTCTGGGGGAATTGTGCTTGAATTTGGCTCTTAGTTTTGTCCAAAGAGATGTTTTTGAAAGACTATTCTGGACATTGTATAATAGTAAACAGTTTTTAACTATTTAATCTATGATGTACCATGGAATTTGAAGTTCAATAAACAATGCATACAACACTTTGTAGTGTCTGACCTCGTGGTTTATGTTATTGCATGCTTCAGGTTTGGTTGTGCTTCAGTTGCACTGTTTACAATATGCAATGCTCAAACCTCTGCAGACTTGTATGTGCTGTCATCTTTCAAATGGAGAAACAAGTTTTGTTGCCACATCTAGGGGCTTGCTCAAGAAATCAAACATAATTTTACTTCACTCTGTAGAATTATCTTAGTTCAAAGTGAGAGAAAATTTTTATACTGCTCTCTGTACTCCAGAAGATCCTCAGTAGATGTGTTGTAGTGTTTAGCTGCAGCATAGCCAAAGATGATCAGTAGAATCTAGAGTTAGCAATAAATCTTACTGATCTTCAGGTCTACTAACTTGGAAACTTTCAGGTCTTGTGAATGTCCAGTAGTACTGCAGACTATTTTCACTTGATAAGGGGCACACTTGCTGAGCTTCTGGTGTTGCTTTGCTGAAGTGCTCTGGGGATTACTTGTTCTTATCTCTCATAGAAATAGTTGAGTCACCTGCTTGATATCACTTCTGCAGCAGTGACCTTGAGTGACTGCCAAAATGCTGCACACCTGCAAGATTGCCTCCTGTAACATGACCTATTTAATTAGAAGTAAAATAGGCATAATAGTAGCGTAGAAGCAACCTTAATTTAAGTTGAAGAACCAGAGACTCACCTGAGCTGGTTTGAAAAGTGAGGGGAGATTTGAGTAGACAGCTAGTAGCACAGGGTGTGTTACAGGCTTTGCACAGTCTGAGAGCTGAAATGAAACTTGGTGAGCAAAGCATTCAGGATAAACTGACTGGTAACAGCAAAGTTTCCTTGTGTAACCATCTTCTGGAGGAAGGCAAGGAGGAAACAAGCCAAGTCAGGGAAGAATTTCCTAAATTTTACTATTAGTCAGCACTAATTGAGTTTTAATTCAAATTCAAATTTGATTTGCAGGTTGGGGTTAATTGATCAATAATTACTACTTGCATATCTGTAACAGTGTGCTAATTGCAGATGTTCCTTATGTTGAACTTGCCCAGGCTGTCAGCTCTTTCTAAGCAACACTTTACAAGTGTTGAGCACTCTATGGCAAGAGCAATGTTTTAAGTGAGCATGTTGCCTGTGTATTGGTAAGCTCACATATGAAGTAAAAGGTGACATGGCAAGTCTTAATTAGAAGCTGAAATAGTGAACTTGACAGTAGAGGGGAGGGAAAAAAATAGAATCTGAGAAGCTGTGAAGGTTTGGGAGTTCCCCGACCCCCACACTTAGTACAAATGACCCAGACTAGCACTCAGTCAACTGGAATTTAAATGATGAAGCTCTATTTACAGCTCAGCACAATGTACAGCAGATATATACACTATATACAGAATATTTACAGAAATATACAAGTTAAAGGTAATACAGCAACACAACTCCCCTCCCAGAAATCAGAGACCCCAGGAGGGGCTCCCAACCACCCTTCCACCTTCTTCCCACCCCTGTACCTTACCCCAAGGTTTGCCTTACATGCAAGGTAAATTAGGAGGATCAGCCAAAGGGGTTAGAAGAAAAGTGGTTAGTGAGGATTAATCAGCAGAGGAGCCAGAGCCCAGAAGCTGCTAGATCGCCCCAGCAGCTCCTGTTCCAGCAAGCGACAGAGAGAGACTGACTTATCTGTTGTTTTGGTTAGTGCTCCCAAACAATTCTCCAGCAAGCGTATGAGTGAAGTAGACATCATGATGTTTTCCTTTCACAGCCTATAGTGTAAGTTTCTCCATTAAAATATTCCAATTAGCCTCAAACCAGCACAGAAGCGAAAAGTCTGTAAAAGGTAAGTACCCCTGAATGTGAAGTCTGACATTGTTTTTTCTTACCTGTCTGTTTGCCCTAACTGAATTAAATAAGTAGAATGGCTTCCTACTAAAGTCCTTTCTGAAGTGTCTTCTCAAGTCCTCTGCACCTGGAGTCTAGCTGTTGTCTCACCCTAAATGCTCACATTGTTGCTTCTCCCAAGTACCGGGGCCATACTGTCTCATTCTCAAAACCCTTTTTGCCCAGCAGCTTTCAAACTTGTAGCTTGCTTATAAAACTAAAAATGAATTTTGACCAGCTGTAGGCCCAGCATATTGTCCAAGTGTGAGGAGAGATTCCTGCTGTAATCCTGAAAAGGCTTTTGCCTTTTGATTACATTCTAACTTGTCCAGTTTCTGCTGATCTGCCCGCTGACAAACTTCCAGGGCATGATGTATGTTCTGGTGCAGTGAGGTGTAACAGCTGGGCTGTTAACTTGATAAAAGAACTAAGAAACAGACATCAGTTTACACAAGGTGATTAAGTGATTCTCTGTATGCCAAGTAACTGCATGTAGTAAGCACTAGCACTTGTTCTGTACCTGTTTGAGTGGCAATTATAGACACTTAAAACTGCAGGGAGAGTCTTTGATTGTTTAAGCTACTTATGCAGACATATGTAAATGCTGCTTGTGTTTGTCTTCAGTTTTCAGACTTGCTTTGATGGAAATTCATCTAGTGCTGGTCAAGTTTAGAATGCTCTCAAATAATCTTCCCTCTACCTAACAAGGAAATTCACTTGCTCCAAGTCATTAGTGGGTTTGGGTAGTACAGACACTCAAGCAGTGGCACTAAAGGCAAAATGGTGTTTACATTTCTCTTGTCATGAACCATTTTCTGAGGGGATGGTCTGTATCCTTAAAATACTCTGATATTTATTCATACTGTAATAGCAGGAATGTTTTATAGGCTGCAGTTAGAAGTGCTCAATAGCTTGCTGAAATGGCTCTTAGCTGAAGCAGTGTAGATCACTGATAATTATGGCACTCAGCTTTGAAACAGTGGCTAAATAGTAAAGCTGTGTGGTTGTGGGGTTTGTTTTTTTTTTTAGCTTATTGGTGAAATTTATCCTTTTCAGGTCTAGGAGTGGTCATGATTATAGTTATTGCAAACATGGAAAACACTTAATCATCACATTAGTAAATGAGTTTCCACACAGCATAAATTCTAATTATATTTTGAGCACTGTAATTTGTCTTGAGTAATATGAGCAGCTAGTTGGCCTGTGCAAGAACTGTGGGGCAAGTCAGAGACAAGAGGGGGAGATGAATATCCTGTACCAAACCATGAAATGCCAGAATAAGTCATGAAAGGTATTTCCTGTATAACCCTACTGTTTAAAGCTCCTGTTTCCCTTTGGAATGGCTTTTGACAAAGACTCAAAGTGTTTCTCTTTCTTTAACATGTCACAAATACTGGAAGAAAACTGAAACATTTCTCTTAGCTCTAAACTGTAGCTTCTCTGTGTTTTAAATCTTGCATTTGCACAGCCTCTCCCAAATATTTGCAAGGGAAAAATTCCTGTGTGTGCCTAAGAAGAGGTGGGGACAGCAGAGGAAGGAAAGGTCAAGTGTTCCAACTGAAAATAAACAGTGGATCTAATGAAGTAAAGCACTTCTTTTTCCCAGGGTTTGCAGCATTATGTAATCTATTCTGAAGGCTGTAAATGAAGAGACTGGTTAAGAACTCCTTGGACAACCTTTTTGAAGTGGCAGTGGAAGGTGAGTGTGTTGTGTGTGACTGATGATGTTCACCTCCCCTAAAGTAACATGAACTCACAATTTGGAGACAAATGCACACTTTTCCAGTGCTGCCTCTAAAAATAGTAACTATCCTTTAAGGTAACTTCTTTGCATGACAAAAACAGGCACTGTCCTGTGCTTAAAAGTGTTGTAAGGAGATCTGCTTTGGGAGGCAGCACTAATTGCCTGTTAATTGGAAGGCAGGATGGAAAAATGCCATCTGTTTATTGGCTCAGCAGAATGTCACTGGTCTGCTGGTTACTTGTACTTCCTTTGGGACCAGCAAACATGACAGTCACATTTGTGCATGCATTGTGGTGCTGGCACTGCAAAAAAAAGGACATGGAAGTGTTGGAGCGGGTCCAGAGGAGGGCCACAAAGATGCTCAGAGGGCTGGAGCAGCTCTCCTAAGAGGACAGGCTGAGAGAGTTGGGGCTCTGCAGCCTGGAGAAGAGAAGGCTTCCAGGGGACCTGACAGTGACCTTCCAGTACCTGAAGGGGGCCTACAGGAAGGCTGAGGAAGGATTATTTACAAGGTCCTGCAACGACAGGACAAGGGGCAATGGGTTTAAACTGGCAGAGGGGAGATTTAGACTGGATGTTAGGAAGCTCTTTCCAGTGAAGGTGGTGAGGCACTGGCACAGGTTGCCCAGGGAGGTTGTGGCTGCTCCCTCCCTGGAGGTGTTCAAGGCCAGGTTGGACGAGACCTTGAGTAACCTGTACTAGTGGGAGGTGTCCCTGCCTATGGCAGGGGGTTGGAACTAGATGATCCTTGAGGTCCCTTCCAACCTTACCATTCTGTGAAAACACCAAGATCTGCAACAGAAGAAAATGACCTTGTCCAGAGAATCAAGTACAAAGAGGGCTTTGAAGGGGTTTTGAGCTATGGTGTTTTCTGCTAGCCTTTTCTTTAAATAAATTGCCATACTTAGTGAGAACAGAAAACATTTACTTTTGATTTTTAAATGGGAAAAGTTGCTTTAATGAGTTTTGGAAAAGTTTGTGGGGCTTATTGTGTAGGTTTTGGGGTTTTTTTACAGCTTTTTGTTGACTGAAAGGTCAACAGTAGTATTTAATATAAGTAATATAGTTGACTTATGAGTAAAAAAATCACTTACTGCAGTCTCCTTTTCCCCCCTCTCCCTGAAATACAAGAGTATGGGAATTTATGTACAGCGTCCTGTAAGGCATTCTGTCATTTTTGTCTCCTTTTTCCCTCAGCTAAGTCCACTAAGATGGATTTAACTCCTCTGTTTCTGCTGCTCTGAGTAGTGTGCCTGCGAGTTGTAGGTACACGTAAGTTGTAACTCAGTGTACCGAGAACCAAGGTTTGGTGATCCTAAAAGTGCCTGGGCAAGAAACTCTTTAAATGCTGCTGTTTGCTTGTAACAGAGGCTGATAGTTGTAGGTAGCTGCTGGCAGGGTTCACCACCACCTTGCCTTTATAGATATGTGACTCTTGGAAACCTGGCATTGACTTCCTTATGCAATCTTCCCTTTGACATGCTCTGACTTGGGGTTTGCGCAGTGTGTGGGCAGAGGGCAATTTAGAGCACTGATGAGGTGCAGGTGGTGGTTGAGTGGAAGTCCTGCAATGGCATTGTGCACTGGGGGGAGGGGGCAGAGGTTGGGCAGAAGAGGAAAAATGTGGTGTGGGGAGGAAAAATTGGTTTAATCTGGGATTTTTTGGTTATGTCTCTTTTTCTCCCTCACCCTGAGCACGAAGAATAGTTCATGGCAGAACTTCTACCCTGTGCTTAAACCTCTGTGCTGGGGCTATATCAACCAGGTTTGTTGCTAGGTAATGTGCTCCTTCAGTCTAGGGTGCTGGGCCATCTCATTTATCACAGTATCACCAGGGTTGGAAGAGACCTCAAAGATCATCGAGTCCAACCTGATACCACAGACCTCAAGACTAGACCATGGCACCAAGTGCCATGTCCAAACCAACCTTGAACACCTCCAGGGACGCTGACTCCACCACCTCCCTGGGCAGCCCATTCCAGTAGCATTTAAACTATGCTATCATCTAGAAAGTTGGACCAGATGATCCTTGGGTTCTCTTCCAACATGGTATTCTCTGATACCAGCAAGTGAGTGGAGTGGGGAGCAAAGATTTTGCTATGCACTGTTCCCTCCCTTTGCAGACAGCAATTCTCTCAGCCTGACTCACTCTGTTCCTTTACTAATCTAACCCCCTTAACAAATACTACTGCCTGCCCTCTGGGATATGAAATCTCCCTGTTCTCTCTCTCCCTGGAGTGTTTTCCTTGTATTTTCTTGTATTTCATAAGTATTTTCCCTGCAGAAAACACCTCTACAAAACTTCCCTAATTCTCCTCCCCTTCCTCTGTCATTTTTCAGGCTTCCAATGAGTTGCATTTCTATTGCTCTTGAATGTTGCTTTTACTGATCTTTGTCAATCCCTTCCTAGCTGATAGAGGAGCTTTAGAAGGATTATTTCTCTTGAAGGTGATTAAAGGTGCTTCTCAATTGCCTTGTTGGCATCTCCCTAACATTCAAGGGCCAGGGAGGTGAAGAAACAGTCCAACTGCCACCCACATAGGATGAAACACTGCTAACAGCCCCTTCCCTTCAGGCTCTGCTTTGTCTCTCCCTTTTAGGGAAGGATTTGTTTCTAAATTAGGAAACCTAAGGTTCACCTATTGAGGGGTTCACCTTTTAAATTAGTTTTAAATTAGGGTCTTAAGTTCACCTCAGTGACCCTGATGTCTGCTCACAGGAAATGCACTCCTGTAGAATGTGTTTGTGTCCTCTGCTTGGGTTTGCTTATCGGGGCAGTGGCAGCAAAGGTCAGAACTTTGCTTTGTCTTGCATCTGTGGTGTGACTGCTGGTTACTTAACATCTCTGAGGGTAAGCATGTATTGCATGAGTGAGAGGATTAGTTGCTGTTTGCACAGCATTTTGAAGTTATAAAACCAGAGGAGTTAAGAGCAGGGTCACTGACAGGAGCTGTTCCATACAGATGTACTTCTGGCCAATTGCCAGCAGTTGTGTTAGCCTTTGTTAGGTGTCCTGTGGGGAACTGAATTCCTGGGCTTCCCTGTTCAAATTCTTACAAGCAGGGTGAGTTAACCTTGACTTGGCACCCAGATGCCCACCGAGCTGCATTTGCTCTACCTCCTCAGCAGGACAGGGGAAGAAAATCGAATGAGAAGCCTATGAGTTGCAATAAGGACAAGGAGACTACTCCCCAGTTACTGTCACGTGCAAAACAGGCTCTACTTAGAGAAAACTAACTTAGCTCACTGCCAATTGATACCAGACTAAGATAGTGGGAAATAAAAATCAAATTTAAAACAACTTCACTCCTAAGTCTTCTACTTTGCCCCAGGGGAATTGGGGATGGAGGGTTGTGGTTAGCTCATAAACTATCTCCACAGCTCTTTCCCCACACTATTCTCCTACTCCAGCATCAGATCCTTCCCAGTGGAGCTAGAGAGCTTCACAAACTTCTCCAAGATAGGTCCTTCTCACACTTAAGACACTTAGGTTTACACTTCAGCCTTCAATCCCTGTTTTAATATGAAGTGAAATAAGTAGTGAACACTTTAGAGCTGGGTTTTTATGGCTTGGCATTTCTCTTGTGCTCCTGCTATTGTCCAGAAAATAGTATTAATAGGGCAGAGCTGTTAACATTTTGTATGGCACCATCTGTGCACTGCTGCAGTATTCCAAGAGCCTGTATTTGTAATCAGGGATTTAATCTATCTTTGCAATTCATCCTAATGCTGTGTGATAGCAAGTATGGATTGCTCCTAAAATCACAGAAGGGCTGCTGAGTCTTGTGTTGCTTCCAGTAGAGTTAGAAAAGACAGCTGCATTTGTCAGACACTGAGAAATCACCACAGCTCAACATCCAAAAAGTTCTGAAGATGAGTTCCTGAGTAGGGCTTGGGAATATTTCCCTCATGTGTTTTCCTTCTGTAAAAAAAAAAAAAAAAACAAAAAAACAACAACAACAACAAAAAAAACAACAACAACAAAAAAAACCCCAATCCCAACCAGATAAAATAAAGATGTATTTCAGCACTCTTTTTGTTACCATTATTTTTTTGTTTGGTTGGGGTTTCATATAACAAAAAAAAAAAAAAAAAGAGATAAAACCCAAAACTGTTTTGCTGTCCTTAAACCTAACATAAACAATCTGGCTTAGTTGCTGATACTTGTCAGACCCCTTGTAAATATCTGCCCTGTTGTTTCACTTGGAGGTCTTTTTCTGAGATTTGCTAGCTCCAGAAAATGGAAGCAGGGAGGAGGATGCATGAGGCAGAGGACTGATTTAGATGTAACTGTCCTCCAAAGCCTTTTGATTTGTGCCAAGAAGTGAGCAACACAGTATGCAGTAGGGAGGGGCCACCTTTATTTGTAAGGGTCCTGCATCTGGGTCAGGGCAATCCTAGGCACCGATACAGGCTGGGCAGCAACTGGCTTGAGAGCAACCCTGAAGTGCTGGTAGATGGAGAAGCTCAGTAAGAGCTACCAGTGTGCACTTGCAGCCCAGAAAGCCAACCAGATCCTGGGCTGCATCAAAAGAAGTGTGGCCAGCAGAGAGAGGGAGGTGATTCTCCCCCTCTATGCTGCTCTCATGAGACCCCACCTGGAGTTCTGTGTGCAGTTCTGGAACCCCTATTGCAAGAAAGGCCTGGATGTGCTGGAATGTGTCCAGAGAAGGGCCATGAGGATGATCACAGAATCGTAGAATGGTAAGGTTGGAAGGGACCTCAAGGATCATCTAGTTCCAAGCCCCTGCCATAGGCAGGGACACCTCCCACTAGTACAGGTTACTCAAGGCCTTGTCCAATCTGGCCTTGAACACCTCCAGGGAGGGAGCAGCCACAACCTCCCTGGGCAACCTGTGCCAGTGTCTCACCACCCTGGAACAGGTTGCCCAGGGAGGTTGATCAGAGGGCTGGAGCTCCTCTCCTATGAGGACAACCTGAGACATTCAGAGTTGTTCAGTTTGCAGAAGAGAAGGCTCTGAGGAGACCTTCCAGTATCTTAAAATGACCTACAGGAAAGCTGGTGAGGGACTTTTTTGGGTGTCAGGTAGTGATAGGACTAAGGGGAATGAACCCAAGCTAGAGGAGGGGAGAATTACATTAAACATTAGGAAGAAATTCTTCACCATGAGAGTAGTGAGACACTGGAACAGTTTGCCCAGGGAGGTGGTGGAAGCCTCATCCCTAGATGGTTTTAAGACCAGGCTGGATGTGGCTCTGGGCAATCTGATCTAGTGGAGGGTGTCCCTGTTGGGGGATTGGATTTAGATAATCCTTGAGGTCCCTTCCAGCCCTGAAATTCTGTGATCTCTGACTAGGGTCAACATTATGGCTCTTTCCAGTCTTACTGAAGACAACCCTGTGGAACTGTCCCCGCTGGTAGAGGTGACTTGATGGGCTAAGCTATGAAATCCTCACCTTGCTGCTTTCTCATTGCTTCTTTGCTGCAAGTGAATGATTAATACCCTGAAGATCAAAATCTTTTTTTTTTTTCCAACAAGCACTAAAAATAGTAACGTACATTTAAAAAACTTGGTGATTTTCAAAGTGAAATGTAAAAATGTCAAGGTAATTCTGATACTAAATTGGTTTTTTAATCTTGTGGTTTCCTAAGTCATCCTCTATTAGAGTGATGATACTTGTAATAATTAATGAATACATTTAAACATGAGAGATTATAACCTTTTAATTTGAGGAGTTCTTACCTGCTGTAAAAGAAGTTAAGTGATAGTCTAATACTCTATGATTGATTTGTGTTACAGCAAAATCAAGATGCCAGTGGCCTAAGCAAAGGCAAAAACATTTTGTGGGCCACTTCTTCAGCCTCAGTTGTTGCTTTGTTTTTCTTGTTTTCTTAGGTGGGCTCGAGAAGTCATATAAAAACATTTCTTCCCAAGCTGTTTCTCCTCAGGGATTCAGCAGTCAAAGCAGAGAGCAGAATTAGCCTGCTTGAAAAGTCTACAGCTGATGTCTGAACTGCAGAAGACATCCAAAAGGAATGATCTGCTCTCATTCAGTCCCTAGCTCTCAAGTTGAAAGGTTTATAGGGTCAGCAATGGATGCTTCTGTTTTGTGAAGGGCATATGGCATTTCAGGGGTAAATAAAAAGGCAGATTGCATAAATTAGTCCAATTTGATTGCTAGGCTGTAACACAGGGTGCTGGTTTATTTGGCTCTTCATCTCCCTCAAAGCAGTGCTTGTTGTCTGACCAGTTTCCAAACCATGCCTTGTCACACATATATTTGTATGTACTGAAGTGACTCTGCTGCACAAGGGCCAAAATCCATGGGCAAACTCTCATCCTATGAGGATATTTGTCCATGGGTGCTACTGAAGAGTACAGCCTGGATGAATGCATGCCATAGTCTTGACCAGGGTCAGGAAAAGGACTGGGAAATCCTGCTGGAGTACAGAACTGGACTCCTCTGAGGAAAAGAATGAATTTTCTATCTGCTTCTGGAACCTCTCAGGCACATAGCTCCCTGAAGGCACGAGGATGGGAAAACCCCAATCCTTTTAATTAAAACAAAAGCAGGGCAAAATCTTAATATTTTACTACTTGTGAAGGAATTACTACTTCTGAAGAAAACAGAGAGAGAGTTGGGGCTCTGCACCCTGGAGAAGAGAAGGCTTCCAGGAGACCTTAGAGTAGCCTTCCAGTATCTGAAGGGGGCTACAGGAAGACTGGGGAGGGACTATTGACAAGGTCTTGTAATGCCAGGACAAGGGGCAATGGGTTTAAACTGGCAGAGGGGAGATTTAGACTGGATGTCAGGAGGAAGTTCTTTGCAGTGAGGGTGGTGAGGCACTGGCAGAGGTTGCCCAGGGAGGTTGTGGCTGCTCCCTCCCTGGAGGTGTTCAAGGCCAGGTTGGAGGAGGCCTTGAGTGAGCTGTACTAGTGGGAGGTGTCCCTGCCTGTGGCAGGGGGTTGGAACTGGATGACCCTTGAGGTCCCTTCCAACTTTACCATTCTATGAATTGCCATAAAATGAGACAAGCTTATTTTTAAAGCAAAGGATGTTTTCTGCAATTAGGAAAACAGAAGGTAAAATACCAATCCAATCTGTGCTCAGAACACAGATTGACTTGAAATGTGTGAACTTGTGAACGTTGGTCTTTTGGTTTCTAGAATTTAAAAAAGGAAATGATATTTGGTGAGTGAGAATCAAGACTTCAGAAATGTAGGATGTGTATTTTGCATCAAGACTGCTTGCCTGAAGAGAAATCGTTTGCAGGTAAGCAGGATTGGCAGTGAGGTGGAGGATAACACTGTGCTGTGTGCTCTGTAGATAAGATTAACTCATGGATGGCCCATCAGGTGTGTCTTCAGGACCCTAGCACCCAGCCTTTAGCACCAGGAAACTGACACAGAATAGCTGCAGCCTCTCTGAGGAAAGCCTTTCCTTGGATTTTGGTTGGTTTATTTGGGGGTTGGGTTTGGTTTGATTTTTTTTTTTTCCTTTTAAACTAATAATAACTGTTGATAGGCAAGTGCTATTAACCAGTCTTTCTGCTGTCTGTTCTGTTTCTTGTTTTATCCTAAATCCTTGGCACTTGTGCCAAAGCACAGGCAATGGACTGGAGAAAGTGGGAGAAACTTGGATTGCTTTGGCACTGAAGAGTAAAGGTAATATTTTGTCAGCTGATTCACCTAATATTTCTCGCAGCATAGGTCTTCAAGCTTCAGTCAAACTTCCTTAGTTCATCATACCGAAACAAAATAATGGAAGGTTAAATAATGGGAGGTGTCCCTACCTATGGCAGGGGGTTGGAGCTAGATGATCCTTGAGGTCCCTTCCAATCTTACTATTCTATGATTCTATGAAGCACCAGAGAAGGAGGGAGCTCTTGTCCACAGCCAGAAGACAAAGAAAGAAGTCAAAGTATGTCAGAGTCCTGATGAAGTTGTCTGCACTGCTCTGCGTGGTGTGCTTGTCTGGAATAACCAAAATTGATTTGAGATATATGTTTAGGATTCACATCATAAGGTCTAGGGAAGAATTGCATCAGGCACCGGTGCAGGCTGGGGTTACCCTGCTGGGAATCAGCTTCACAAAGTCCTTGGAGTCTTAATGGACGTCAAATTGTCTGTGGGACAGCAATGTGCCCTTGTGGCCCAGAGGGCTAATGGCATCGCAGGGTGCAGTAAGAAGAGTGTGTCTAGCAGGTCTAGGGAGATTCTTCTCCCCCCTCTGCTCTGCCCTGGTGAGACCACACCTGGAATACTGTGTCCAATTGTGATGGTTTGGGAGTTCCCTGCCTCCCCCCCTGCCCCCCACCTTGTGAAATCACCCAGACTAGACTCAGCCAGCTGGAAGTTAAGGACTGAAGCTCTATTTACAGCTCAGCACAATGTACAAGCAGAGATATACACAATAGACAGGAATAGTTACAAAAATATGCAAGTTAAAGGCAATACAGAAACACAACTCCCCCCCAGTAATCAGAGTGCTCAGGAGGGGCTCCCAACCACCCTTCCACCTTCTTCCCACCCCTATACCTTACCCCAGGGTTTACCTTATGTGCAAGGTGAGTTTGGAGGATCAACCAGGGGGATTAGAAGCAGAATGGTTAGTTAGGTTACACAGCAGAGAGACAGAGATGAGACTCTCTGTGTGTTATCTGTGTTTGTGTCCTTGTTCTTATACATCTCAGCAAGCCTATGAGTGAAGCAGACATCACCAGTGTTTACTTCCCTCAGCCTATAATCTAATTCTTTTCATTTAAAATATTCCAATTACCTTCAAACCAGCACACCAATGTTGGGTTCCCTCATTCAAGAGAAACAGGAATCTGCTGGAGAGAGTCCAACAGAGAGCTATGAGGATGATTGAGGCTTGTATCTCTCTCCTATGGAGACTGAGAAAACTGAGACTGTTTAGTCTTGAGAAGAAGGCTGAGAGGGATCTTATCAACGTCTATAAATGTGAGGAGTGGGTGTCAAGAGGAAAGTGCCAGTCTCTTTTTGGTGGTGCCCAGTGACAGGACAAGGACCAATGGCTACAAGCTGGAACACAGGAGGTTCCACCTCAACACAAGGAGACATTTCCTTATGGTGAGTGTGACGGAGCTGTAGAACAGGCTGCCCAGAGAGGTTGTGGAGTCTCCTTCTCCAGAGACTTTCAAAACCCACCTGGATGCATTCCTATGTGACCTGGCCTGGGTGATCCTGCTTTGGCATGGGGGTTGGACTCAATGATTTCTGGAGATCCCTTTGAACCCCTAACATTCTGTGGTTGTTTATGATCCTGGGGTGAAAGTGTAGGGAGAACAGTTTCACTATGAATAACGATATCAATTTTGATATCTGGGCAGAGATTGTTAATAACTATGAACACTGTTTATTAACATTAAATCTCACCAGGAACCTTGTTTACAAGGCTCCAAAATGCATAGTTTGGAAATCTACACATACAGGGAACAGGTAAGCTGGAGCACTTTAAAGGCAACCAGCATAATCAAACATTTTTACTGGCAGAGAAGCTTTGCGCAGTCACTCACACCACTTGCAGTTAGTTATCCTGCTTAGCCACTGGATGGATGCAGGAAGCTCCTTTCTGTTTATGGCAGGAGGCAATTAATGATTACAAGAGGCTTGAAGTATCTACTCGCAAAAATATCATGGGACAATACCCAAAGCACGTGGTGGACTGCTGCCAGGTTGGAAACTGTTAGAGGCTTTGGAGTTTCCTCAGACTCCTGGGTGCTTCAGAAGGAGGAGGCAGACATCTCTGTGCTGGTCCTGGCTCTCTTGGCAGCAGGCTCTCATGTG
>VWZE01014397.1:24389-40854 GCA_013396675.1 Eubucco bourcierii | reverse complement strand
GGGGTGACACGTGGAGGAGCTCAGGTGGAGGTGCATGCATGGAGGAGCTCTGGTGGAGGTGCACACATGGAGGAGCTCTGGTGGAGGTACACTCTTGGAGGAGCTCTGATGGAGGTACACTCTTGGAGGAGCTCTGGTGGAGGTACACTCATGGAGGGGCTCTGATGGAAGTGCACACATGGAGGAGCTCTGGTGGAGGTACACTCTTGGAGGAGCTGTGATGGAGGTGCACACACGGAGGAGCTCTGGTGGAGGTGCACACATGGAGGAGCTCTGGTGGAGGTGCACACACGGAGGAGCTCTGGTGGAGGTGCACACTTTTGCAGGCTCTGCTTATGTCTTTTCATACAGTTTTTAGGCTGTTGTCCAGGTGCAGCTCCCCAGGAAATCTTGCACATTATCATGTCTGCAGGGGCCCAGCAACAGCACTGGTAGGGCCTCTGCCCCCTCCCTGAACCCCTTACCTGTCCATATCCCAAATACATAGAAGCCTTTTCTCTGTGGGGTAGCTGGTATGAAGTATGGTATCCTGGGTGTTCATACCAGGCTGGCATCAAGACGCTCTATCTAGCATTCCTGAGCTCTTGGGCAGATATCTGGGCCAAATCCACAAAGGTGCAGTTTGCATCCCTTTGCCAGCAATCCGAGCCCATCTTTAACAAAGGCAATCTTTACCTTTGTTGATTGCATCAAGGGAGAGGCAATCAGCCTCTCCTGAGGCTACCTAATTCAATGTCTCTGCCATGGGTTGGAATAACAGAAGAGAAAATCATTCGTGCCCCTGAATCTTGTATCATTCTCCCCAAGGTCCTGAAGTCTTTTTTTTATTTGAACATCAGGTACCACCTTTGTCTATTACCAAACAAAAGCTACAATCCATTGAGACTAAATAGCTGTTATGGGATGTAAGGAGGAAAGACAGGATGGGAATGTCAGGATTTCTTCTTACCTCCACATTTAAGTATTCCCAGCCTTTAAATAACAATAGGAGTGACAAAATACTTTAACATCCTGTAAGAAATATTTTTATTCTGCTCCATATTGCCCAGTTAGTTGGACAACAGAAATAATGGCATGAAGCAAGGACTCCTTTACCTGTCTCCTTTTAGGTAGATGTGTACATGAGCAAATTGTGTTATTAGCTTTGTAAAGTCATTGACAAGGAGAAGAAAAAAACATAGGCTGAGATTTAAAATTGCTGCTTCTACTGCACCCCAAAAAATAAGGAACACCAGGTCTACAAAGCTGGATCACTTAGAGTTAGCCTACAGCACTGGAAAAAGCAAACAAACAAACAAATGAGGGGGGAAAAAAAAGGAAAGAATATAAAAAACACAACCAACCAACCAACCAATCAAATACAAACAACAAAAAAAAACCCCACAAAACAAAAAAAACAAAACAAAGCAAAACAAACCCAACAAAAGAAACAAAACAGCCTCAACAAAACCAAAATGCACTCCAAAAAGTCCTCGGAAGACACAAGACACAGTGATGAAAGTTCTTTGCATCTGGCTATGCAGCCTGTTGATGCTATTTGCTTGAGACTGCCTTCCAACTTAAGCAGAACCTATTAGAGCTGCAAGTGATGTTTCCAAAGAAAGTAAACTGTGGGATAAGCACCTTAGTGGAGGATTCAGGATGAGAACTAAATTTCTTCCTTTTGGTGATCTATTTGCTGTTTAAAACAAACAAGTATTAAAAAAANCATTGAAGTGTTGGAGTGGGTCCAGAGGAGGCCACCAAGATGATCAGAGGACTGCAGTGGCTCTCCTATGAGAACAGGCTACAAGAGTTGGGGTTCTGCAGCCTGGAGAAGAGAAGGCTTCCAGGAGACCTTAGAGTAGCCTTTCAGCAACCGAAGGGGCCTAGAGGAAGGCTGGGGAGGGTCTATTGACAAGGTCTTGCAATGCCAGGACAAGAGGCAATGGGTTTGAAGTGTCAGAGGGGAGATTGAAAGTGGATGTTAGAAGCAAGTTGTTTGCAGGGAGGGTGGTGAGACACTGGCACAGGTTGCCCAGGGAGGTTGTGGAGCACAGAACCACCCAACATGACCTTTGATCACTTTGGGTGCTTCT
Source organism: Eubucco bourcierii (assembly GCA_013396675.1). NCBI lineage: Eukaryota > Metazoa > Chordata > Aves > Piciformes > Ramphastidae > Eubucco > Eubucco bourcierii. The sequence goes on along the minus strand of VWZE01014397.1, from coordinate 38,776 downwards.
GTGCTCCACAACCTCCCTGGAGGTGTTCAAGGCCAGGTTGGACAAGACCTTGAGTGACCTGTACTAGTGGGAGGTGTCCCTGACTATGGCAGTGGGTTAGACTGGATGATCTTTGAGGTCCCTTCCAACCCTATCATTCTACAGTTCTATGATTCTATGGTTCATTGATTTGGTTTCATTGATTCGTCTTGGCCTGATTATTTTTAATACAGTGCTGGTGAACAACATTTGCTGAGAAACAGCTGCTGCTGGAGTCCTTGCTAGCTAGCAAATTCAGTAGAAAATCTGTGTGCCAGAACTGCACTGAGAATCTGTGTATGCCACAGCATGTCCATCTGCTATGTGCAACACGTGCCAATCTCTTCAGCATGTGCTAGGAAGACAAGGGGGGAGTGTAGGGAGGCAGGATAATGAAATGCAGAATAGAATTAAGATATCGTATAAATGATTACCACACCCATTTCTTTTTTGTTGCTGTTTTTGCTTTAATACATCCTTTCACAATATTTCTTGTTAAGGTCAATGGCCACATGTCATCTGTCAAAGGACCTTGGGGTCTGGGTTGATGAAAAGCTCCAGATGAGGCTACAGTGTGCACATGCAGCCCAGAGAACCAACCCAGCCCTGGGTTGCATCAAGAGAAACATGACCAGCAGGGCAAAGGAGGGGATTCTGCCCCTTTGCTCTGTTCTCCTCAGACCTCACCTGCAGTCCTGTGTGCAGTTCTGGAGCCCTCAGCACAGGAAGGACATGGAAGTGTTGGAGTAGGTCCAGAGGAGGCCAGGAAGATGGTGAGAGGGCTGCAGCAGCTCTGCTGTGAGGACAGGCTGAGAGAGTTGGGGATCTCTAGCCTGGAGAAGAGAAGGCTTCCAGGAGACCTTAGAGTAACCTTCCAATACCTGAAGGGGTCCTACAGAAAGGCTGTGGAGGGACTATTGACAAGGTCTTGCGATGCCAGGACAAGGGGCAGTGGGTTTGAACTGGTAGAGCACAGATTTCGACTACATGTTAGGAGGAAGTTGTTTGGAGTGAGGCTGGAGAGACACTGGCACAGGTTGCCCAGGGAGGTTGTGGCTGCTCCCTCCCTGAAGATGTTCAAGACCAGGTTGGAGGAGTCCTTGGGTGACCTGTGCTAGTGGGAGGTGTCCCTGCCTATGGCAGGGGGTTGGAACTGGATGAGCTTTGAGGTCCCTTCCAACCTTACCATTCTATGTTTCTATGATTCTATGATTCTATGATGTTTTAAGCACAGTAACAACTAACTTTTCACTAAGATTAGATATTCCTACTATGCATACTAGTACAAAGCTTTCTAAAGTCCTGAAATAAGCAAAATTAGAGCTGCCAAATTCTCCTTTGTGTTCCTGCTTCCACGGTCATGATTTCTGGCATACAGTTCAACAACAAAAGGTTTGATATTTGAGATTCTGATATTACATGGAAAATAGGACAACCTAAATCAACCATTAAAAATGAGTCAGATTCTGTAATATCCATGTGCTGATGAATGTCTTTGCAACTGCATGGTGCTTCTGGGGATAAAAGGACATGAGGGTCTGGGTTGATGAAAAGCTCAACAGGAGCCTGCAGTGTGAGTGCAGCCCAGACTGCAACTGAATGCAGGGCTGCAGCAAGAGCAGTGTGGGCAGCAGGGCAAGGGAGGGGATTGTGCTCCTTTGCTCTGCTCTCCTCAGACCTCACCTGCAGTCCTGTGTGCAGTTCTGGAACTCCCAGCACAGGAAGGACATGGAAGTGTCGGAATGGGTCCAGAGGAGGCCACCAAGATGCTGAGAGGGTTGCAGCAGCTCTTCTGTGAGGACAGACTGAGAGAGTTGGGACTCTGCAGTATGCAGAAGAGAAGGCTTCCAGGAGACCTTGGAGTGGTCTTCCACTATCTGAGGGGGGCCCATAGGAGGTCTGGGGGGGACTGTTTACAAGGTCTTGTAATGACAGGATGAAGAGTAATGGGTTGAATCTGGAAGAGGGGAGACTCAAACTGGATGTTAGAAAAAAGTTGTTTGCAGTCAGGTTGGTGAGACACTGGCACAGGTTGCCCAGGGAGGTTGTGGCTGCTCCCTCCCTGGAGGTGTTCAAGGCCAGGTTGGATGAGGCCTTGAGTGACCTGTTCTAGTGGGAGGTGTCCCTGCCTATGGCAGGGGTTTGAAACTGGCTGAGTTTTGAGGTCTCTTCCACCCTTACCATTCTATGATTCTGTGATTCTACAACTATCAATATATATAGTACCCAGATCTGTGTCAAGGGCAATGAAGATGTGGTGGAGCTGTCTGGGAAACAACAGTCTTAGCAACCAATCAACCCAGACACTAGCAATAACTTGTTTAGTGTGCACAGGTAACACTTGTTTCCACTCTGCACAGAAGGTTATGAAGATGTGAATTTTCGCTCAGTCCATCTGAGAAGCTCTTCTATTAGGATACGCACACCCCAGGCACATTCAGGTAGGAAGCTACACATCTCAGAAGGTGTATAGAAAATTCACAGTGATAAATCTCAGGAAAGAGATGTAAACACTTTGGAAATCTGGTAGAAAAGCAATACAGAGTTCATCCATACCACTTAGTCACAAACTTGTGTTGTGAAACTGTGATGTGTCAGGAGAAGCATAGGAGGTTATTCAGGAGGTAAGCAGCTAATCTGCAAGTGACAAACAATCTCCTACCTTCACTGGAGGAAGAGAAGACAAACAGTTCTTGCTTTCCCTGTATGTTTTTCTTCACTTCATGGTTTCACCTTGGGAGGTTAGAGAAAGTGGTGCCTGCATTTTGGGTATATTTCAGTGTGCTTCTGTGAGAGGCTACATTAATTTGTCATTTGCGTTTCAGCAGGAAACAACCTTGATGCAGTCTGGTAGCACAGCTGGTCTCAGGGATTTCCATCACTTCCCCATGCAAACCTTTCTGCAAGAAATGAAAAGCAAATCACTTTGGTCAGTACTTTTCATTCCAGTGTCTGTGTTTTACAATGGCAACAGCCAGGAGAGATTTGAGCTGTATCTCTTCCAAAAGTATATTGCACCTAAAATTGAGTCCTATATTCAGTGTTCACTTAGTTCTCGTCTGAGAGGAGTTCTGACTGATTTGCATCAGTGGGAGATTTCAGTTTAGGGAGCCTGAGTTAAAGTGATAATTCTCCAGCCTAGCTTTTCACTTTGTGTTTCCTTGGGTAGGACAAACCTTTTTTTTTTTTTTTTTTTTTTTTTTTTTTTTTTTTTTTTTTTTNTTTTTTTTTTTTTTTTTTTTTCTCTGTGTGTGTGTAAGTGTAGACAACTTGATTTTAGGTCATCTCATTTATAATAACATCAGCTGCACAGTCTAATAGCAATTGCCAATTTAAACATGTACATATTGTTTAAAGCTAATTATGCTGTATGTCTCTAAGTACATATGTAACAAAGGTAATACAAGCTAAAATGTTTGTTTAGATTAACTTATTAACCTGCACTCAGAGAAAGATTCCTTAAAGGAATGATGATCAGCAGCATTTTTCATTTCAGACCTATTTAAATTGTCCTAGCTTAGCTAATAATATTTCATTGTTGATGGTTTCTGAGCAAACACATCGAAGGTTTGGCTTTGCTGCAGTTCCTGAGCCCAGAAATTCCTCACCACCTTTTCAACTGGTCTGATATTTAGACAGATCTCATATGGGTTACCATCTCCATGACAAAGCAGGAAAGGTGGCAAACTCTGCATGTTCAAGGCTCTTCTACCTCAGAGTTACATCATGCCACTGTTCATGGATGGAACTGGGAAAGGGGCAAAGACAAATAGAATATGTGTGTTTATTTCTAACGTTCCTTTAGATCTTTAAAAATCATAGAAGTATAGAATGATCTGGGTTGGAAGGGAACTCAAAAGGTCATCTACTGCAAACCCTTCTGCACTCAGCAGGATCATCCTCAACTAGATCAGGTTGCCCAGAGCCCTGTCAAACCTCACTTTGAATTATCTCCAGGAATGGGGTCTCACCTAACTCCCTGAGCAACCTGTTCCAATGTTCCACTACCCTCATAGCGAAGAAACTGTTCCTAACATCCAGTCTAAACCCACTCTTGTCTAGTTTGAAGCCATTGTGCCTTGTCCTATCCCCTCAGGCCTTTGCAAACAGTCTTTCTCCATCTTTCTTGTAACCCTCTTCAGGTACTGGAAGTTTGATATTAGGTGTCCCCAGAACCTCCTCTTCTCCAGGCTGAACTCAGCTCCCTCAGCCTGTCCTCACAGTAGAGGTACTCCAAGCCCCTGGCCATTTTGGTGGCCATCCTCTGGACCCCCTCCATCAAGTCTATGACCTTCCTGTATTGAGGGCTCCAGAACTGGGCACAATACTCCAGATGAGGTCTCACCTCGACAGAGTAAAGTGGCAGAATCACCTCTCTGGATTTGCTGGCAACATATCTTTTGATGCAGCTCATTTAAGCCTGCCTTATTATTTAATTCAGCAACTATACTCTGAGATTAATCCCTTCCAACCATTACCATTCCATGATTCTATGACTTATCATTCATAGAATCACAGAATGGTAAGGTTAGAAGGGACCTAAAAGGTCATCTAGTTCCAAAATCCTGCCATAGGCAGGTACACTTCCCACTAGAACAGGTCACACAAGGCCTTGTCCAATCTGGACTTGAACATCTCCAGGGAAGTTGTGGAGCACAGAAGACCTCCAAGGAGGTTGCGGAGCACAGAAGCACCCAACTTGATCTTTGATCACTTTGGGTGCTTCTGTGCTCCACAACCTCCCTGGGCAACCTGTGCCAGTGTCTCACCACCCTCACTCCAAACAACTTCTTCCTAACGTCCAGTCTCAATCTCCCCTCTGACACTTCAAACCCATTCCCCTTGTCCTGTCGTTACAAGCCCTTGTCAATAGCCCCTCCACAACCTTTCTGTAGCCCCCTTCAGATCCTGAAAGGCTACTCTAAGCTCTCCTGGAAGCCTTCTCTTCTCCAGGCTGCAGAGCTCCAACTCTCTCAGCCTGTCCTCACAGCACAGCTGCTGCAGCCCTCTCAGCATCTTGGTGGCCTCCTCTGGACTGGCTCCAACACTTCCATGTCCTTCCTTTATTTTATATTTTTAATACAGTTTGACAGTAGTTCTCAGCATCTCTAACTAAAAAAATAGCTTTTTGTTATGCTTTCATACTTGTAAGGGAACTCATGCAGCTCTAAGTGTCAGATAGCAATCATAAACAAATATTTTCACAGCTCCATGTATATTTTTGAGCTCGTATCACTCTCACACACCCACTCTTTCTTTTAAGTTGCCTTTTTTTTTTTTTTTCCTTAGATTTTCCATTTGGTCTTTTGCATGTCTTAGATGTACTAAGTTATGTTTTGTTGCCAGAAAAGGTCAGCATCTGAAAATAGGACCCACTGTGATTCAAACACTAAGTACATAATTTCTAAGAGCCTTGGCATACATTTATCTTCTACCGTTTGACATACATTATGGAACCATTTGACTGTGACCTTTTTCGTGTAACTCAGAGGCTAAAATGCACTTGTTTTTCCAGTTCTCTTTCCCAACCAGCAAAGTCTAATGAGACCAGGAGATGGCACAAAATGAATCCATTCTCCCAAGACATTAAGAAGGAATGATGGCTAGAACAAAGGTAATAATTTCTTGCAACAACCTTTCTCTGGCGATCGCAGATGCTTTTAGGAGGCACTGAAGAAAGCATTTTCCAGAGCTCGGTGATTGCACTGATGTGCAAGGCACAAGAGAAAAAGCCCTGCAATGAAGCGCAGAAATTCTCAAATTGCAAGCACTTTCTGACAGGATGACCTTCTTAATCTTAGAAACTCTTTCAGTGGATAGAGATTCCAAGTGCAAGCAGTGGAAATCATCAAAAACTAGGAGGAATTTTAGCCTATCGAGGCAATGTGGTAGCCTGACCTTCTGACTCATCGATCTCAACGAGCCTGGACACTCAGAGCAGTGATGAAAATCATCAGTAGCCAGCATAAGCTGTAGCAGGCCCAAAACAAGACGACAGTTTGACCTTTGGGTTTGAGAATCCCCAGGAGGGTTGCTCAGAAGGCTCTGCTTTTGCAAGCAAAAGGAATGCTCACATTCGGTCAGCATTTGGGAAAGACAGATAGGAAACAGGGACACAGAATTGCTACAGTTGAGTGCTTACACTTAGAGAGATAAACTCTTCCTAACTTTCTGCTTGCTTGAACCAGATCATTAAATCACTCTTTTTTTTTTTTTTTTTTTTTACTATTAGAGAATTTAGCTCTGCCATCATAGAATAGTTTAGCATCTTGCATGATGCAATTCCACAAAACTTGTGAAACAAATCACAGGCTTAACTTCACATCATTTATTAAGTTCTACTCCCCACTGGGGAGACCCTATCACCTGGAACTCCTATTACAAGAGAGCTGTGGATGTGCTGGAAGGTGTCCAGAGAAGGGCCACAAGGTTGATCAGAGCAGCACCTCTCCTATGAGGAGAAGCTGAGGGAGTTGGGGTTGTTCAGTCTGGAGAGGAGAAGGCTCCCAGGTGAATTTATTGTGGCCTTTCACTATCTTAAGGGACCCTACAAGAAAGCTGGGGAGGGACTTTTTAGGTTGTCAGGTTGTGATAGGACTGGTGGGAATGGAAAGCTGGAAATGGGTAGATTCAGGCTGGGTGTTAGGGGGAAGTTCTTTAGCATGAGGGTGGTGAGAACCTGGAAGGAGTTGCCTAGGGAGGTTGCGGAAGCCTCAACCTGGAGGTGTTTAAGACCAGGATGCATGAGGCTGTGGCCAGCCTGACCTAGTGTGAGGTGTCCCTGTCCATGGCAACGGGATTGGAACTGGTTGATCCTTGTAGTCCCTTCCATCTCTGCCTGATTCTCTGATTCTCTGATTCTCTGAATATAAATTATATATATATATGTAAACTTTAAGCCTCCACTTCATAATACAATACATAAAACATGTAAAATTTCACTTGAAATTCATGTTGGAAGCACAATGCTGCTGTAATCTTACTGTCCATTTCCATCAATTATCACAAGGAACAAAAATCCCACCATCCTGCTTATGAACAGTTTTACATCCTGTTTTCTTCCGTGTTATGGCTGCTCGGAGAGGTGGTGGAGTTCCCATCCTTGGAAGCGTTCAAGAAATCTGTAGCCATGGTACTTCAGGACATGGTTTAATGGCCTGAAAGCTCTGCTAAGGCAAGTGGAAAACAAACCAGAGGCGATTGGTGGTACCCAGAAATGGCTGCACCAAGGGCAAATCCTGCCTGACAAATTTGGTGTCTTTTTTATGATGAAGTCACAGCGACAGTGGACAAGGGAAGGGCAGCTGATGGCATCTACCGGGACCTGAGTAAGGCATTTGACTCTGTCCCACATGGCATCCTGGGCACCAAACTGGAAAAACATGGACTGGATGGGTGGAGCACTGCTGGGTAAGGAATTGGCAGCAGCTCTCCTATGAGGACAGGCTGAGAGAGTTGGGGATCTGCAGCCTGCAGAAGAGAAGGCTTCAAGGAGACCTTAGAGTAGCCTTCCAGGATCTGAAGGGGGCTACAGGAAGGCTGGAGAGGGACTATTGAGAAGGTCTTGCAATGACAGGACAAGGGGCAATGGGTTTAAACTGGCAGAGGGTAGATTTTGACTACATGTTAGGAGGAAGTTCTTTACAGTGAGGGTGGTGAGACACTGGCACAGGTTGCCCAGGGAGGTTGTGGCTGCTCCCTCCCTGGAGGTGTTCAAGACCAAGTTGGAGGAGTCCTTGAGTGACCTGTACTAGTGGGAGGTGTCCCTGCCTATGGCAGGGGGTTGGAACTGGATGAGCTTTGAGGTCCCTTCCGAACCTACTATTCTATGATTCTATGTTCTGGGCAGGTGTGGAATCTCTAAAAAGAGAGGTAGGGATCCATTTTAATTTCATAGATACAGAGTCATTTCATTTTATCAACTCATGCGTGGTGCACAAAACACCAAAAGCTATTTACTGCCTCAGAAATACAAACAAGTGGTTTGGGTTTTGGGGTTTTTTTTGTGTTTTGGTTTTTTTTTTTTTTTCACTCTTTACCTGTCAAATTCCTTGTTAAAATGAGTACTTTGCCGCAAATGTGCTGTAGCTTTAAATGTCTGTTTTGTTGTATTTTGAGTCTGGATGAGGCACTTAGTGTCACAGTTTAGTTAATTAGAAGGGTTTGGTGACAGGTTGGACTCAAAGATCTTAGAAGTCTTTTCCAATCTGGTTAATTCTGTGATTCTGTAAATACTTACCTGAGCAGAAACAAACAAACAAGCAAACAAACAAACCAACTAACAAAAAAACAACCCAAATTAAAAACCAGCAACAAACCAAATCAAGAAACCACAACACAACACAAAACAAAACAAACTGAAAAGAAAACCCAAGAAATTCTTAGAAAGAAAATAGCACATCATTAATTTAACTGGGAAAAGCAATTGTAGTGAGGTCCATAGTGGTTTCTTCTCCCAAGTAACTAACAACAGAACAAGAGGCTTAGTTGTGGCAGGGAAGGTTCAGATTGGATATGAGGAAAAAATTCATTACTGAAAGAGTGGTGAGGTGCTGGAACAGGCTGCCCAGGGAGGTGGTGGAGTCACCATCCCTGGAGGCGTTCAAGAAGCATGGAGATGAGGTGCTTCAAGATATAGTTTAGTGGTCATGGTAGTTGGGTTATGGTTGGACTCAATGATGCTTATGCTTAAGGTTTTTTTCAATAGCAATGATTCTGTGAAATAAAGTAACTTTTTTGTTTTAAGTAATATTTAAAGGACTGAATAGTATAAAAACCAGGTCAGTGCTGTGTGATTTTATTTTAATGGTCAGATCTATTGCCATAAGAAGGAAAGGTATTTGAGACAACGTAGTCCCCAACAAATAGTTTTTCTATTCAGAGAGGGTTGCAAGGAATAAAAGCTTCCACACTGATTTACTAAACTATTTATATATATTTTTTGTTCAGTATTTTTTTTAATGAAAAAAAAAAGCAACCCAGCAACAACAATGAATTAAAAGTATAAATGAGGAATTTCACAGTAATGTGGAAATCAATGGGATATTGAAGAGGAGTCTGCAGAATTGGTTTCCCTGACCTCGGTGTTGCCTTTGGTAATTCATTTGAATAGGTTTCCTGAGAAATAGCAGGAGACAATTGCAAAGCACTGAAAGAAATGTCACAATTTATTATACGTATAAATTAAATAGACAATGTTTAATTTTGTAGATCTTCTTTCAAAATGGTTTTCTGTTTGATTGAAAAACTCCCAACTCTGCTTTTCACTAAGTGAAATTACTGTAGGAGACTGTGACAAGAGAAGCCTAATTTATTTTCTTTTTTCTTCTTTTCCCTGCATCCCCCTGCCTATTTTCCCTGTTTAATTTTAAATGCATTGACTATTCCCTTTTAAGCCCAGCGAAGTCAGACTAATAACTGCTAACAGAATTCCATAAACAATAAATTGTCTTTAGATTAAGCTTCTTTCCATTATTTTTTAAAGGCTCTGATAAGAACTACATGAGACTCAGAGTGCTAAAATTAAATAAAAGCTATCTTTCATGCTCTGTGCACCAAAAATAGAAAAATAAAATGCACTTTTCAAATGGATTCAAGAGAATACTACTTGAAAATCAGATGCTTCCTTGAAAGGCCAGAAGCTCATCACATTTTGAAATGTTCCAGAAATGGAGTGTCTGGAGCTGGATCTGTGGTAAATGCTACCTCTTCTACTACATGCAGTTCTGGAGTCCCCAGCACAGGAAGGATATGGAACTGTTGGAGAGGGTCCAGAGGAGGCCACCAAGATGCTGAGAGGACTGCAGCAGCTCTGCTGTGAGGACAGGCTGAGAGAGTTGGGACTCTGCAGCCTGCAGAAGAGAAGGTTTCCAGGAGACCTTGGAGTAGCCTTGCAGGATCTGAAGGGGGCTCCAGGAAGGCTGGGGAGGGACTATTGACAAGGGTTTGTAATGGCAGGATGAGGAGGAATGGGTTTGAAGTGGTAGAGGAGAGATTGAAACTGGGTGTTAGGAGGAAGTTGTTTGCAGTGAGGGTGGTGAGACACTGGGACAGGTTGCCCAGGGAGGTTGTGGTTGCTCCCTGCCTGGAGGTGTTCAAGGCCAGGTTGGATGAGGCCTTGAGTGACCTGTTCTAGTGGGAGGTGTCCCTGCCTATGGTAGAGTATTGGAACTAGATGAGATTTCAGGTTCCTTCCAATCTAAACCATTCTATGATTCTATGATTATACTTGGCAAATAAAAAAGGAGATGCACATCCACCTGCACATATGTGGGCACAAACAATAATGTATTGTTGTCTATCTGCAGCAGAAAGGAAAAGAAAGCAAAACAAACTGAAAACAAAACAAAAAAACCTTTCAAACAACCAGCAACAACAACAACAAAAAAAACAAAACAAAAAAACCCAAACAGATAATTGGTCACCAGAATTCCATCTCTTTTCAAAGTGTTACTGCAGTTTTTTATATAAAACACAGGTGAAGAAATGATTTCCACACAACTCTGTGGACCTAGTGCAGATTTCTACAGTGAATCGACCTTTACTGGGTGACAGATGCCCACCCAGCTGCTCACTCTCTTTTCTCAGCACAACAGTGGGAGAAAATGAGATTAAAAAGCTTGTGGGCCTAAGAAGAGACAGAGATCAGTTATCATGACAGGCAAAACCAGTCTCTACTTGGAAATACTTAATTTTGCATGAATTAAAATAAAGCAGGATAGTGAGAAACAAGACAAAAACAACCACATCTCTTCTCCACCTATCCTTTCTTCCAAGACTAAACTTCATTCCTTCATTCCTAACCCCTACATGCCCTCCTTGGAGTTGTGCAGAGGTGGAGGAACAGGAGGTTGTGGTCAGTCCCAAAGAGTCTCTCTGCTGCTTTCCCTTGGCCTCATACTGTTCCCCTGCTGCACGATTCATCCTCTCCATGGACTGCAGCCCCTCTGTTTCAGCATGAGTCTGCCACTATCCAGAACTGCTGGCAAGAGAACCTGCCCCAGAGCAGGCTCTCCATGGGCACAGGGAAATACTTCTGTCCTCCACTAAGAAAATGTCACCACTTACACCACTTCTAAGCTTGTTTTACTAAATAACTCAAAGAATGTGAAATGAAAGAACTTTGCAGAGATGATGACTGTTGGGTGTTAAGAGCCACAAGTTGATCTCAAATTCTGTCTGAAAAAAAAGACATTTTTGGGTCCAGAGGAGGTGACAAAGATGCTGAGAGGGCTGCAGCAACTCTGCTATGAGAACAGGCTGAGAGAGTTGTGGTTCTGCAGCCTGGAGAAGAGAAGGCTTCCAGGAGATCTTGGAGTGGCCTTCCAGGATCTGAAGTGGACCTACAGGAGGGCTGAGTAGGGAATATTGACAAGGTCTTGTAATGACAGGATGAGAAGGAATGGGAATGGGTTGAAACTGGTAAAGGGGAAATTTGAACTGGATGTTAGGAAGAAGTAGTTTGCAGTGAGGATGGTGAGACACTGGCACAGATTTGCCCAGGAAGGTTGTGGAGTACAGAATCACCCAAGATCTTCAGTTACATTGGGTGCTCCTCGCTGCAAGGAACTTTTTCCTAATCTCCAGTCTAAATCTCCTCAAGCTTCAATCCCTTCTCTTTCATCCTATCACAGAATGCTAGGAATGATATTAACTAAAACTGCCATCTTTGATCACGTTGGGTGATTCTGTTTTCTGCAACCTCCCTAGAGGTGTTCAAGGCGGGGTTGGTTGAGACCTTGAGTGACCTGTACTAGTGGGAGGTGTCCCTGCCTATGGCAGGGGGTTTGAACTGGATGATTTTTAAGGGCCCTAGCAACCCAAACCATTCTATAAATCCATGAAAATTATTTACCCTCAAAAATGTTCCTTACTTGTTCACTTCTGAAAAAAAAAAAACAAAACAGAATCATAGAATGGTAAGGTTGGAAGGGACCTCAAAGCTCATCCAGTTCCAACCTCCTGCCATAGGCAGGGACACCTCCCACTAGCACAGGTCACTCAAGACCTCATCCTACCTGGCCTTGAATACCTCCAGAGAGGGAGTAAAAATCTTCCTGTTTTTATAATATCAAATATTACCATTTATAAATAAGTATTAAAAGTTAAAAACAAACAAACAAACAAACAAACTACCAAACCCATGAGCTCCAAGACAATATAAAGTTCCTTCTTTTCTCTGATTACTGAACCCTCACATCTGTCCTCAATAAAAAAAAAAAAATCTTGAGGAGGAAGCATCCAGCCCTCAGAGCTGATTTTTCACTTCAAGTCCTCTATAAGCATTTATGACAACCCCATTATCGTTGTCAATTAATCGTGATTGATTTTATTACCAAGATTAACAAATGACTTAAAAACAATGGAACAATGATTGTACCATGTTACCTAGCAAGCTTTAAATATAATCAGGCATCACCATAATCAGGAAGTAAATCTCTAACAGATTTCTGAATCTAAAACCCTGACCCTTCCACAAGAGGTTTTTTAGTTTTCCTAATAAAGATGCACTTTGATAGGATGCGAATGAATTACAGCTGTGCACCTGAGGAGCTCTTAAAGGCATTTAATTCCACTGCAATTCTGGACATACAATAAGAAAAAAACAATTAAAAAAAAAAAAAAAAGAAAATCCTCCTTTCTTTACCCCCTGTGCATCACTTCTGCTGCATTTCTATAATGGTGACTAAGATGGATTGACAGCTTTCGCCTGGGAACAATTTGCGTGTAGAACTTTACATTGCCCCTCTTCCCATCCCATCCCATAAATTCCACTCTGATGGCATAAATGCTCTTTTAGCCTTCCCTAGCTGTATTTTCACTGGGGTTTTTGGACCATATCAATTATGCTTTATTACTTTCCTAGAGCTAACATATTTTTAATCTTTTCCAAGGAGGAAATTCAAAGTTGTAAAGAAAATTCTGTGTCTGCTCACTAAAATCATAGAATCATAGAATGGTAAGGTTGGAAGGGATCTCAAGGATCATCCAGTTCCAACCCCCCGCCATAGGCAGGGACAACTCCCACTAGTACAGGTCACTCAAAGCCTCATTAAACCTGGCCTTGAACACCTCCAGGGTGGTTGTGAAGCACAGAAGCACAGAATGTGATCCAAGAAACTCTCTCAGCCTGTCCTCATAGCAGAGCTGCTGCAGCCCTCTCAGCATCTTCGTGGCCCTCCTCTGGACCTTACAATCTCTCAAAGTCAGAAAGGTGCTGGAAACTTTGCTTGGGCATGTCATTGAAGACAATATTGTAAAGAAATGTATTTCTTCATCAGGTAGTCATTACAGATCATCACAAATCATGCATGGTTTTATTTTTCTTGAGCCTCTATTTAAATACATGATTTGTATAAGTCTCCCTATCAGAGGAAGTTAAGATCATAGCAGCCCTGACACATTTAAAACTATCTTGACTATTTGCATTTATGTCTGAACCCAGCCAGTAGAACTAATTTCTAATGGTTTAATCCATTTTCTCTAATATTTAATTTCATTCTATTTCTCTCTGTGATGTGCTTGATGAAAGTTCTGTTGTTTCCTTTGTTTTAGAATTTAAGATTTTCTGGAGTAACTCTGGTTTTCTGCAAGGCACTATGGCTTCACATTAGGCATTGCTCCTTGTTTTACTTACTGATGCCAGGGTAAAGGACACTTCTTGAAAACTAATCCACATTGCCCATGATATTGCAGAATTTGCAATAAACAAGGTGCTCTCCAAATGCTGAAGGCTTCCTTATTAAAATCTAAAGTCACTTCTCTCTTCATCTCAACCTCCACCTAACCTGAATCATAAAACTTTTATTGCTCTAGTGGAAAATAAAGTGGTGCGAGATACCTGTAAAGTCTGCCAGCAGAAGAATGATAGTTCTATGTCTGTGTGACACAGGGTTAGGGGGGAGAAATATAAACATATACCAATCTTTTGTGCTGCATGGCACAGCTGACTTGCTAGAGGGCAGGGATCCATCCAGAGGGACCTGCACAGGCTGCAGAGGTGTGCCCAGGTCAACGTGATGACATTTAACAAGGTCAAGTGTAAGGTCCTGCACCTGGATAGGCACAATGCCAAGCACAGCTCCAGGCTGGGTGAGGAATGACTGAGAGCAGCCCTGAGGAGCAGGACCTGGGGGTGTGGGGTGATGAAAAGCTCCAGATGAGGTTGCAGTGTGAGTGCAGCCCAGACAGCAACTGTGTGCTGGGCTGCAGCAAGAGCAGTGTGGGCAGCAGGGCAAGGGAGGGGAATCTGCCCCTTGGCTCTGCTCTCCTCAGACCCCACCTGCAGTCCTGTGTGCAGTTCTGGAGCCCCCAGCACAGGAAGGACATGGAAGTGTTGGAGTCGGTCCAGAGGAGGCCACCAAGATGCT
>VWZE01014397.1:2667-19405 GCA_013396675.1 Eubucco bourcierii | reverse complement strand
AAGAGCAGTGTGGGCAGCAGGGCAAGGGAGGGGATTCTACCCCTTTGCTCTACTCTCCTCAGAGTCCACCTGGAGTCCTGTGTGCAGTTCTGGAGCCTTCAGCACAGGAAGGACATGGAAGTGTTGGAGTGGGTCCAGAGGAGGCCAGGAAGATGCTGAGAGGGCTGCAGAAGCTCTTCTGTGAGGACAGGCTGAGAGAGTTGGGGCTCTGCAGCCTGCAGAAGAGAAGGCTTCCAGGAGACCTTAGAGTAGCCTTCCAGGATCTGAAGGGGGCTCCAGGAAGGCTCTGGAGGGACTATTGACAAGGTCTTGCAATGACAGGACAAGAGGCAATGGGTGTGAAGTGTCAGAGGGGAGATTGAAAGTGGATGTTAGGAGGAAGCTGTTTGCACTGAGAGTGATGAGACACTGGCACAGATTGCCCAGGGAGGTTGTGGAGCACAGAAGCACCCAATGTGATCAAAGATCACCTCCACAACCTCCCTGGAGGTGTTCAAGGCCAGGTTGGATGAGGCCTCAAGTAACCTGTTCTAGTGGGAGGTCTCCCTGCCTATGGCAGGGGGTTGAAATTAGATGATCTTTGAGATCCCTTCCAATCTAAACCCTCCTATGATTCTCTTAATTTTTTTCCTTTATTATTGTCACTAATCAAGAATTTATCATGATTAAACCAGTTTTATCTCAACTAATGACTTTTCTCCCTTTTACTCCTTCAGTTATCTCCCCCATCCCACCAGGAGGGAGTGAATGAGTGCCCGTGTGGGCCTTAGTTACAGGCTAGGATTAAACCACACAAATTGAGTGGGTTTGTACAACAAATATTGGGTCAAAGTTACAAAATGGGTATCCAGGTACAATTGACATCTCCAGTTTTCCAGTAGGAGCCTATTCCAGCCTTACAAGAATGCTGTCTTCTATGTCCTGACCTGCCTTTACACATTTCAGTGACATTCATTGGTTTATTTACTAATTGGTCTGTTAAGTATCAATATGGAATGCAGCTTTCTGAAATCAGTTCTGAACAGTCTGACCAAATCAAGAGGATAAAAAACAACATCCGCAACCATCAAGATTATGCAAGCTTCACTTTCAGCACTGCAAGGACATCTCTTGGTAATTAGAGCCACTAGGCTTGCTCCACTAAGAGACAACCAACTTGGTAGAAGGCTTTGTTTCAAACACCAGCAGTATGGTCACATTCACATCAGCCAGCAGCAATACAAACAAATGGCAGGTTTCAACAGCAGAGGGTCAGGGGCAGTGGGGACAGTGGGAGCTATCCATACTGTAGCTGACTGCACCTCCAGCAAAAGTGTTTGAGATACCAAACTCATGTGAAACCTCTCCACATGAGTGTTTGCACAGTTGCCTTTGAATTGACCCCAGAATTATCCCCCTAGGGAGGTCAGGTTGTGTGAAAAAGCTGGTTTAGCTCTCACCTTGCCTAAGGAGCTCACCTTGCTCAGCTGCAGGTTTCCATGTCTATCTTTGAACCTCTTTGCATATTACCTCTCTACATGATGAGTACCTCTGTTGCTCTCATTGTCATGGTTCTTGGGGAGCATTAAGTATTGCAGCGACTTTTCATTTGTTTTCTGTAAACTATGGGAAGAGAAGTCCTCTTCTGCTTGTACTGTATGGGTAGCACCTCTGTACTAGCCCCACAACACATTGCATTGGAACTCCGAGCAGAATGCTCATATTTTGACAGGGAATGCAACTTCTAAATATTAAGGGAACAATCTGACAGACAAAACTTTCTTTCTATCTGAGGCACAGTCCAAAAATAAGAACAGATAGCACAATCTTCTAGCCAGTCTAATAGTTTTTAGCCTTTCGAAGGATGCATTAAGAAATGTCACACAGTAAAGTTTATAATGTCTTGATCACCAAAATCAAGAAATCTACATCTGAAACTCCTTATACAGTGTCCACATCTAGCATAGGGGATTTTATAAAGTGTTGGAGGCACTTTAAGCAAATTACTTTCCAAACAATAAAGAAGTTGCATATATAGCACCTAAATCATAGAACCATAGAATGATAACGTTGGAAGGGACCTCAAGGATCATCTAGTTCCACACCCCTGCCATAGGCAGGGACACCTCCCACTAGTACAGGTCACTCAAGGCCTCGTCCAGCCTGGCCTTGAACACCTCCGGGGAGGGAGCAGCCACAACCTCCCTGGACAACCTGTGCCAGTGTCTCACCACCCTCACTGCAAACAACTTCCTCCTAACGTCTACTCTAAATCTTCCCTCTACCAGTTTAAACCCAATGAGTTTAAACCAAATGAGTTTAAATGAGTGACAATAAAATGTGCTAATTGTTTTTTCTTACTTGTCAGAAAGGATGGTATCTGGTTAGCTGTTGGTGACCACTTACCAACATGAAAAACATACCAACTAAAGAAAACTTAGAAAATCCAGTTTTGGTCACACCTAGGGAACATTTTCTCAAGTGGCAGAAGCAAAGACACTTCAGCATCTCATCCTGTATCCATCTTTGTTTAAAGACAGACTTCAATTACTGGAAAAGTACCATTATAGGTAATATAAAGAAAATTAACCTAGAGTGCATCTTGAGCCTAGGACAGAGACTAGCAGTTAGGACCTGCAGACCTTCAAAGGAGAACCACGCTTCTTTTTCAGAGCATTGCTTTCCTTCCTGTTACCCAAGATAAGCTGAGCACAGATGTAATTTCTAATAACTGACTTAAAATCACATACTGTTTCCAAGAACCCTGACTATCTTCACTTATTTTACCCTAGTAGATAGTGTTTTGAGTTGTATTTCTCTTAAAGTACTAAATGTGAGACAGAGGGACAAGAGGAGGAGGTGAGGAACAGAAAGGAAGGATCAAAGATGATTTTAACCTAGGGAATGAGGAGAAGACAGTCTCAAGTTGTGCCAGGGGAGGTCTAGGTTGGATGTTAGGAGGAAATTGTAGCCAGAGAGAATGATTGGCACTGGAATGGGCTGCCCAGGGAGGTGATGGAGTTGCCATCCCTGGAGGTGTTGAAGCAAAGCCTGGCTGGGGCACTTAGTGCCATGGTCTGGTTGATTGGTTGGGGCTGGGTGCTAGGTTGGGCTGGGTGAGCTTGGAGGTCTCTTCCAACCTGCTTGATTCTATGATTCTATATGAAAACACAAGTGCCATTATGTATTCCTGTGAAATCATATGGTGCTTCAAATAGTGCTTCTTATCATAATCTTTTGAAATAAAAACATAATAAAGAAGCAAAGAGTAACATATTAAAGAAGCAAGGACCTTGAAATATTGAGTTCAACCAACCACAGAATAACCAAATCAATTGAAAGCCTTGAGGTTAGCTGCATCTCCAATATACTGTACAGGCAAGAAAACACTGTCTCTGGAGTTTCTTTACCCTGTGAAATGATTCTGTTATTGTGATTTATTTTGGTTTTTTCTCCCTAATATTTCTGTAGGCAATGATATAATTTTTTTTTCCCCTTGGATAAATGAATTAATTTCACATTTAATTTCCAGAGGTCTTTGAGAAATCCCGTAAATACTACAAAAGGAGGCTCTAGGAAAAAAAAAATCAAGTTCTATAAACAAACAAACAAACAAACAAACAAAAAGATTTTAAAAAAAATCTTGGACAGATTTCAGTTATGCAAAACAGAAAAATGTAGTTGGAATCAATTGCTGCGGAAAGTTTTGCTTTTATTTGTTGTGACTTTCTTTGATTTTTCTCTGTTCGTTTCTCTGGTTTTGTTGTTGCTGCTGTTTGCTTTGCTTTGCTTTGGTTTGGTGGTTTTTTGGTGGGTTTTGGGGGTTTTCTTTGGGTTTTTTTGGGGGGTTGGGTTTTTAATTACTTTGCTTATAAGTTCTTTTTGTTGGTTTTTTGGTTGTTTAGTTGGGTCTTTGTTTTGTTTGGGGTTTGGTTTGGTTTGGTTTGGTTTGGTTTTTTCTGTTTTGTTTTTTTTTCTTTTTTCTTTGTTTTGTCTGTATTTTATTTTGCTTTGGTTTGGGGTTTTGTTGGGTTTATTTTGTTTGTTTTTTGTTTGGGTTTTTGATTTTTGGTTTGGGGTTGTACTGTATTGTGGTTCTTTTTGGTCTTCTGTGAAGTCCATGCTTTCTTTCCATTCAGTGATGAACTAAGCCCAGTACAGCTACCAAAGCTTCTGGTTTTAGCCTTCAATGATGAACTAAGCCCAGTACAACTACCAGACCTTCTGGTTTCAACCTTCAGTGGTGAATTAAACCCAGTACAGTTACCAAACCTTCTGGTTGTAGCCTACAATGATGAATTAAGCCCAGTACAGCTACCACACCTTCTGGTTTTAGCCTTCAGTGATGAATTAAACCCAGTACAGTTACCAAACCTTCTGGTTGTAGCCTACAATGATGAATTAAGCCCAGTACAGCTACCAGACCTTCTGGTTTTAGCCTTCAGTGATGAATTAAGCCCAGTACAGCTACCAGACCTTCTGGTTTTAGCCTTCAGTGATGAATTAAAACCAGTACAGCTACCAGACCTTCTGGTTTCAACCTTCAGTGATGAATTAAACCCAGTACAGCTACCAGACCTTCTGGTTTTAGCCTTCAGTGATGAATTAAACCCAGTACAGCTACCAGACCTTCTCGTTTTAGCCTTCAGTGATGAATTAAACCCAGTACAGCTACCAGACCTTCTGGTTTCAGCCTTCAGTGGTGAACTAAGCCCAGTACAACTACCAAAGTTTCTGGTTTTAGCCTTCAGTGATGAGTTAAACTCAGTACAATTACCAAAGCTTCTGCTTTTAGCCTTCTGTGATGAACTAAGCCCAGAGCAGTTACCAAAGCTTCTGGTTTCAACCTTCAACGATGAATTAAGCTCAGCACGGTTACCAAAGCTTCTGGTTTTAGCCTTCAGTGATGAACTAAGCTCAGTACAGTTACCAAAACTTCTGGTTTTAGCCTTCAGTGATGAACTAAGCCCAGTACAGTTACCAAAGCTTCTGGTTTTAGCCTTCAGTGATGAACTAAGCCCAGTACAGTTACCAAAGCTTCTGGTTTTAGCCTTCTGTAATGTCTTACTGAGTTTCTATAAGAAAAAATAAAACAAAGGAAGTAATAGAAATAGGAAATATGACACCTTCACACAAACCCAACACCTTTATATATGCCTGAAAATTGTATTTCAGTCTCTACTCTCAGCAGATATGGAAGGACATGAACTGAAATTGATTGAAACCACCTCAAAAGAAAAGGTCATACAGAATTCTTATACTAACAAAAACTGCTCACAGACACAGTACCAGAGTTCTTCTTTACTGTCTTGAAGAAGACTGAGACATGCAGGTGGATACCAGAGAAGGATTTTCTTCATCATGTGTAGCTGAAATCCTCTGTAGCAGCTAAAGGGACTTACGAAGGGAACAGACCGATATATTTGGACAGAAAGGTTATAGATTTAATCTTTAAATTCAGTTTTGGGGTTCTTCAACCTGGAGAAGAGAAGGCTTCCAGGAGACACTATAGTAACCTTCCAGTATCTGAAGGGAGTTACAGGAAGGCTGGGGAGGGACTATTGAGAAGGTCTTGTAATGACAGTATGAGGGGCAATGGGTTTAATCCGGCAGAGGGGAGATTGAAAGTGGATGTTAGGAGGAAGTTGTTTGCAGTGAGGGTGGTGAGACACTGGCACAGGTTGCCCAGGGAGGTTGTGGCTGCTCCCTCCCTGGAGGTGTTCAAGGCCAGGTTGGACAAGGCCTTGAGTGACCTGTGCTAGTGGGAGGTGTCCCTGCCTATGGTAGGGGTTTGGAACTGGATGAACTTTGTGGTCCCTTCCAACCTTACCATTCTATGATTCTATGATTTTATTTTTTAAAGAAACCTAGTAACTCTATTCTCTAAAAAAAACCCAAATCCTGAAAATTTGGGTTTGTTTTGGTTTTTTTTTTTTCCATCTAATATTTTCCTTCTGACAGGCTGTGTTGAAGTATCATTCAATGATTTTTTTTCCCCCTCCATATACAAGACAAGTACTGACAGCCAGCTAAGAGCTGATTTTTTTTTCTTAGAAAAACTCCAAAATTGTTTTTTCTGATGGTTCATAGGCCAGCAATGTGCCCTTGTGGGCAAGAGGGTCAATGACATCCTGGGGTACAGCAAGAAAAGTATGTCCAGCAGGTCTAGGGAGGTTCTTTTCCCTCCCTTACTCTACCCTACTGAGATCACATCTGGAATATTCTGCCTATTTGTAGACTCCCCAGTGTAAGAGGGACGGGGATCTGCTGGAGAGAGACTGACAGAGAGCCAAAAGAATGATTAGGGAACTTGAACATCTCCTCTATGAAGAAAGACTGAGGGCCCTGAGGCTGTTTAGTCTGGAGAACAGAGGACTGAGAGAGGATCTGAAAAATACCTATAAATATCTGAGGGGTGGGTGTCAAATGGAGGAGACCAAACTTTTTTTGGGGGTGTGCAGTGCTAAGACAAGGAACAACAGACACAAACTGGAACAGAGAAGGTTTCACCTCAATAGGAGGAGAAACTTATTTACAGTGAGGGTGACAGAGCCCTGGAGCAGGCTGCCCAGAGAGGTTGTGGAGTCTCCTTCTCTGGAGACTTTCCAAACCTGCCTGGATGCATTCCTGTGTGAACTACCCTGGGTGATCCTGTTTTGGGAGGGGAGTTGGGCTGGGTGATCTCTGGAGGTTTTTTCCCGCCCCTAACGTTCTGTGATTCTGTAATTTGTGTCCATTTTAAAGTGCTTTATAAGGCCTGTACCAGAGCTTTTTGAAATACATGGAAAAAAATGTCAGTTCTTTTCAGTTTTGTGTCATGTCCAAAGCTAAAGTGGAGCACTGAGCACAACCTGCTCATTTTTATCCTTTTGCACAACTGAAAGCTTTTTGAACCGCTAGTTTCCTAATGTCCCTAATGTGGAACTAGATAACATGTGTCTCAATATATCTAGATGAGGACCATTCAGGTAGAACCATGAAGATGCTGCTGATTTAAAGTTTCCTTTTACCTGCAATAGGCTGAGAAAAGCATGAACAGGGTATTTGTTCATATTTCATAGTGTAGAGGCAATTTGTTAATCCATTTGCTAATGGAATCCTTAATCCAACTCCTTCTGGCCAGAAGTGTTCTCCAGATCACTTCATTTTGGAGTTCCAATAACATTTTTACAGGTCAGAAGTTCTTTGAAGTCTCCTTGTAAGTTCAATCACTTTTGATGCCAGTTGACTTATTGGACTTCAACCAGTGATCTGTAATGCAAGCAGATTTTCCTGACAGCTTTCCTTCCAGGTCTAATAACAAAGGAAACAGAATCCTAGACATCAGCCACTAACTAACCAACCTACCTACCTGTCTTCTTTTTGTTGTTGTTTTTCAGCCTAGGTTTAGTCTACATTCCAGATATTTCTTTTCATCATACAGCTCAGAAATAAAACTAAAAACTAAACTTTGCTGTCAGTGTATCATGTTACAAGTAAAAATAATGAGAGCAGGAATGGTGAGAATTAGATCATGTCAAGTGAAGAACAAGGGCTAAGAAACACCTAGAAAAAGCCTCTTGGATGTAGTTTTCTCCTCTGCTCACAAATGCACCTTTCTAAAGCACTCAGATTTCTGCAAAGACCATTCTCATCTCGAGAAAGATACTCCTCTGAAGTTGTGGCATTGCTGAAGTTTTTACTCAGGACGGAAAGGATTTCAGTGAAGTTTGTGTCTGTTAGCAGAGTGTCAGAGTGAAAGTTACCTCTGTGTGCTGTTCTGACTCCGTATATCAAAACTACAAGGGCTGCTGAAGAGCAGAAGTGCAATAGACTCTCCTCTGGACCACAGAGTGGTCTCAGAGGTGGATAAGATGACATCAGAGTGGTGAGCTTTCTTGGCATCCTCCCTGCTGCTAACACTCCTATCAAAGCCTTCCACAACACTATGGGTGAGAAGGGTGAAATCAGAGAGAGGTATTCACTGATTTTCAGCTTACTTTCGTCTCCATGTAACACTCTGTGGCTCTATCCACAAAGCTAACAGTTGTGTCAAGATGTACAAAGAACCATTTCCCTCTTTTCCTTATCTGAAGCAGAGAAGTCTTTCTTAGGGTCAGGGGCTTTGTGTGTTGAGCACATTCTCGGGCTGCATAGCTCTAAAGATCTACCTTCCTCTGGGAGAATAATCACAATCAGTCAGCTGCAGCCAGGTGACATTGCAGGTTATTGATACAAGGTACTACAGCAGCTCAGAACAGAACATTTATGGTTCAAAACCTTGTGGATTTATCTTCAGTGTCTAAGGGATGAATAGTATCTAGGGGAGGAATAGGGTCTAGGGGGAGGAATAGTGTCTAGGGCAGGAATATTGTCTAGGGCAGGAATAGTGTCTAGGGGGAGGAATAGTGTCTAGGGCAGGAATAGTGTCTAGGGGGAGGAATAGTGTCTAGGGCAGGAATAGTGTCTAGGGCAGGAATAGTGTCTAGGGGGAGGAATAGTGTCTAGGGCAGGAATAGTGTCTAGGGCAGGAATAGTGTCTAGGGGGAGGGATAGTGTCTAAGGGAGGAATAGTGTCTAGGGGGAGGGTTATTTTCTAGAGGGAGGAATAGTGTCTAGGACAGGAATAGTGTCTAGGGCAGGAATAGTGTCTAGGGGGAGGAATAGTGTCTAGGGGAGGAATAGTGTCTAGGGGAGGGATAGTGTCTAGGGGAGGGATAGTGTCTAGGGGAGGGATAGTGTCTAGGGGAGGGATAGTGTCTAGGGGAGGGATAGTGTCTAGGGGAGGGATAGTGTCTAGGGGAGGGATAGTGTCTAGGGGAGGGATAGTGTCTAGGGGAGGGATAGTGTCTAGGGGAGGGATAGTGTCTAGGGGAGGGATAGTGTCTAGGGGAGGGATAGTGTCTAGGGGAGGGATAGTGTCTAGGGGAGGGATAGTGTCTAGGGGAGGGATAGTGTCTAGGGGAGGGATAGTGTCTAGGGGAGGGATAGTGTCTAGGGGAGGGATAGTGTCTAGGGGAGGGATAGTGTCTAGGGGAGGGATAGTGTCTAGGGGAGGGATAGTGTCTAGGGGAGGGATAGTGTCTAGGGGAGGGATAGTGTCTAGGGGAGGGATAGTGTCTAGGGGAGGGATAGTGTCTAGGGGAGGGATAGTGTCTAGGGGAGGGATAGTGTCTAGGGGAGGGATAGTGTCTAGGGGAGGGATAGTGTCTAGGGGAGGGATAGTGTCTAGGGGAGGGATAGTGTCTAGGGGAGGGATAGTGTCTAGGGGAGGGATAGTGTCTAGGGGAGGGATAGTGTCTAGGGGAGGAATAGTGTCTAGGGAGAGGAATAGTGTCTAGGGTAGGAATAGTGTCTAGGGGAGGGATAGTGTCTAGTGGGAGGAATAGTGTCTAGGGGAGGAATAATGACTAGGGCAGGAATAGAGTCTAGGGGAGGGATAGTGACTAGGGCAGGAATAGTGTCTAGGGTAGGAATAGTGTCTAGGGGGAGGAATAGTGTCTAGGATAGGAATAGTGTCTAGGACAGGAATAGTGTCTAGTGGGAGGAATAGTGTCTAGGGAGAGGAATAGTGTCTAGGGCAGGAATTTCACCATGAAACTAAAACAAGAAACCCCAAACCAACCAACCAACCAACCAACCATAAACATCAGATTTATTTTTTTATTAATTCTGTTTTTAAAGATAATTTTCATGACTCTTGATGCCTGCAGACTACTCTTAATATTTTCCATGTATGACCATGATTTAATGGTTAATTCATTAACACAAGATTAAGTGATGCAGTACTCCCAGATCTCATTATTTCGTGTACATTTCCGGAGTCCTGTGTACAGTTCTGGAGCCCCGAGCACAGGAAGGACATGAAAGTGTTGGAGTGGGTCCAGACACAGCCACGAAGATGCTGAAAGGGCTGCAACAGCTCTACTGTGAGGACAGACTGAGAGAGTTGGTACTCTGCAGCCTGCAGAAGAGAAGGCTTCCAGGAGACCTTAGAGTGGCCTTCCAGGATCTGAAGGGGGCTACAGGAAGGCGGGGGAGGGACTATTGACAAGGACTTGTAATGCCAGGACAAGCGGCAATGGGTTTAAACTGGCAGAGAGGAGATTTAGACTGGATGTCAGGAGGAAGTTCTTTCCAGTGAGGGTGGTGAGACACTGGCACAGGTTGCCCAGGGAGGTTGTGGTTGCTCCCTGCCTGGAGGTGTCCAAGGTCAGTTTGGATGAGGCCTTGAGTGACCTGTGCTAGTGGGAGGTGTCCCTGTCTATGGCAGGTGGTTGGAACTGGGTGATCCTTGAGGTCCCTTCCAACCTTACCATTCTATGATTCAATGATTCTATGCAAAGGATATATGGTGTTAATGAGTGGGATTTTTTAATATTAAATTTATTAAAAATAAGATCTTTCTCCACTGCAGATCTTTCTCCCGCTCCAAGATCTTTCTCCACTGCAGATCTTTCTTCCACTCCACTATCTTTCTCCATTTAGAGTTTTCTGAGTACTTTCCTGTTGAAAGTTGACTAAGATCTTAATTTTGTGGGGATGAAAATAATATTTCTGACTTCTAATTGAAATCTACCCCTTCTTCAAATTGACACATATTTTTTTACCTAAAAAATATTACATAGAATTTTTTTTTTATTTTTTTTTTTTAGCTTCTCAGTCTTATCCAGGAAAACCACAAATTCATATTGTTGACAAAACTGTGCAAACTACACAATTTTTTTGCATTGCCTTCAAGATTTCTGCACTTTCTGTCAGTATTATACACCCACACTCCTTTTCCTAACCTTTCCTTGTTTTATCCCTCCATGGTGTATGTGTTATTATGAATGGAGTGCAAACTCTGACAGAAAACCTGGCATAGCCTATGAGGAAAAAATAAATAAATAAATAAATAAATAAATATATATATAAATAAAAAAAAGAAAGCCAAGTTGATTTTGGTGTATTTTGGACCAGACATGATAACAACTTTCCCCTCGAACCTCATTAGGCATTTTCCATTCTGCAATCTGTTCTGCCTGCTTCTGCTCCTGCCAGTACAAAATGTCACACTTCCAGAGATGTGCAGCCATTTAAAAACTTTCTGTCACATGTCTCCAACCCAGCACATCGTTTGCTTTGGATAAATATACTTTTTCTTCCACTAATGATGGACTATATTCATATCTGCTGGAAGCCTATTTTGGGTCACAAGGCTTTCTTTCAATCTAACATGCCTAAGCTATATGCAGAGCCAGAAAATGGGTTATATAAAAAACACAATCTGAACTTTTAATACCAAAAGTGCTCCACAAATTCTGCCCAGTGGTGCTTAGTATTACATCTATCAGTGTCTGTGTTCAATATCATTAGATAATATGATATATTGTACTGAGTTAGTTCAGCTGGATGCCAGGTGCCCACGTGAGCTGTCCTATTGCTCCTTTCTGTGGCTGGGCAGGGGAGAGAAAACATAACAAAAGGGTCTAGGTAAGAGCAGGGAGAGATGACCCAGTAATTACCATCATGGGCAAAACAGGCTTGATCTGGGGAAGTTAGTTTAATTTGTTACCAAGCAAATCAGAGTGGGATAATGACAGATAAAATAAATCTTAAAATACCTTCCCTCCACTATTCTTTTCTTCCCAGGATCAGTTTGTCTCCTGAATTCTCTACCTCCTCCTCTTGAGCAGCAAAGGGATATAGGAATGCGGGTTGTGGTCAGTTCATCACACATTGTCTCTGGCACTCACTCCTCCTCAGGTGGATGACTCCTGTCGTTCTTCCCTTGCTCCAGTGTGGGGTCCCACTCATGGGGGACAGTCCTCCAGGAACTTCTCCATTGTGGGTCCTTCCCATCAGTTGCAGATCTTCCTAAGTTGATTTTATATAGTTTTTAAGGAATTCTTCAGAATAATCTGAATTGCCCTTGCTAGTGTAAATCCTCTTTATCTTATCAACTACAACCTAAAATGTCATTGGAAAAAAAAAACCAAACTAAATAAAAAAAAAAAAAAAGAAAAAGAAAAAAAAAAGACAAAACCCAACCAAACCCAAACCAATTCTTTTTTTTCTATTGTTGATTTTTGTGTAATACATATATATTTTTTTAAAAAAAAATAGGTAAATTATAGACTCATAGAATGAGAATAGTCTGGGTTGAAGAGAACCTCCAAAAGTCATTTAGTCCAACCCTGTCCATGCAGTGCACAGGGGCATTCTCAATGAGATCAGATTGTCCAGAGTCCTGTCAAGCCTCACCTTGAGTATCACCAGGGATAGGACCTCAATCTCCTCTCTGGGCAACTTTCTCCAGTGCTCAACCATCCTCAGTGTAAATAACTTTTTCCTAACATCCAAACTAAATGTCCTTCTCCCTAATTTCAAACCATTGCCCCTCATTATATCACTGCAGGCATATACATATATATATGCCGTATATATGCCATATACATACCATATATATATCATAGAATCATAGAATGGTAAGGTTGGAAGGGACCTCAAGGATCACCCAGTTCCAACCCCCTGCCATAGGCAGGGACACCTCCCACTAGTACAGGTCACTCAAGGCCTCATCCAACCTGGCCTTGAACACCTCCAGGGAGGGAAAAGCCACAGCCTTCCTGGGCAACCTGTGCCAGTGTCTCACCACCCTCACTGTAAAGAACTTCCTCCTGACATCCAGCCTAAATCTTCCCTCCGCCAGTTTAAACCCATTGCCCCTTGTCCTGGCATTGGAAGACCTTTTAAATAGTCCCTCCTGTATAAAGAGGCCATACATATATATACATATATATATAGAAAATTATGAATGATTCCTGTGTAATTTCTGGATTCTACACGAGTTTCATAATGATAGAGCTACACAAGGTCCATAATTTCAGAAACTGCGTTGATCTAAAGACTCTTTAAAGGTCTAACCAAGAAACAAGGAGAATAAATACATCCAAGCAGGTAATACTGACTTTTACCTACTTGTGATGTATTATTTTGTGGGCAGTTAAGTGTAAAGTGACTGTGGGTTTGTCCAGATGAAAAACAAGGGTGCAATAAAGTAGGAGGAGAGTATATATCACAGAAGCTACTTTGAGCTAATTGTCTATGTGAATTATTTCAGCATGAATGAAGAATGTATTTGTAAAACTAACTGACTCTAAAGTGATTTATTCAATGTGGGCTTGGTATATCCACTCTGGAAATAAGCATCCATTAGCAATGTTACATCAAATTAGCTGTACAGGCAAATTCTCTGAGGATATGTGAAATTAAGTGTTTAAATTATATAAGAGGTTCTTATAAATCGAGGTCATGTGCCCTATAAACAATGGGGAGTGAGCTTAAACTTCTTCTTTCAACTAATTATCTTTGGTTTCCACAGCTTTCCTCAGCTTTACTTGCCACACATTCAATTACATTACCTACCTCTGGTCTTCCAGACTTAAATACGTATGCAGCCCCCGCCTCGTGCATACGTCTGCAGATATTGGTACTCATCTCTGTGCCTGTGTCTCTGTATCCCCACTGAGTGCTGAGATTTTAGCTCCAACAGTCTATGCTTAAATGAAGGTCTCTGGCAGATGATGCATGCACTGAGGTGTCAGGCAGAGAGCTCCAGGGACACATTGTTCTTCTGAGAGAGGTCACCTTCTAGATCAGTCTGCTGACAGCTGTTAGTCCAACTTCTTCACTATGCCAGATTCTTCCTTGAAAGGTCCAGGGATATTTTTGTAAGCCAGTCACTTCCTTCTCCCTCATTGAATAGTATCTTTTTCTTGATTATTTTTATTTTTCTTTATTTTATTTTATTTTATTCTATTCTATTTTGGTTTTATTTTCTTTTCTTTAATTTTACTTTTACATTTTATCTAATTTTTATTTTATTTTATTTTATTTTACTTTTACATTTTTTTCTAATTTTTATTTTATTTTATTTCATTTTATTTTACTTTTAAATTTTATTTTATTTTACTTTTCTTTTTATTGTCTTTTAATTTAATTTAATTTAATTTAATTTAAATTTATTTTATTTAATTTTATTTTTATTTTACTTTATTCTATTTTACTTTTATTTTATTCTGTTTTATTTATTTTACTTCATTTTATTTTGCTTTATTTTATCTCATTTCATTTTATTTCATTTCATTTCGTTTTGTTTTATTTTATTGAGAAATCTTTTTTTTTCCATGTAGCAGCCAACCATGTAACATGATCACTTTTTGGCAGTGCTGGCCAGCAGCAATGAGGTTTTTCTGTCCAGCAGGAGTTGTTCTAATGATACACAGCAGTGGCACTAGTCGGAGCCTGTGTGGCAGCCAATGTAGCATCAGCCCAGTCAGTTTAAATTAAGTTTGGATGATGAATCAGTAGAACTGCAGAGCTTATGAGGCTGAGAGACAAAAGAGTTTATGTGGCAAATTCTCTCTTTGACATTTTTTTCCCTCCTCTTTTTTATTGCATTGGATTTTTAATCTAACTGAGATACACACGGTTAACTTGAGAATGCTGGATGGCCAGATGGAACCTAACTGGGATATCAAAAAGATACAAAAACATGTAGGAAAATTGAATTTGCAAGCCTGAGTGGATAGCTGGTGGCTGGAACTCTGTTGTAAGTGAAGATTCAGACAAAGCAGCTATTTGGAGTTTCACTGTTATCCAGAACTTGGCTTACCTGATGTTCAGTAGCCTGGGAAATAAACATAGCAAGAATATCCTCTTCTTAAAGGAACAGCATTCTTTGACATATCACTTTTATTTCTTGTTGTCAATCTGTCAGGATGGTCTTGCAGTAATTTTAGCAGAATTGAAGAGATATTTGAAAGAAGTGAAGAAAAACAAACAAACAAAACACATCCATTTTAATTTGCCATAATCGTTTACTGTGTTATAAAAAAAACCCTCAAGGACAAATCACTACTGGAACATAACCTGCATTAGTGTATACAAAATAATATAAATAGTAATTATTATTATTAATAATAACAATATAAATTATATAATATATAATAATGTAAATAATATAAAATAATATTGTGTACATCAGTAATACATCAAAAGGTATTGATACTCACAATGGTGCTCTAGAGCATAGACATGGGAATTTTTTTCTTCATCCCAGTTTAATACTGAGGTATTATAAATTAAATGTTTCATTACAGAATCACAGAAACATGCAGGTTGGCAAAACCCCTCAGGATCACCAAGCCCAACCTCTACAAAAGTCACCTTAAATCACAGCCTCAAGCACCACATCCAAACCACCCTTAAACACACCCAGGTTAGGTGACTCCACCACCTCCCTGGGCAGCTCATTCCAGTCCCTGACCACTCTCTCCATGAAAAACTTTCCTAATGTCCAATCTAAACCTCCCCAGCCTCAGCTTGAGGCCATCCCCCCTTGTTCTGTCTCCAGTTCCCTGTGAACAGAGCCCAGCAGCAGCCTCTCCACAATGTCCCTTCAGGTAGCTGTAGACAGCAATGAGCTCTGCCCTCAGCCTCCTCTTTTTCAAATTAAACATGCCCAACAAGGGGGTTGTTGCAATAAGAATGAAACTTGCAATCCCATTAGTGAACATAAACAGACTTTCCCTTCTCATTTCTTTTGTTAATGAGAAGTTTTTAGAAGTATCTAACAAGTTATATTTCTGCTTTAGATTAGACTTTTCTGTTATTTGGCTGAATACAGCCCCTTTATATTTGTTTTAATACTTGTACAACTTTTGTGATATGTCTCTTCGTCAAAGGAAAACTAAGCAAAATAAACCCTCTCATCTCTATACTCAAGGCTGTATTATTGCCACTGTTTCTGCTTACAGAGAACAAATGTATTATCCTGTAAGTAGGACAAGGACAGAACTGAAGCATCTGTCCCTAGGAGCAAGGGATATAAAAGCAGTGGCAGTCTGCTAGCCTGTTTCCAGCACACTTGTAAGCATCTCACTTGTACAAGCTAGATACTGAGCTCCAATATTCCATATCACTGAGTGCACTTGTGTGGATCCTCCAAAGGTGCCAGCCTGGCTTTTCAAATGGAAAACACATGTAGTTGAGCTTTAAAAGCCTTGCATAAAACCATTAATTGCCTGGGGATGAGGGTTTGATACATTTTGGCAACGTAACTTCTTCAACAGATTGGTTCTTAGTGACTAATATGAGTCAAAATAATAATAAAAAATACATACTTAAAACACATGCTTCTATTAAACCTCCAAAAAGCACTTATGGGGAAGAAAATTATGGTAGTATCTGTGTTAATAGAGTTTATTTCTGCAATTGTTATTATTCAGTCATTTCAACAAGAAAAAATAGCAGAGAGTCATTCTTGTGGAGTGCAAGGGGTACAACTCTCTGTTAGCTTAATACAAGCTCCAAGGCAAGCTACAGAAACAGGAATATTGCATGAAATGAGATTATAAGAACACAGTAAAGAAAATGAACACCACTGCAAAGTGTCTAAATTGCAGGGATTTGTCTGCTTGCAAACAAGTTATGCTCAGTTATATTCCCTTTCATTGCATGGGAATATGATCACAGAATCATAAAATGGTAAGGTTGGAAGGGACCTCAAGGATGATCCAGTTCCAAACCCCTGCCATAGGCAGGGACATCTCCCACTAGAACAGGTCACTCAAGACCTCTTCAAACCTGGTTTTGAACACCTCCAGGGAGGTTGTGGAGCACACAAGACATCCAGGGAGGTTGTGGAGCACACAAGACATCCAGGGAGGTTGTGGAGCACAGAAGCACCCAACGTGATCAAAGATCACGTTGGGTGCTTCTGTGGTCCACAACC
>VWZE01014393.1:11362-25159 GCA_013396675.1 Eubucco bourcierii | reverse complement strand
CCTTTCTTTCTTCCTTCCTTTCTTCTTTCCTTTCTTCCTACCTTCCTTTCTTCCTTCCTTTCTTCCTTTCTTTCTTCTTTCCTTCCTTCCTTCCTTTCTTCCTTCCTTTCTTCCTTTCTTTCTTCTTTCCTTTCTTCCTTTCTTTCTTCCTTCCTTTCTTTCTTCCTTTCTTTCCTTTCTTCCTTTCTTTCCTTTCTTTCTTAGAGCTGGGTTTGAGTACTCTGGAGCAAGCTATGAGATGACTTCCTTTTCAAAGTGTGCAGAACAACCATAACAAGCCCAGGCTCACATCATTGATTCCACCTGCTACAAGAGGAATCTTCTAAGCTCCTGCTTGTTTAAAAACGAGGCGAAGGATGAGTCTACAACACACTCATTCAAGATACGCATGCTGAAAAGACCCTTGGAAACAAACCCCATAATTCTTACCTTAATGTTTTCGAGATGCTTGTGCTGTTTCATTAAATTACAGTTTTTGCATCCTCAGCATAAGTTTGCATTTTGCTCTATGTACATCTTAAAGATACAGCAGGAAGTACCATTGCTTAGCACGTTAACCAGAACCACATGTTATGAGAGGTTTGTAAAAATACCTGCATGCTAAATTATATACAATTCTGGAAATCCTTTTTTCCTTTGGCTTCTAGTGTGTCACTCCCCAAAAAACTAATCTGTTTGTCTTTGAAAGCTGGAGTTTATAAGGTATGCTGATAAAACACTAGGGGGGTGGGGGTGGGGGGGGTGTGGAAAAATCAAATTTCACTTTTGATTTCAGAATGTGATGGAATGGGTCACTGTGTGATGCTGGTAGTTTTAGTTTATTTTAAATTCACTGTTCCTGGTGAAGGAACAAGTTAATATTGTGAGTCCTAGTGGGCTGTTTCCCCCGGAGAGATGCTAACAGAGGTGTACTCACGCTGTGGATAAGTGTGCTCTCCCGAGGTGTGCTATGCTGTATACTCCCACAGACCAGAAAACTGCATGTGTAGAAATGTGTGTTCTGATGGTTGATACATAGCTTTAAAGATGTAGATATTCTCAGGTTGTTTGGTTTTTTGTATTCCTCTCTGATACAAAGTCCACATCAATTAGAAGCTCAACTGACCGTTGCCACAGTTTGTGTCTTCCCACCTTCCTCTCCTTCGGCCCCTTCGGCGCCTGCTTCCACCTGATTGAACTTACCAAGCTTTTTCAAATTCTCCAGTGCAGACTTGAAAGTGTCCTTCAGGCTGTTCTCCAGTACCCACCCTTCACTTTCACACTCAGGGTCTTCAGGATTTGTAATACTTTCTAGAGAGGTGTGCAGAAGACGCAAGCCAACCATCACGGACATCTGTGTGGTGCAATGGTAAAGGCAAAGAGCGTCAGGCAACCTTTATAGCCTTGGCCACATAGAATGGTAAGGTTGGAAGGGACATCAAAGATCATCCAGTTCCAACCCCCTGCCATAGGCAGGGACACCTCCCACTAGTACAGGTCACTCAAGGCCTCGTCCAACCTGGCCTTGAACACCTCCAGGGAGGTTGTGGAGCACAGAATCACCCAACGTGATCAAAGATGACATTGGGTGATTCTGTGCTCCAGAACCTCCCTGGGCAACCTGTGCCAGTGTCTCACCACCCTCACTGCAAACAACTTCCTCCTAACATCCACTTTCAATATCCCCTCTTCCATCTTTACCATCTTCTGCTATCAGCAGCCCAGACTGGGAGCTTGAGCAAGAAACCAGAGGCAACAAACAGCTTAAGGTCTGCAGGAATAATCCAGACAGGAGGAGATCCTGAACACCCTTCCTCCTTGAGATGGCCAGGAGGGGTGAGGGAGAAAATATCCCTTCAGAAGGCAGAAAGGAGAAGGTGGAGGTCTGCATTTAGTGAGCACCAGTAAGTGGGTGCATCAAAGGTAATATGTGCTGGCTGCTTCATGTGGCCATGTGCACAGGAGGCCTTTCCATGCAGCATTTCACAGGGTTGGTGCCTCCTGGGAGATTTTAATGAAACCACTGCCCCTCTGCACAAGGTATCCATAAGGCTCTTCCTATGTGCAACACCATCCTCTCAGTTTGAACTCTAAATATTTTTACTGCACATTGACCTTAGTATGTTTAACAAGTCCATTTATCTGACCAGGGGAATATCCTCATGAATTGGGAACTGCAGAGCAGAGCAGCAGTAGGGTTTGAGCCATCACTTTGCTTCAAATACTGATTTTGCTTTAATTTGCAAAAGGAATAAGGAAGTAAGGAAAAGAAGGAATAAGGAATTAGGAAAAGAGGGCAGGTGGTTTGTGTCTGTCACTGGCTCCATCTAAAACAAATTTCTATTTCTAATAAAAAGTACTTAGGAGTCCCAGCAGCCCTGGCTGAGACTTTTCACACTGCACTGTGCTGATGTAACACCTCTGATGTTAGCAACACCCCAAACCTGTCTCCAGAGGGAAAGTTTTAGCCAGTCTCCTGCCTTCTGACACCCTTCAGAACAGTCTGACTTCTACCATTGCTGTGCTTATGAAGAAAAGTGATTGATCTGTGAAGGAGAGAAAGAAAGGCAGTGCCCAAAACAGTGAGCTTGATGAGGTGGTAGAATGGGTGGTAAGGATGAGACAGCAGTTAGGACATTTTAATCTTCTGTGTGATAGATAAAACTAAGATTGAGACCACTTATTGCTGTTCACAACCTTGTAGGATTTGTTCTCTAAGGATATGATTCCTCTCTATCCAAATTCCCAAGGAAGGGACTACCTCTGGTCATCCTAGACCCAAACGGCTCCAGGTCTACGTCCCAGTGTGATGCTTACCTGGTGGCACAGCTGAGACCACATGGAGAGCTGCCCTGGACCTGAAAGGTGCTGCTCTCTCTTGAAGCTTTTGCACTAAAGATGAAGGAAGCTTGCAAACTGTCACCTATGGTTACAGCATCAGGCACCTGGGCAGATTTAGAGTTGGGATGTGGCCACAAGCAAAATCCACAGGTGTCTTTTTAACTCGTAGGGCTGCTCAGAGTGTGCTTTGGACCATTCATTACCTTGGTCATCCTGCTTATGTATGAATTTACCATGATGAATGAACTGAAATTACCAAAGGCTGCTCTAGAATATTTCAGATGATTGTGTTTCTTTGCCTCCACTTGAGATCAGAATATGAAAAACCCTGATCAAACAAACAAGCTTCATCAAGACCTTCCATATTCAAAGGCAAATTTTCATCCTGTTTAGCACAGGGTTGCATGATCTGCAGGCCCTTGGTCCTGCTTTGAGCTTTTGCTGGCCTTGCATCTGGAAAAAAGCTCCACTTTGTTGTGGATATACCCAGCCTTACGATGAATTAAATCAGCTGTTTTGCAGAAGTCACAGGAAGTGACACATCAGAGTAGCTTTGGGATTTCAAACCTTCAATGTCTCCCTTTCAGTCTGAGCCCCAGTTCTGCTGCTCTCAGTTACAAGAATAATCTCCTTCGTATTGGTGGCCTTTGCAATCAGAGCTTCATAGGCCTGGATGCAAAAGATGGCCCCCATGGTGCTCTATACTTGTGCTATACTCAGACCATCAGTTCACAGAATCACAGAATGTCAGGGGCTGGAAGGGACCCCCAAAGCTCATCCAGTCCAACCCCCCTGCCACAGCAGGATCACCTATGCCAGATCACACAGGAATGTGTCCAGGTGGGTCTTAAATATCTGCAGAGAGGGAGACTCCACAGCCCCCCTGGGCAGCCTGTGCCAGAGTTCTGTCACTCTCACTGAAAAAATTCCTCCTCACATTTACATAGAACTTCCTATGCCTCAGATTCCATCACTGTCCCTTGTGCTGTCACTGGGCATCACCCAGCAGAGCCTGGCTCCAGCTCCTGGCACTCACCTTTACATATTCATAAACATGAATGCAGTCACCTCTCAGTCTCTCCCTCTCCAAGCCAGAGCCCCAGCTCCCTCAGGCACTCCTCATAAGGAAGATGTTCCACTCCCTTAATCATCTTTGTGGCTCTCTGCTGGACTCTCTCAAGCAGTCTCCTGCCCTTCTTGAACTGACTGACCCAGAACTGGACAAAATATTCCAGATGTGACCTCACCAGGGCAGAGTAGAGGGGGAGGAGAACCTCTCTCAACCTACTAACCACAGCCCTTCTAATACACCCCAGGATGTCATTGCCAGCAGCTCAGTCCCCAACCTATACTGCTCCCTGGGGTTGTTCTTTCCCAGGTGCCAGACTCTACATTGCCCTTGGTGAATTTTATCCCATTTCTCCCTGCCCAACCCTCCAGCCTGTCCCAGTCTGGCTGAATGCCAGCACAGCCTCTGCTGTGGCAGCCACTGCACCCAGTTTGGTGCCATCAGCAAACCTGCTGACACTGCACTCTGTGCCCTCAGCTAGGTCATTGATGAATATACTGAACAGAACTGGGCCCAGTACTGACCCCTGTGGGACTCCACTAGTCACAGGCCTCAAACTGGACTCCATCCCACTGACCACAACTCTCTGACTTCTTCCCTTCAACCAATTCCCATCCACTTCACTCCCTGATCCTCCAGACCACACTGCCTCAGTTTAGCCAGAAGGATGCTGACAGTGTCAAATGCTTCACTGAAATCAAGATAAACCACATCCACTGCTCTGCCATCATCTGTCCACCTGGTTATGTCCTCATCAAAGGCTACCAGGTTGGCCAAACGTGACTGCCCCTTGGTAAAGCTATGCTGACTGCTCCTGATGACCTTCTTATCCTTGATATGCCTAAGGACAGCACCAAGGAAAAGTTGCTCCATTACCTTTCTAGGGATGGAGGTGAGGCTGACAGGTCTAGAGTTGCCTGGGTCCTCCTCCTTACCCTTTTTGAAGATTGAAGTGACATTTTTTCTGCTCCAGTCCCCAGGCACCTCTCCTGTCCACCAGGACTTACTGAAGATGCTGGAGAGTGCTCTGGCAATGACCTGTGCCAGCTCCCTCAGCACCCAGGGGTGCATCCCATCAGGACCCATGGACTTATGGGTGTGCAGATTACTCAACTGTCCCCTGACCCAGTCCTCACCAACCAATGAAGACTCCTTTGCCATGCTTGCCTCTGGTGCCTCAGGTGTCAGGGGCTCCTGAGGACAGACTCTGGCAGTATAGGTGGAAACAAAGAAGGCATTTAGTAACTCCACCTTCTCTGTGACCAAGGCACCTACCTCATTCAGCACTGGGCCTACACTGTCTCCAGTGTTAGCTTTTCCTGCAGTGGATTTGAAGACAATTTTCCTGCAATGGATTTGAAGAAGCTCTTTCTGTTATTCTTGACCTGGCTTGCAAGGTTCAGTTCCAAGTTGGTCTTAGCCTTCCTAGATGCCTCCCTACATCCTCTGACTCCTCCCAAGTGCCCAGTCCCTCCATGTGCACAAACTGAAACTCAGCAACTTCTGTTTGAATGTCAGGAGACACTTCTTTACTGTCAGGGTAAGCACTGGCACAGGTTGGCCAGAGGAGTGTTGGAGTCCTCCTCCTTGGACATACTCAAAAGCCACCTGGACATGATCCTGGACAACCAGTTCCAGGTGCCCCTGCTTGAGCAGGGGCTTGTGGACAAGAGTCCCTTCCAACCTCAACTAGTCTGTGGCTCTGAACTGTAGACCTGTGCTCAATCAGAATCCATCAGAGAAGGCCTGGGCATGAGGGTCCCAAAGCTAGCCCAGTCTTGCTGAGTGTTGACTTCCCCTGGCCAGTGGACAAACACTCATGCATTCTCCTGTCATTTTGCACCAACTTTAAAGTGGCAGGAAGAACAAATGTTTCTCAAGGACTAGCTAAGAGCAGGCTGGGCTGGTGCACCCCCCTGCACCACAGCATGCTCAGCCAGCACTGTGTCCTTCTGGAGGGTCCCTGGGCTGGTTTCCAGGACTATCAGGAGTTCACTCCTAGTATTGGATGCAT
Organism: Eubucco bourcierii; assembly: GCA_013396675.1. Lineage (NCBI taxonomy): Eukaryota > Metazoa > Chordata > Aves > Piciformes > Ramphastidae > Eubucco > Eubucco bourcierii. The sequence continues at coordinate 19,256 of VWZE01014393.1, read as the reverse complement.
CAGAGAGTTTACTCTCCAATGCACGATGTACAATGCACCTTCAGCTCATGTTTCAGAGCTTTCCCTGGGTTCCCACCTCCTGGAGCTTCCTCTGTGGCACACATCTGAGCTGAATATCAGGATACAACAGGCTGTAACCTATTGAGAGCCATGTGTTTATACAGATGAAGGACCCAGAGCACCTTAGGAAACAGCTAGTGCACTCCCATCCCTTTGAAATTCCCTGTTCGGGGCACCCTTGAACCCCCCATTTCCTCTTTGCTGCCTGAGGCAGGTCAAGAAGAGAGGCAGGCTTGCTGTGCTTGACCTTCTGCAGCAAAGCCCATCTGTTTGCCAGGGTTTAGCCTGAGGCGGCTTAGTTCCAGCAGCCTCCGATCTTTTTTTGTCGCTCTCACGCCTGGTTAGCAGCCCCGGGAAGCTTTTGCTGGTAAAACAGTGCATTTCCACTACCTCTCACCTCCTGCTTTTTCTATTTTTTTTAATTTTTTTTTTTTTCCCCAAACAGAAGTTCTGCCACTTCCAAATAGGTTTGGTCTTCCTTGCACTTCATATAGAAATGTTAAACCTGCACAGCCCTCCCCTGAGGCCCCCACAGCCGTTTGACGTGTTGTGTTTTCCCACACAAAACAACAGCTCAAAGCAACAGCTGCAGTGAGCGTTTCCTTCCATGCTCTGTCCTCACTCCCACCCCTCCTACCACCCACCCAGCTGGAAGAGTCCTCTGCTAGCCTCCTTTGCTGGGGAGATGCTGTGGCAGTGCCACCAGGCTCGGATTCACAGCAACCAAATCAGGCTGCTCCTTTGCTTCTGAACTTCTCTTTAACTTCTCATCAAGACAGTCGAAGGGAAAATGAGAAGCATGGAGCCAGAAGGCCATTGGGTCACACACTAGTCAGACCCACACCTTGCCTTGGTCAGGAGTGGGGTCCTCTGCTGCACTGCTACTCAGTAGCAGCTTCCTATTGTTTCCTACCATGACTGCAATTTAGAGGCAGCTGTTACACTTCAAAGGGGACTAAATTAATGTTTGCCTCTTGCTTGGCTTTCTCCCTTCAAAGTTTGCCTTCAAAGCAGAGGAAGTCTGAGTCACAAATCTAGTAAAATATGAAGGAAGTTATAAATATTCAGGGGGGGACAATTAATATAACCCAAGATTGTGATATCTCTTTAAAGCTTTGCCTCGAGTATCTCTGATTGCCCAGAAAAAAACAAACAAATAAACAAACAAGAACCCCACACACCCAAAAAAACCCCAAAACCCAACCAACCTTGCCTTGTATTTTGAAAAAGACAATGAAAAGAAGATACCATTCCTCATTATGCCACAGGTTGAATAAAAAAACCCTAAATGTACTTTGAAGAGGTAGAAAAACTGTATTTCTATCACTGCTGTTAATGTTAACATACTACTGTTGTTAATCTCCTACCAGTCAGCAGAGATATGTTCACAGGCTCCTAGTCATGATTTTTCACAGCTGGTATTGGTGTTTTCCTGCATTTTTCTGTTCAGTTTTTAAATTTGCCTCTTATTTTTATATACAGTTGAAATTCCCCTCCCTTTCCAAACTTGCATTTGAATCTAGGCTGTCAGGAGCTCCTCTTTCTTCCCTTACCAGAACAAAAGCATTTCAAGGAGGCAGCTCATTTCTCAGCTGTGCAGAGAAATGCATGATTNTAATAATAATAATAATAATAATAATAATAATAATAATAATATATTAATCATTATGTTAAAATAACACAACATGAAGTACATTTATGATATTTTTCTGAGTTCACAGATTATTTGGGTGGGTGTTTTTCTTCACTCCTGGAAGGATGCAGGTCAGTGTTTTTATCAAAATTTTTATCAAAATATTTAAAAATACAATTAATATTTTTCAGATTTCTATTTATCTAGTTTTTTTGGGGGGGTTTTATTATTGTTTTGTTTTGTTTTAAAGCTGGTTGAATCATTTAAAACAGGCAATGCCATTTTCAGCAGCCATTTGAAGGGTTAGAAAGGATCTGCTGCACTCCACGTCCCACAGTGAGCTGCGCTGTCCCTGTTTGCCATCCAGTCCTGCCTTACCTCTGCACCCAGCACCCCGCACGGCAGCCCTGGTGCCACTGCCAGCCCACACTCCCTTCATGTTAGCACCGGTGAAACACCCCAGCTAGGAAGCTGGCCACCTCCCAGAGCAGAAGGACATGTTTTCCTCGCATCCAATGAACAGTACTGTAGCAGCAAAGCTGCACTTGGGGTCGTGGTGCTCACAAACATCTTCTCTGGGCAGTACTAGCATCTGTTTCTTTGTGAAGCAGCATGAAATAAAACTAATTCATCTGCTTCACCTAAACCCCTTCTTGATCCCACAAATATTGGTGGAGCTGATGAAGGACCTTAAACCAAGAGCTGCCTGAAAGCTGGATGCTGCGTGAGGTTTTAGGTCTTATTGTCAGTACATAAACCCCTTCACTGAGCTTTTTGTCCCACAAACTGCTGCCATCTCATCCTGGAGTGCTGCTTTGTGTGCTAATGGTGGTGCGTGTGAAGTTCCTGCCTCCGTACAGCGGAGCCTTCACTCACTCTTCCTGGCTCAGCACACTGTGTTTGGCAGAAAATCGGTGCCTTTTGCCCTCTTGCTAAAGGCTCTGACCCCTTGCTCTGACTGAAGGGTTCGGTAATCTAACCGCCACCTCCAGCTTCCCAGCTGTGTTTCCAGCCTGAGACCTTTCGGGTCTTACACAGGTGTTCAATATTAGATATTTTCTCAGTCGAAGAACAGTGGCCAAAAAAAAAATATTTTAAATATAGAATCGTAGAATGGTAAGGTTGGAAGGGACCTCAAGGATCATCTAGCTCCAACCTCCCGCTATAGGCAGGGACATCTCCCATTAGTACAGGTGAGACCTTTAACCTCAGCTCATGCTGAAAACCACTGCCTCAGCAGAGCTGGCACTTCAGCAAAGCAGAGCTGGAGGTAGAGAGTTACCTCAAAAAGCCAGACGAGGAGGACGAAAGCACCCATGGAGCTCATCATGCTGCTGTAGTACTGCAGGAGGGCTTCCCGGCAGCCGCGGCGCCAGAGGTTCAGCTCCTCCGTCTGGTAGTCATAGCTGTAGTGAGCCGAGTTGTTGGTGACCTGGTACTGGATGCAGGGTCTGGGAGAGCTGGGGTTGCAGCAGCTGAAAGGAACACCGTCCACCAGGTACCTTCCGTCCACATTGCTTTTGATCCGACTGAGGGCAAGAGCAGAAGGAAGCAAACACACACCTCTAAACACCTCTAAAGCCACGCTGGAGCGAACGGGCATGAGAAAGGAAAACAAAGGCCACGGAGACTTCCCACTGTGCCTCCTGGCCGTGAAATTTCCCTGCATCTCCTGTTCCTATAGCAGTGCTTGTCCTGGGTACTTCTGCTTTCTGAAATCCTTTTCTATGGCAAGGTTACCCTGAGTCTATAATTAGCTCTTCATGATGGAAATCTGTCCTCTTGGGTCGCTATGGAAACTTGTCCTTTTGGGTCACTCCTTCAAAGACATCAATTTTTAAACAAATGTCAGAGAGAAAGTTCGTGAGGGGCAACCAGAAAAGAGTGATCACAGCATAGCAAGGGATGGGAAGGGAGATGTTGGAAAAGAACCCACAACAGCATTAGAACCCACCCCATCCAGTTAGGCCATTGATCCAGCAAGCCTAACAGCTTCTCTTTGATGACAATAGCTGCAGGAAAGGGATATGCATTTGTTCTTGGCTCAGGAAGGTAGCCAGTACTTAAAACGTGACACATACTTCAGCAACAGGATGTTGCAGAAGTTCTGAGTCCCTGCAGTAGCTCACCAGCTGTTGTTCATTTGAGTCTGTGCTTGCCCTACATAAAACAGCCCCTTAGTCTGCTGTCTTAGGAGGCAATTAGATGAGATAGACTTAGAAGTATACTTACAAAATATACTGCAAAAAACCCCAATCCAAACTATAATAAGAGGACTGTAACTCTAAAAAGTGCCTTTTTGCTTAGAAAATGACAGAATGGACAGCACCAGTGGGTTAGAAAAATGAAAAAAAAAGTCTGAGTTGCCTGTAGCTTTCTACACAGATATTAAAAAGTGTGTCATGGAAAGATGATTGCATCACCAGAGCCTGGTGAAGCAAAATTTCACTTTACACTCATGGCCTAAATGTATCTAATCACCAAATGCAGATGAGGTTCTATCTCTAAATGTAAAGTGTGCTCAGAGTTGGGCCTAATTTCCATTGATGTGTAAACCAATATTTTCAGAGAGATTAGGTCATGCCTTTGCTCTACAAATAATGTAAAGATCACATTGCAGGGGATGGACTCCACCTTCCCTGGAATTAGAAAGGACTTTGCTACTGACTTCAAAGGACTCAGAATATCCCACTAGGGACGTGAGCAGCAATTGTGCACTACTGATAATTCAAACCCTTAATTCACTCATTAACATCCATTTGTGGATTTTTAATTCCCTACTTCCTGCCTCTCTCATACGAAGAACTTTCCCTGAGTGTCAGCCCCAAACAAGACAGCATTTATGAAGGACAATATAACCTTGTTTTCCTTCTGTGCTGTGCCCTTCCTCTGCTGCTGGATTAAGTTACAGCTCTCACATCTCCATCTAACACTGGCAAGGTGAACTCGTTATGTTTTCAAGTAGTTACTTATAGCCACGGACACAGCTTCTCAAGGTAAATACTCTCTTGTTGCATAGAGAAGGTATTTGTTAGAACCCCACGTTAAGAGTGTAGCACTTTTGTCTACAAAGTCCTAGTTCAGGATTGCAAAAGCAACCAGACCACCCAACCAGGCAAAACAATACACAGAGAGATAGGTAGGTGAAATACCATTTGCACACTCAGACAGGGTCCTGAGAGATGCACAAAGCTTTTTCCAAAGCTACTTTTAATACAGACAGGGTACACACAACTCAGATTGCTTTCAGTTTACAAGACCCTTTGTGCAACCAGAATACATTAATTAATCTGGTTTCTGAAGACCTCTGACTAGTGATGACCTCTTCCCCTGGTGGTTACTTTTTTAAAACACTGTGGCCATTTACCCTCAGTGCTCGTTTTTTAATTTCCAAAGTTCATTTGTTCTCACGTTTATTTTTCACTTGTGCTTACTGCACCTAACCTGCTTTTGAGATTACTGCCTCTTTAGGCACTGACATCAGAGGTATTAAGGTGCTTCTGGTCAACAGGCTGTTCTGATTTGTAGAGAAGAAACCAGCGCTGTTTTCACACGAGGTCTAAAAAAATATTTGGCACAACTGTATTGAAATAAATTGTCACTAAACATGTTTTGATACAGAACAGAATTTGAAATGCATTTGGGCACTGTGGAAAGGTTCCTACCTTTCCACATCCTACCTACCAACATCAACAGGTGTTGACAATATCATCACACCACTGAAGTAATCCACGGGGTGGAAATTAAAATAATAGTAAAAAAAAAAAGAACCCTCCCAAGTTACTGGTAAAGCATTACTGCTTCTCTTTGTTTCCATGAGATTGGTGAGTTGCCAATATGTAAAGTGGAGGTTTGGAATTTATATCAACAGTATACATGCAGGGGATTCTTTCTTTGGGAACTTAATAAGTTGTATTGAAATCTGCTTTAGGAAGACTTCCCAAATCTTTGCTATTTCTATTCACCATCACTTCACTATTTCAAGATTTCTTAAATCTTCACTACTCAAGTGAAGTGCTGAGACTTTCCTGTCAGTTTTGGCAGTAGGCATGCGTGGCTTGTATCCTGACACTTCATATTTTTATGTTTTGGATAAAGCTAGAGGAATTTGCCAGGGGAGGAAGCAATCTACTTGATCATTTGGGATGCTTACTGAGCAAGAGTAGAGTAGAGGGAAAAAACCCCCAACCAGTCAGCCTTTGCTGGGACGTACATTTCTTTAGTATAATGCTGATAAAATAACAATACCACACTGCAGAACCCCACTAAGCCACTTACTCTTTCACTTCTTTGGAGCTGAAGTCCAGATATCTGTTGCTGATCCACTGAATTTCAAACCAGTCTTTGAAACCGCTGTTGCCACAGCATTTGAACTCAATCTGAAGCATGTCGATGGTCTTCTTCATGAAGCATCTGCCAGGGGTGTCTGTGTCCCGGTAGAACTTCATACCGTTCTTGAGCCCCTGTGCCAGTGTGCTCTCCAGAGAGCCCCTCATGAGGAAGCAAATCAGAGCAACAAAGAAAAGGAGTATGTTAAAGAAGAAACACAGTGCCAGGTAAGGTTTCAGCAAAGGCTTCCACTTGGCAAATTTCGTGGGATCCAGAGAATCGTAACAAATTTTGCCGGCGAAGCCATTGAAGGCGCAGGATAATATACCCATCAATATCAAAGAATTGGGCACAAAGTGGCTTTCAGAATTGTCCATCACTTCGCTTCGCTTCCGGAGCTCAATTTTGAGGAACAAGCCCATGCTAAAGACAAGGATTCCAGCGAACACCGAGAACCAGTTCATGAGCCATAGCCCCTGTGCTAGCTTTACCCGTTTCTTCTGATTGAATTTCACTTTCAGCAGCGCCATCTTCGTAACGGGAGATGCTGGAGGACTTCAGAGCCTGGACCCCTCTTCTTGTTGTAAGCAACTCGAGGAAGAACCATTCAGGCATTGGAAGAGACCCCAAAGAGCAGGGCGGGGAGCGAGCCGCTGCACCGTCCTTTCATTTTGAGCTCCCCCAATTAGGAGTCCAGCAAGTAAAACGCTCAAAGATCCCAATTAACAATTTCACATTAGAATAATGGGAAATTAGCACCTACAACTATTTCTGGTGGTTCCTTCCAAGCAAAGGAGAAACGGTCTCAAGGTTTCCAATGGTTTGATCTGGATCTGCAAGACGTCATTCTAATGCCTTTAATCATTTGATCCAATCTGGAGAGATGTCTGTCAACAGATGAGTGGAAATAATCCCTCATTTTACTAGTTAGTAGATTTGTGCTTCCTTATGATAGGCTGCTGGGCACAGAGTGTGGAAACCCAGAGATGTAAAAGGCTCTTTGCTGCCAGGAGAATATGGATCCTTTGAGGAAAATGGAGAGGGCATTAAAAAAGGGCTACTGGAATACAAGAAGATATTTTCCCCTCTTTGATCCTGATTTATTCATATTTACAGCCCAAAACACCTTTCTAGTCCTTATCCTTCTGGGCTGACCCAAGATGACATCTATGGCTTATATGTTCCTGAAGCAGATAAGCGAGTAGTTTACGGTGACCTAAAAAAAGCTAAGCTTGGCATTTTGTATTTACTTCCAGGGCTTGTACCATCTCTGGGCGTTGACAGGAGGGAAGGAAAAAGGAAAAACTTCAGAGAAACTCAACAAATCACAGAATCATAGAATGGTAAGGTGGGAAGGGACCTCAAGGATCATCTAGTTCTAACCCCCTGCCATAGGCAGGGACACTTCCCACTAGTACAGGTCACTCAAGGCCTCGTCCAACCTGGCCTTGAACACCTCCAGGGAGGTTGTGGAGCACAGGATCACTTGTGATGATTGGGTGATTCTGTGCTCCACAACCTCCCTGGTCAACCTGTGCCTGTGTCTCACCAGAGACTCCTGGCTTGAGATGTGGAGATGCTGCTGTGAAGGTTTGGGAGTTCCCCACCCCCCCACACTTTGTAAAATGACCCAGACTAGCACTCAGTCGGCTGGAAGTTAAGTGATGAAGCTCTATTTACAGCTCAGCAAAATGTACAGCAGATATTTACACTATATACACAATATTTACAGAAATATACAAGTAAAAGGTAATACAGCAACACAACTCCCCTCCCAGAAATCAGAGACCCCAGTAGGGGCTCCCAGCCACCCTTCCACCTTCTCCCCACCCCTGTACCTTACCCCAAGGTTTGCCTTACGTGCAAGGTAAA
>VWZE01014392.1:111412-125617 GCA_013396675.1 Eubucco bourcierii | reverse complement strand
TGGTTTTTTGGGGTTTGTTTTTATTTTGGGTTTTTTTTTTTTTTGGTTGTTGTTGGGTTTGATCTTCCTGGGGTTTTTTTTTTGTTGTTGTTTGTTGGGTTTGTCTGTTTGGGTTTGGGTTTATTGTGGGGTTTTGTTTGTTTATTTTCTTTTGGTTGGTTTGTTTGGGTTTTTTTTTATTATATTTTTTTTTCCTTCTTTACAGTTTTATATCTTGTAGAGCAGAAATAAAACGCTACCAACCATGATAAGTTATTAATATTTGTTAAATACCTTCAGAGGGAGATCTTCAGACAGTATGTTATAATCAGGGCTTTATACTGCAAATCCAACATGTGCAATCTTTGTGCCTTGGAAAAAAAAAAAACCTGAATCCTTCCCTCTTGATGTAGCCATCAGGGCGTCGAGAGAGAGTCTTAATCCAGATGACTCTATTGCACTTTCATCCCCTTAGTAAGGCCTTTAACCTTCCATTGCTCCGTGGCCCTGCTGTTTTGAAATGGTCTTTGTCTGCCCACAGAGAATCCCTCTGCTACAGATGCCTTTAAACAGAGATCCCCAGCAGAGGAGGGGAGGGTTCTGCTGCAATTCAGGAAAGGAAAATGGATTTTTCCACTTCAGATGTCACCAGTGCCTGTGAATGTAACAATTGGTAGCTTTCCCAAAGAAGGATAAAGCAAAAATATATATATACTAGTGTAAACCTGCTTATAGGAGTGTAATATAGGTCAGAGACCACTGTGTCCCGGGCTTGACCCTGACCCATCTTTGCACAAGCATCTGTAGGCTCTGTCAGAGTATAGCTATTTATCAGGATTATCTGGGACCATCTCAAAGCATAAATGGGATAAAGCAGCTGCAGTAATGAATACAAACATTAAAGTATAACATCATAGTTCCCAACTGCATAAAACATCCATTCAAAATGTTTCTTCAGAATATAGATATTGCACAGTTCTGGCTCAGGCTACCAACCAGCTGGCAGGAAGGTGCTGTAAGCCCTGAAATGTTCTCACTCAGGTTTTTCTTTAAAAAAAAAAAAAGGTTTTTACTTGAGCATTTATGCAATTTACTTTCCTTAGTGGAAGCCTGGGTGTCGGAAAGGCAAGGTGCTTTCAGCAACCCCAGGTTTGCAGTGTTGCTCCTGGAGAGAGGGATCATAGAATTATAGAATGGTAAGGATGGAAGGGACCTCAAGGATCATCCAGTTCCACCCCCCTGCCATAGGCAGGGACACCTCCCACTAGCACAGGTCACTCAAGGCTTCATCCAAGCTGGCTTTGAACACCTCCAGGGAGGGAGCAGCCACAACCTCCCTGGGCAACCTGTGCCAGTGAGGAAAAGGCCCTGGGGTCTGGGGTGCTGAAAAGCTCCAGATGAGGCTGCAGTGTGAGTGCAGCCCAGACAGCAACTGTGTGCTGGGCTGCAGCAAGAGCAGTGTGGGCAGCAGGGCAAGGGAGGGGATTGTGCCCCTTTGCTCTGCTCTCCTCAGACCCCACCTGGAGTACAGTGTGCAGTTCTGGAGCCCCCAGCACAGGAAGGACATGGAAGTGTTGGAGCCGGTCCAGAGGAGACCACCAAGATGCTGAGAGGGCTGCAGCAGCTCTGCTGTGAGGACAGGCTGAGAGAGTTGGGGCTCTGCAGCCTGGAGAAGAGAAGGCTTCCAGGAGACCTTAGAGTAGCCTTCCAGGATATGAAGGGAGCTCCACAACCTTCCTGAAAGTGTTCAAGGCCAGCTTGGAGGAGGCCTTGAGTGACCTGTTCTAGTGGGAGATGTCCCTGCCTGTGGCAGGGGGTTGGCACTAGATGATCTTTGAGGTCCCTTCCAACCTTACCATTCTGTGGTTGTATTTCTGTATTACCTGTAGCTCCTGAAGGAATTAGGGGAGAAAAAGAGGGTGTATGGACTTTGGAAGGAAGGGAAGGCTTCTCCTGACATGTTCAAGGATGTTGTTAGATTATGTAGGAGGAAAATTAGAGAGCCAAAGGCTCAGTTAGAACTTAAGCTGGCTCCTCTGTGAAAGATAACAAAAAGCATTTTTACAAATTTATCAATGCTAAAAAGAAGGGCAAGAAGAGCCTCCACTCCTTATTGGACCTGGAGGGGAACACCGTAACTGGAGATGAGGAGAAAGTTGTTGCCTGAGAGAGTCATTGCCTGCTGGAATGGGCTGCCCAGGGAGGTGGTGGAGTCAGCGTCCCTGGAGGTGTTCAAGGCAGGTTTGGATGTGGCACTTGGTGCCATGGTCTGGTCTTGAGGGCTGTGGGAATGGCTTGGACTTGATGAGCTTTGAGGTCTCTTCCAACTTTGGTGATACTGTGAGACTGTGATACCTTTAACTTGTCCATTGCTGTCTACAGCTGTATATATCTGTATATATTGTCCACACATATGCTTGTAAATTGTGCCAAGCTATAAATACAGCTTCATTCCTTAACTGCCAGCCTCCTCAGTTAGTCTGGTGAATTGCTAGACATGTGTTGGGGGGGCAGGGAAGCTGCCAAACCTACACACAAGGTTGCATTAAGCCTTTCTTTCTGTCCAGGGTTTTCTGTAATGTAGCAACAACAACAAAAGGACCTTAGCAAGCATTTTGGGAGGTTTATAGTTTGTTTGGACTTTTTTCCCTACTTTTTTTTTTTTTCCCCTCCTCATTTAAAATACTTTTAACAACAATAAGCATGACTGTGAGCTCCCTGAGAGGACAGCCATTAGAGTGAAAGTACTTCTGTAGCCCCTCTTTTTGCAACTACCGTCTTGCCTACTGCATCACTCGCTCATCTGGGAAATTCCAGCTACTGCAGAAACCAAAGACCCAAACTTTCCAGGGGGGACTGTAATAGACTGGGATGCTAGATGGAATGGGCACAGAGGGAAGCTCAAAGCAAATATCATCAGTAAATTGCATCTTTTCTGTGGTCAAACAAGCCCTAGCTCAGCAGAGCTTTTTCACCCTTAGACATTATTGTGGCATAAATCAAATCACTGAATCATGACTCACACAGTACTTCAGGAGAGAGCATTTGTTAGCTGATACATGAGTTCACAGCATTAGTTTCTTCACTGGAAGAATCTCTTGCATTGTGTCCAAGCTGCTTGTCATACCTGTTTGTTTTGCTATCCAAAACCACCTTGTCCTGCTGTCTCTTGTGCAAAGAAAAATATGGACCCCACCTGGAGTCCTGTGTGCAGTTCTGGAACCCCCAGCACAGGAAGGACATGGAAGTGTTGGAGTGGGTCCAGAGGAGGCCACCAAGATGCTGAGAGGGCTGCAGCAGTTCCGCTGTGAGGACAGGCTGAGAGAGTTGGGGCTCTGCAGCCTGGAGAAGAGAAGGCTTCCAGGAGACCTTAGAGTAGCCTTCCAGTATGTGAAGGGGGCTAGAGGAAGGCTGGGGAAGGACTATTGACAAGGTCTTGTAATGCCAGGACAAGGGGCAATGGGTTTGAAGTGGCAGAGGGGAGATTGAAAGTGGATGTTAGGAGGAAGTTGTTTGCAGTGAGGGTGGTGAGACACTGGCACAGGTTGCCCAGGGAGGTTGTGGAGCACAGAATCACCCAACATGGGTAATTAGGTTGGGTGATTCTGTGCTCCACAACCTCCCTGGAGGTGTTCAAGTCCAGGTTGGATGAGACCTTGAGTGACCTGTACTAGTGGGAGGTGTCCCTGCCTATGGCAGGGGGTTGGAACTAGATGACCTTTGACGTCCCTCCCAACCTTACCATTCTATGATGCTGTGGATTGGTTAGCAAGAAAATAAAGAAGTGCTTTATTATTTCAGCAGATGCCCTTTTCTTTTTGGGTGTGTTTCACCATCTCCTCCTGGAGTAAAATGGTGTGGTGTGAAATCAAATGTCTGGAGTTTGGAAAGTTAGATCTGACAGTGGAAAACTGTAGCCCACAGGTCTACTAAGCCCTCCAAGTTCCTCCTGTGTGTGAAACCATTTTTGTAGTGTAATCACTGTAGAAAATTTTGTTAGAAAATAGGCTGATAATCTACTTGTGGTGCGAGGAGTGTTGCTGAGGTAACTTGGGAAATTCTGCTGAGCCAATTTTACCTGCTTAATTTCACAGCATCACAGAATGTCAGGTGCTAGAAGGGACCTCCAAAGCTCATCCAGTACAACCCCTGCCAGCGCAGGATCAACCAGAGCAGATCCCACAGGAACACATCCAGGCAGGTTTTGCATATACCCAGAGAGGGAGACTCCACAACCCCCCTGGGCAGCCTGTTCCAGGATTCTGTCACCCTCACAAGGAAAAAAAATCCTCCTCATGTTTCCATGAAACTTCCTATGCCTCAGCTTCCACCCATTGCCCCTTCTCCTGGCATTGGGCATCATCCAGCAGAGCCTGGCTCCAGCCTCTTGGCATTCACCCTGCACATCTTTATCAACACGAATGAGGTCACCTCTCAGTCTCCTCTTTAGCTTTGTTGTTTGAGCCACTTCTGTAATGAACATCTTGGTCTAAAAAATTCCCTTCTTCTCGTAGCTGAGCCTTCTGCCCAAGCTCATCTCTCTTCAATGTGAAATGTAGCAGGGGAAAATATCAACAAAACATCACCTGAAATCAGACTGAAGAAACCTAAATACAAATAACCTATTTAGTTTTTCAGAATTTGTTGTGTTATTTTAAACTAGGGTTTGGGTGGGTTGGTTTTGGTTTGGGGTTTTTGTTGTTGGGGTTTTTTTGTTTGTTTTTGTTTTTTGGTTTGGTTTTGTTTGTGTGTTTGTTTGTTTGTTTGTTTAGCTCTAGTGCTAAGCTAACATTTCTGTACAAACCTTACAGGACTGCATTAGCAGGAAGGCTTTTCCTGCCCAGGGTCATTTAATGATCTGCACTCTTGTTTTCATTTGTGTGCTGCTGCTGCCTCCCAACCCCACTGTCCCACTGCACTCCATTACAGTATTATTATTCTTTATTTGTTCTGCAGTGGTTCCTAGAGGCTCCAGCCAGGAAACTACACTGTGGTGCAGTGTTCAGTGTCAACAAGTATTGAGTTGATCTCCGGGTTTGCAGATGGCACCAAGCTGTGTGGCACAGTCACTTGCTAGAGGGCAGGGATCCATCCAGAGGGACCGGGCAGGCTGCAGAGCTGTGCCCAGACCAACCTCATGGCATTCAACAAGACCAAGTGGGAGGTCCTGCAACTGGGTAGGCACAGTCCCAAGCACCAATCCAGGCTAGGTGGGGAATGACTAAGAGCAGCCCTGAGGAACAGGCCCTGGGGGTGTGGGGTGATGAAAAGCTCAACCTGAGGCTGCAGTGTGAGTGCAGCCCAGACAGCAACTGTGTGCTGGGCTGCAGCAAGAGCAGTGTGGGCAGCAGGGCAAGGGAGGGGATTGTGCCCCTTTGCTCTGCTCTCCTCAGACCCCAGCTGCAGTCCTGTGTGCAGTTCTGGAGCCCCCAGCACAGGAAGGACATGGAAATGTTGGAGTGGGTCCAGAGGAGGCCACCAAGATGCTCAGAGGGCTGCAGTAGCTCTGCTGTGAGGACAGGCTGAGAGAGTTGGGGCTCTGCAGCCTGGAGAAGAGAAGGCTTCCAGGAGACCTTAGAGTAGCCTTCCAGGATCTGAAGTGGGCTCCAGGAAGGCTGTGGAGGGACTATTGACAAGGTCTTGTAATGACAGGACAAGGGGCAATGGGTTTGAAGTGGCAGAGGGGAGATTGAAAGTGAATATTAGGAGGAAGTTGTTTGCAGTGAAGGTAAAGGATTTGGTGTTCAGCACTTAGCAATGTTCATTAACGAGTAAGTTTCTGTTTCTCTGTTTGGGATGTGTTGTTTTATGGTATGTTTGTTTTGTCTTCAGTTCATTGGATTTTCATGCACTTCTGAAAGTGTTCAAAACTGAGCAGGGAAACAGATTTAAATGAAAAGTTTTGGATGTGATTCTGTTGTTTTTAAGGACTCTAAGTGCCTTCAACTCCTTCAACCGATTCTTTTCTTACTCCTGCTGTGTGCTGGGGTAGACACCAGTGCAGTGCATAGCACTTGCTTGAATTTGTGCCATGTTCTGGTGTGTTAGTACCTCCAAGGGGAGCAGCCTTTGCCTTCTGCCTGCCTGCCCAGCTGACTCTCGAGCGAGTCGCAAGACTAATAGTTTACCTTTATTATTTTTCTTCTTTTTCACATCATCCTCTTTCTCCATTTGCTCAAACAAATAAGTGATAAAAGGGAATGACGATCTCTTTAACACCATAGGAAGAAAGATGCATTATGAGACAAGAGAGACCTCTTGTTTACAGGCAGTTATTTTTGGTAATTAGCCATTTGTAGAGGAAGATGAGCCTCTGCTCGTAAAGTCAGCGTGCCGTGATTTAGGGGGCTCTGAATGGGAAGTCTACCGTGTGCTTGAATTGGATATGTTAATTGTGTGCCTTTGGAAATCAATAAATGGTTGTTTTTGCTCTCTTGGCAGGCAACAAACTGAACAAAGACCTGAGACAGTATCTCAACCAGAGGTTTCAGAAAGGGTCGCCGGATCACGACCTGCAGCAGACCATTCGCGACAACCTCTATCGCCATGCTGTGCCTTGTAAGTAACCAAACATCGACCTGCTGGACTGCCTGGAGGAGCATTTCCTGTCTCTGTTCAGTCACTCCTCACTTGGTGGGGTGCAGGCCCCAAAGGGAGACTTCATTTTCAGCTTGAGCAGGCTTCTGTGTGTGAGAGGGCTTAGCTAGGGTTGAAGTTTATCCTTGAAATCTCTTTTTTTGATGACCTTCTGGAAGTTTATGGTTTGGACAAGCCTGTGATGCTGGTTGTGAAGACAAACTCCTAGAAAAATGCAGCTATAAAGTGAGTAGCTGGCTTAGCAGTAGTCTTCATTAATATCATTAAGGTGAAAGTTCTTTTATTTGTTTGAACTTTAGGAATAAAATGCCTGCTTTTATTTCCTTAGCAGCATTTTATGCCTGATACTTATTGAACTTGTGCAATTGAACAGCGTTTTGTGGCCGGGTGCCATCATAGCAGGCAACTGCTGCTTTTGGAAGGTCATCCTTGACTGAAGTAGGAGGTAAGCAGTGAGAGTTGAAGCTGGGAAAGGAATCATCAAAAAAAAAGGAGGAAAACTGAGGACTTTGGAGTGTGGTAGTCTTCAGAAGTTGAGGAGAATACTTACTGAACTTGTGCAATTGAACAGCGTTTTGTGCCTGGGTGCCATCATAGCAGGCAACTGCCGCTTTTGGAAGGTCATCCTAGGAGATAAGCAGTGAGAGTTGGTGAAACTGAGAAAGGAATGCTCAAAAAAAGGAGGAAAACTGAAGAGTTTGTGTGGCAGTCTCTAGAAGTTGAGGAGAATACTTATTTGAACTTGTGCAATTGAACAGCGTTTTGTGCCTGGGTGCCATCGTAGCAGGCAGCTACAGCTTTTGGAAAGTCATCCTAGGAGATAAGCAGTGAGAGTTGGTGAAACTGGGAAAGGAATGCTCAAAAAAGGAGGAAAACTGAGGACTTTTGAGAGTGGTAGTCTGTAGAAGCTCAAGAGAATACTTATTGAACTTGTGCAATTGAAGAGTGTTTTGTGGCTGGGTGCCATCATAGCAGGCAACTGCTGCTTTTGGGAGGTCATCCTTGACTGAAGTAGGAGATAAGCAGTGAGAACTGGTGAAACTGGGAAAGGAGTGCTCAAAAAAAAGGAGGAAAACTGAGGACTTTGGAATGTGGTAGTCTTTGGAAGTTCGAAATCTTTATTCCAAACCAGCATGTCCTTGGCATTTTGGAGAGATGTAGAAAGGAGAATACTGTTTTGTTTGGTATTTTGTTTGGGGTTTGTTGTGTTTGGTATTCTCCAGCTGCCAGCAGAGACTTATCCTAAAGAAAAGGTTTTCCTTCTTGAGCTGTGGTGTGCCTTTTGGATCCAGCTGGGATCGAAACAAGCTGGGAATCTCAGTTACAGCATACTGAGATGAGCAGCAAGCTATTGTGAAGTTTTCTGTCTCAGTGTGAATCAGAGGTTGTTGTTCCTGCTAAACATACAAACATTGAGTAATGATGTCGCCAACAAATATCTCCTAACGGTATGCAGAGTAATAGCCATTTCCAGGCTAAGTGTGGCATGCAGGAGAACTCTGTAGGGCCACAGTTAAGGCTGTGGCAACCCTGCCAAGTGTTGATTCTTCAAATGGCAGATGCTGTATATCACCTCTGAGTTTATTGTCATGTTATTGGTGGAAAGCATGAACCAGATGATGTTTAAAGTGCTGTGGGTGGACATAAGGAATAAATATGGATTATTATTTTCTGTCGAACACTTCCATTTTCCCTGTTGTTGGTGTGAAATATGGTTAGTCTTCCATCACCTAACTTGCCAGGCTGCAGGGTTTGGAAACATGTTGTGGAAAGTGGCTTGAAGGCACAGGCACTGTTAGGTGCAGGAGATGCAGTGTTGTGAAGCTAATGTCCTTCTGCCTGTGTGCTGCACTCCCATTCCTAGAGCAGCGAGTAAAGCGAGCAGCCCAAGTTCCGTGGAGGCAGTTTGTGCGTTACCAAGGTTACACTTTGAATTGTTTCCCATCCACTCTTTTCTCTGATTTATGGGACTTGGCGGTGAGCTAAACTGCTTGGGCTTGCTGAAGACTTTTGATTTAAAATTAAGAGCAGTGAAAGGGATTCCTGCCCTTTAGAAATAGCTGGGGGGAGATAGGGATTGTCAGCTATCAAGAAGGCAAGGACTTATGTTCCATTTATGAAAGGAGTGGAGAATCCGAGAAGTGGATTTAGTTATTGTGTCTCTCCATACCTTCTGAGTTGTGAAGCAGGTAGCAGTTAATTTGTCCTGTATGTACTGTGGGGGTGGTATTAGCAGTAGCTCTTAAGAATGATGCTAATATTCGTATGTGCACTTGAATGAGGCTGCTGAATGCAGGGTGGGTCGGGATGCTTTACAGGTCTGGAGATTAATCTAGCTCTACACTCATATTTTTATTCCTTGGTACACGTGACCAGTAAATCCAGAGCCCTGGACCAATCTCTGGTGCTAATGGATTATGAAGCCTTGTGTTTTGAAAATGGAATTCCCTGCTGATTATGTGGTAAACAGGAAGGAGAACACAAGGTCACTTGGACTGAGCATGCTTGGCCTGACAGCTGCTTTTTGTGGCGCTAATATAAGGGCTAAACGAAGTGATAATTAGGAAATGCAAAGTGGAGGAAGGCAACTTTAACCAGTTCTGCCCCAGAAGTTCCAGCAGGAATGCCACATGGATCTGCTCTGACTGATTGGGTAGAGGCAATGAGAAAACCCAGAGGGCTTCTGTTTGCCAGGCAGCCACGTGCCGGTTGTGTGCTCAACTGATGTGAGAGCTGAGTGAAGAATCAACTATGGCTTTTCTGGGAGACAGAGGTCAAGCAGAGGGCAGGAAAGATCCAGAAAGTCTGCCTTGACCTCCTTATTTCTTATGACAATGACATACTGATTAAGTATCATGTCGATTTTTACTTCAGGAGTTTCATAATGAATGTGCTTTTTTTTTTCTGGTGAGCAGTCAAGGGTAAGAGCGTGGGATGGTGTCAGCTCCCAGGGGCACACGAGCATCGCCTAAATGGGTGGCACAGGGAAGGTCTTCTGAGAGATTAGAACACTTCATCCCTAAACATGTGAGCTTTCCTAAAGACATGAGACTTTGGCATGGATCAAAAATTGAACCGTTATTGAAAGAAGTAGATGAGACTTTGAAATGGATAAAAAATAAAATGGATCCAAAAATGAAGCATTATTGAGAGAAGTAGATGAACCAGACAGTTATTTTTTGTAAGCTGAAGCTGGTGAGGGGCCTGGAGCGCTGCCCTATGAGGAGAGGCTGAGGGAGCTGGGATTGTTTAGCCTGGGAAAGAGGAGGCTCAGGGCAGACCTCATTGCTGTCTACAACTACCTGAAAGGAGGTTGTAGCCAGGTGGGGTTTGGCTCTTCTGCCAGGCACCCAACAACAGAATGAGGAGACACAGTCTCAAAGTTGTGCCAGGAGAGGTTTAGACTGGATGTTAGGAGGAAGTTCTTGACAGAGAGAGTGATTGACATTGGAATGGGCTACCTAGAGAGGTGGTGGAGTCACTGCCCCTGGAGATGTTCAAGAAAAACCTGGATGGGGCACTTAGTGCCATGGCCTGGTTGATTAGCAAGGGCTGGGTGCTAGGTTGGTCTGGGTGAGCTTGGAGGTCTCTTCCAACCTGTCTGATTCTATGATTCTACTCCTCAGTGCCTCTGCCCCTCCTGCATTCTTTCTTGGAGTTTTCATACCCTCAGCACCCTGTCTCCTACTGAACTGATTTTTTTGTGCAAAGATTTGTTGTAAACAACAGCTGTGACAAGCTTCCAGGTGGCCTCCACGTTTGGTTGTTGCGCCGCCATGAGCGTTCTGCTGTTACAATCACACCAAACCCACAGGTTTATTTACAGACCCAAAGCATTCTCTTCTGGAATTTACAGCTTCAGCATCCTAATCTAGGACTGAACAAGGGTAAGAAGAAGCAGGACGTGTTATTTACCTATTTGGATGGTGCCTAAGTGCTAACAAAGCAATGCATTTGTTTTGGCTGAACCAAGTGTGTGCTATTTGCTTTACTCCTAATGCTCTCATTTCACTGTTAACTTCATTCATGTGCTGGGTCAGAGACATCTTTCTTTAGAGTATTTTTGTCTTCTGCTTAAGAAAAGTCAGCACCTTAAACTTGAGCAAAGTCATTCTCCTTGTGTTCAAGTAAACAACTACTCTCATTCCTAGCATGTAGGATGCACTGTCAAAGCTAGACAAACCCCTCAAATACATCACCCAGATTAGCAAGATGTTGGTTCCTTCTCAAGCTCCCCCCTTGGCCTTGTTTTATTCTGAAGCAGCACATTTTTCCTGTTTTCTGATGTGCCTAATGAAGATCACCAGAAATAATGCTCTATTTGTGGGCTAGTTAATGGCTCCATTGAGCTTGGAGTAGACTGTGAATTGACAACAATTTCATGGTTAGTGACTGGCCATGGCTGCAGCAGAAATGCTTTGACTGATGCGGAGACTTTGCCCACAGCTTATTTCCAGTGCAGATTTCACTCCTTCAAACTCAATTTTGTCAGCATAAACCCTGAAAGAGAAAAAGGTCAGGTTTACCAACTGGATGGGGCATCTTGCTGAGGCACCTTGTGGCATATCTAAGTCTGCCTGTGCTGACAGAACCTGATGTGTCTTGCACTACATCTGGAGTACTGTGTCCAGTTCTGAGCCCCTCTGCTCAAGAAGGACATAGAATTGCTTGAGAGAGTTCAGTGCAGAGCCACAAAGGTGATTAAGGGTATGGAACATTTCTGTTATGAGGAGAGCCTGAGGGAGCTGGGGCTGTGCTGCTGGGAGAGGAGGAGACTGAGAGGTGACCTCATTCATGTTGATAAAGGTGTAAAGGGTGAGTGCCAAGAGGCTGGAGCCAGGCTCTGCTGGGTGATGCCCAATGACATGACAGGGGGCAGTGGATGGAAGCTGAGCCATAGGAAGTTCTATGGAAACATGAGGAGGAATTTTTTCCCTGGAGGTTGACAGAATCCTGGCACAGGCTGCCCAGGGGTGTTGTGGAGTCTCCCTCTCTGGAGATATTCAAAACCTGCCTGCCCATATTCCTATGTGATCTGGTATAGGAGATCCTGCTCTGGAAGGGAAGTTGGACTGGACAAGCTTTCAAGGTCGCTTCCAGCCCCTGACATTCTGTGAGTCTCTGATTCTGTGGTTTGGGGGAAGGCTGAGAGTCCATCATGTACATTATGTTGACATCCTGGCTTTAGGTTTCACAGGGTGATTCCAGGAGCAGAACTTCCCAACCTGGACTGGTGCATGTGACAATTTCCTTAGTGGAAAACGTCATTAGTTGGAAGTATGTGTAGGAATATATCCACTTGTGATGGTTTGGGAGTTCCCTGCTCCCCTCAGACTTTATAAAATCCCCCAGACTAGACTCAGCCAGCTGGAAGTTAAGGACTGAAGATCTATTTACAGCTCAGCACAATGCACAAGCAGTGATAGACACAACAGACAGGAGTAGTTACAGACATAGATAAGTTAAAGGGAATACAGAACCACAATCCCCCTCCCAGAATCAGAGTCCCCAGGAGGGGCTCCCACACATCCTTCCACCTTCTCCCCACCCCTCTGCCTTGCCCCAGGGTTTGCCTTATGTGCAGGGTGAGTATGGAGGATGGGCCAGGGGAGTTAGAAGCAGAGTGGTTAGTTAGGTTACTTATCAGAGAGAAGACAAGACCAGCTAGAGAGCGTGAGACTCTGTCTGTGTGTCTGTGTTATCTATATTTGTGTTCTTATTCTTATCCATCTCAGCAAGCCTCTGAGTGCAGCAGACATCACCAGGGTTTGCTTTTCACAACTCATAATATAATCTTCTCCATTAAAATATTCCAATTAGCCTCAAAGCAGCACACCACTAAATAGGTGTTTCCAAGTAGCCTTACCTTGAGATATCTGTGCAATAGTGATAATTGAGAAAGAGATGTGATGGCAACTTGCTTAGCTGTGGTAGTGCAGCAGCATGGCTAAGCAGGGTTCACGGAAGGTTGGTCAGACAGGATTATCTTCCTCCTTCTCAAATGATGGTAGAGGGCATCTGTTTAAAATAAACAAGCAGCACTGGCCATTTGTCCCAGCTGCTTATTCTCAACGACCTGACAGCAGTATTCAGTCCTGTGTGCAGTTCTGCAGCTCCCAGCACAGGAAGGACATGGAACTGTGGGAGTGGGTCCAGAGGAGGCCACAAAGATGCTCAGAGGGCTGCAGCAGCTCTGCTATGAGAACAGGCTGAGAGAGGTGGGGCTCTGCAGCCTGGAGAAGAGAAGGCTTCCAGGAGACCTTAGAGTAGCCTTCCAGTATCTGAAGGGGGCTCCAGGAAGGCTGTGGAGGGACTATTGACAAGGTCTTGTAATGCCAGGACAAGGGGAATGGGTTTGAAGTGACAGAGGGGAGATTGAAAGTGAATGTTAGGAGGAAGTTGTTTGCAGTGAGGGTGGTGAGGCACTGGTTGCCCAGGGTGGTTGTGGAGCACAGAATCACCCAACGTGATCACGTTGGCTGATTCTGTGCTCCACAACCTCCCTGGAGGTCTTCTGTGCTCCACCACATCCCTGGAGGTGTTCAGGACCAGGCTGGATGAGGCCTTGAGTGCCCTGTACTAGTGGGAGGTGTCCCTCCCTATGGCAGGGGGTTGGAACTAGATGATCCTTGAATTCCATTCCAACCTTGCCATTCTATGATTCTTTTCACATCTGTCTGATTCCAAGAGGAATCAGATAGATGATATTATTTCTATAAATGCTCATCTCACCTGTGTGTTTCTTTCCTCTGGGCAGATTTATTTGTTTGAGTCCTGTGTGATATGCAGAGGAAGCTATGGTAGGTCTGGGATCTACACCAATACTTGCCAAAAGAGTGTGTCTGGTGCAGATATGACTCAAGTAGCAGATCTGTGGTTCTCTCCCTACTCATGAATATTCTGCATTTGTCTTACTATGGTCCTGTGTCATTCTTTTCCCTGACAGGCTGTAGACCTATGCAGCAAAACTCTGGTAAATGCAAGGCCTTTTTGATGATAGATGAAACAAGGACACTGCCATGGGTAGCCTAGAGTTAAGTCTCAGATGTCATCCTAGATGCTCAGTGGCAATTTTTTTTTCTTCTTCTTCTTTGTATTCTCCCTGAAATTGGCTTTTAAAACCTCAGGAAGTCATCACTGAACAGTTGATTCACTTTCCCAAAACAAGTACTTGCCCTGGGATTAATTGGCAGGAGACTTTAGCAGCAGAGATTTACCACTTTCATTTCTGCTGTCTGTTCTCCCACCTTCCCAGAGTTTGATCTGCTCTTGTGTCTTCAATTACAGAACAGCAGCTTCAACTCTTGTGCTTAGCCTCCTAGAGGAGCATGGAGCATAAATGGATAAAAATCAATAATGTAAGCGTTGAGTGATCTGTAAGGAAGCTTAGAAAAAGACAGTGACACTCAGTCCCCTGGCTGGCCTGAGCTCTCTCACATTTCAAGAGAGTTCAGGAGAGGTAGAGACCTACTGGAAAGCGTCCATTGGAGAGTCATGAGGATGATATGGGGACTTGAGCATCTTCTCTATTGTGATGGTTTGGGAGTACCCTGCCCCCCCCCCCCAACTCTTTATAAAATCCCTCAGACTAGACTCAGCCAGCTGGAAGTTAAGGACTGAAGCTCTATT
>VWZE01014392.1:81854-104191 GCA_013396675.1 Eubucco bourcierii | reverse complement strand
CATTGGGTGATTCTGTGCTCCACAACCTCCCTGGGCAACCTGTGCCAGTGTCTCACCACCCTCACTGCAATCAACTTCTTCCTAACATCCACTTTCACTCTTCCCTGTGCCAGTTTAAACCCATTCCACCACATCCTGTCGTTGCAAGACCTTGTCAATAGTCCCTCCCCACCCCTCCTGTAGCCCCCTTCAGATCCTGCAAGGCTACTCTAAGGTCTCCTGGAAACCTTCTCTTCTCCAGGCTGCAGAGCCCCAACTCTTGTAGCCAGTCCTCAGTTCTTACAGGACTGTAAGCATCCCCTTATGTTCTTAGATATCTTTCCCATTTTTAATTCCTACACTTTTAAATGCATACTTTGCTGTCTCCCTTGGCCTTCTGCAATCCCCTGCAGAACAGCCAGTTGTTTTGCAGGGGGGGCACGGCTGACGAGATGGATTGTGCTGCTCCTGTGTAACTAACCATGCTGCAGAGCCACACTGACAGACATTCTGTAAATTGCCCACATTATAGAGCATTGATGGTGCCATTAAAATGGTAAATTTAATATTATAGTACTATTAGATTTCTCCCTCATTAACTCTGATCTGATAAACAGCCTCCGGCTTATTTTGAAGGTAATAGTCACCTTACAATCACTACTATTGCTCTCTCTCTCTGGCATTTCAAGCTCCTATAGATTTATAGTTCTTCTGTAATTTAACCTGTATTTACATCTTTATTTTTTCCTTTGGACTTGTGCTTACAAGCAGACCCTTTCCCTGGTAGCCCCAGGCATGCAATTAGCACTTCACTGTAAGAATAAAGTTATCCTAAAGTCCATTCCTGGGATTTAGGACAATATTTGGTTCAGAGATTTGATGGTTTGGGAGTTCCCTGCCTCCCCCCCTACCATGAAAAATCCCCCAGACTAGACTCAGCCATCTGGAAGTTAAGGACTGAAGCTCTATTTACAGCTCAGCACAATGGACAAGCAGAGATAGACACAACAGACAGGAATAGTTACAGAGATAGACAAGTTAAAGGGAATGCAGAAACACAATCCCCCTCCCAGAAATCAGAGACCCCAGGAGGGGCTCCCAACCACCCTTCCACCTTCTCCCCACCCCTGTACCTTACCCCAGGGTCTGCCTTATGTGCAAGAGGAGCTTGGAGGATCAGCAAGGGGAGTTAGAACAGAGTGGTTAGTTAGGTTAGAAGCAGGGAGGCCAGCAAACACACACCAGCAGCTGGAGAGAATGAGACTCTCTCTGTGTTATCTATGTTTGTGTCCTTGGTTTTATCCATCTCAGCAAGCCTGTGAGTGCAGCAGACATCAACACTGTTTGCACTGCCTATAATTATTTTCATTAAAATATTCCAATTAGCCTCAAACCAGCACAAGAGACTAGAATGAATCCAATGTTTAGGCAAGCTGCAAAGATGCAGGCATCCAGAGGTGGTTTAGTATTGGGCTCTTTGAAAGGGTTGGTACAGAATGGTGCTGCTTCAGTGGTCCTGTTCTTGGCTTTTGTGAGCAACTGTCAGAGCAGCCTTTGCAAAACCTTGCTGGAGGTGTTAAGTGGTGAAGAGGGGACCAAATGAGTGCTGTGGCAGGGTGCTGGACACAGCATCCCTCCTGCAGCATGCTTGGGAGCTGGAAAAGCTGAAGAAACTTTTTTTCAGCTGTGTCAGTCCAGCTGAGACAACTTCCATTCCCCAAGGTTAATCCTGAAGCAGATAAACTATGAGCCACATCTTAAGAAAGTAACCTTAGCTCCTTTAGAGAGGCTTCTGTGGAGGTATCACTCTCCTCCTTGTTTTCCTAAGTGAGTCATGGTTTAGTTAGAGCTCTGTCTCCCGGAGGAGGTGGTGTTATACATCACCTATCACAATGTAAAAGTGCAAAGCCACGCTGAAACGCTGACCCTTAATCTGAAGTGCACCATCTGTGTTTTAACAACTTGCTGAGTTTACAGTTATTTGAATTCACAGTTTGTTCCCCATTTGCTGTTCCCACATGGTAAGTGAATTGGATCCAAAATGTACTGATGAAAGATTGAGAAGCCTGTGGGAGAAGTTTGTTCCTACCTACAAGAGTGTTCTATCTCACGCTTCTTCTACCTTGTGAGTTAAATCCCAGCTGTAAAACTTTGTCTCAAAATGGTCTTCTTTCATGGTGAGAAGTTGGGTTTACCGTAAGGACAAAGAGTCCTTTCCCCATCCTGAAGTCATTTATGTTTTGTCTTTGACTCGCTGCTCAAGAAAGTGTAGAGAGTTCTCTCACGTGTGACAGTATTTGCTTTACTGTTCCTGTATGTTTCATAGAATCATAGAATGGGAAGGTTGGAAGGGGCCTCAAGGATCATCTAGTTCCAACCCCCTGCCATAGGCAGGGACACCTCCCACTCGTGCAGGTCACTCAAGGCCTCATCCAATCTGGCCTTGAACACCTCCAGGGAGGGAGCAGCCACAACCTCCCTGGGCAACCTGTTCCAGTGTCTCACCACCCTCACTGTAAAGAACTTCTTCCTAACATCCAGTCTAAATCTCCCTTCTGCCAGTTCAAACCCCTTGGCCCTTGTCCTGTCGTTGCAGGACCTTGTCAATAGTCCCTCCCCAGCCTTCCTGTAGGCCCCCTTCAGATACTTGAAGGCTACTATCAGGTCCCCTGGAAACCTTCTCTTCTCCAGGCTGCAGAGCCCCAACTCTCTCAGCCTGTCCTCATAGGAGAGCTGTTCCAGCCCTCTGATCATCTTTGTGGCCCTCCTCTGGACCCACTCCAACACTTCCATGTCCTTCCTGTGCTGAGGGCTCCAGAACTGCACACAGTACTCCAGTTGGGGTCTGACAAGAGCAGAGTAAAGGGGCAGAATCCCCTCCCTTGCCCTACTGGCCACGCTGCTCTTGATGCAGCCTAGGACTCAGCTGCTGTCTGGGCTGCATGTGCACACTGCAGGCTCATGTTGAGCTTTTCATCAACCCAGACTCCAAGGTCCTTTTCCTCAGGGCTGCTCTCAGCCATTCACCACCCAGTGTATGCTTGATGTTGGACCACTGCTCTTATTTAATATTTTTTGTTAGTATGAGCCAAAAATGTTTGAAGCTGAAATAAGACCAGGTGAAGACAGCTGTAATTACAACTGTCATGGTAATTACAACTTCCATGGTGTGACCTGGAATTACTGTGATTTTAGAATGGCCAAAAAGCTCAGAAACAGGTTGAGTTTCGTTTATTCTCTTCTGTTTTGCAGATTTTTTTCTCTTCCTACTGACATCAACCATTTTCTCAAGACATGACCAACTGTAAAAAAAAAAAATATATATATATATATATATATATATAAAAAATTTAAACATGTTGTATTTCAAACCAAAGCCATCAAAATGCTAAAGGCTGTATAAACTTAAATACCTTCTTTGGCTTTTGCTGTAGACCACACAAGCTCTGAGAAATTGATTACTCTGGGGCTTGAAGGGGCTTGATACAGAAACACAGATTTGCATTGAATTTCTTTCTTTGTGTGTGGGACTTTTTTTTCTTTTCTATTTTCTTTTTTCTTTTTTTTTAAAGATAAAAAGCCTTTAAACCCCAGATTAAAAAGAAGTCATTTCATTGTTTCTTTTTCCCCCTCTTCTAAATCTTGTAAAATCTTCTAAATGAGACCCAAATACAGAGGGAGTTTTCATACCTTATTGGGGAACTGCATGTATGGAAAAGTCTAAAGTAAGATACTTGTGCTGGTTTGAGGCTAATTGGAATATTTTAATTAAAAAAAAATAGAATATAGGCTGTGAAAAGCAAACACAGGTGATGTCTGCTGCACTCATAGGCTTGCTGAGATGGATAAGAATAAATACACAAACCGAAATAAAGGAGAGAGTCTCTGTCTCTCTAGCTGGTGGGTCTGTTGGCCTCTTTGCTGTGAAACCTAACTAACCACTCTGCATCTAACCCCCTTGCCCATCACCCTGCACATAAGGCAGACCCTGGGGTAATGTAGAGGGGTGGGAAGAAGGTGGAAGGGTGGTTGGGAGCCCCTCCTGTGGACTCTGATTCTGGGAGGGGGATTGTGTTTCTGTATTCCCTTTGACTTGTCTATGTCTGTAACTATTCCTGTCTATTGTGCCTATTTCTGCTTGTCCATTGTGCTGAACTGTAAATAGAGCTTCAGTCCTTAACTTCCAGCTGGCTGAGTCCAGTCTGGGGGATTTACAAAGTAGGGGGGGGGAGGGGTTAAGTAACTCCCAAACCATCATAATGCTCTATTTTTTTTATTTCTTTATTTTTTGTTATGAAGAGGCTTTTCTTAAGGAATGCCCCATTTAGGTGCTGCTTCATTGAAGAATCATCTGGGGAGAGAGTTTCAGGGTGGCTCATGCAGACTTTTTGGGTTTTGTGGACATGGAGAGGAGGGATGAGGAATTAAGACTTAATTAAGCTCTTCTATGAGGTTAGACAGAGAGTTGGGGCTCTGCAACCTGGAGAATAGAAGGCTTCCAGGAGACCTTAGAGTAGCCTTCCAGGATCTGAAGAGGGCCTACAGGAAGGCTGGGGAGGGACTATTGGCAAGGTCTTGCAATGCCAGGACAAGGGGCAATGGGTTTGAAGTGGCAGAGGGGAGATTGAAAGTGGATGTTAGGAGGAAGTTGTTTGCAGTGAGGGTGGTGAGACACTGGCACAGGTTGCCCAGGGAGGTTGTGGCTGCTCCCTCCCTGGAGGTGTTCAAGGCCAGGTTGGACAAGGCCTTGAGTGACCTGTGCTAGTGGGAGGTGTCCCTGCCTATGGCAGGGGGTGGGAACTAGACAATACTTGAGGTCCCTTCCAACCTTATCATTCTATGATTATATGGTTCTATGTTTCTTATTTATTTCTGTATTGCAGTCCTCAAATTTACTATGTCCAGCACTCTAGACCCATCATTATCAAAGACTTCAGGAGGATATGAGCTGACTACACACATACCCAAAAAACCTAAGACTCAAGGAGGCTGTTGTTGAATGATCAAGAAGGTGAAATCTTCAGCAAAGAAGTTTGATTTTGAAGCAGTAGATGAGACCCAAATACTACGCCAGTACCTTGCACCAGATGGTGTTTCCATGCAACTATTTATGTCCTGTAAAAGGAAGCATGTTTTACATGTTTATGATCAGGCTGTGCTCCTGCTCTTGTGTGGCTGCATCTCTCTTACAAAGATATATAAGGTTTGCTGTCTCTTGGTGGCATTTTGCTCCTACCCAGTTTGAACACTTCTGGGGATCAGGTACTTCAGCAGGAGTGGTCGTTGTGTTTGCACCGTTGGGTTTGCCATGGAGCAGCTTTTTCCTTAGGCTGCTTGGCCCTGGCACACGTGCTGTAAACTTGTGAGCTGTTGCCTGCTTCCACACCTATACCCAGCTGCTTCGCAAGCTGCTGTGATGCAGAACATCAGCGTCTCAGAGTGGCACTGGTAGGTGCTGTCCCTGCCTTGCCCGAGCCCCTCAGCACCTTGTGCCCACCCCACCAGCACCTCCTGTGTGGTGCTCAGGATCCACACATCCTTGCCTGCCTTGATGGGGCTGCATAAGCCCCAGCCAAGCAGCCTCTGAGCTGTGAGGAGCAGATTTCCTTCCAGGGCTTGGAGTCCCCTGGGCTTTCAGTACTGCATCTAAGCAATCCTGTCCTGTGAGAGATGTGGAAAGCATCCAAGACAGACACCTGCTGGCTCTGAAGCAGTCAAGTATTCTTTCCAAAATATCTTTGGCCCCTGTTTTTCTTGTTTGCTTTTAATAAAATACAGGCATGCATTGGCTGTAAAAGAAAGGGGGGGGAAATTTTTAAAAAATAAAAATCCTTGCTACTGTCAGTGAAAGTCCCTGCAGATTTAAAAGGAAGATGAAAGTTGGTACTTTAAGAGAAACTCGAAGCCCTTGGGACAAGCACAGCAGAAAACAGAAAGATGCTCTGTATTCTGTCTGATTGCTTGCAAGAATGCATGCTGTATCTCCTACGGAGAGAGAGACAGAGCTAGAAATGCAGATTTGCATACTTCCTCCATTCTCGTGCCATGCAAACTAGGACAATACCATTCTTCACTTCTCTGGGCAGATGCTCAAACAGCAGCTTGGTGAAGGTGATAAAGAAATAGAAAGGGTGAGGGAGAAAGGGAAGGAGGAGGAAAATCTGCCTGGTGGTATGTCAGATCTCCAGAATACACAGGTGCTTTTAAATCCCTCTGGCCTACATATTCCACAGCCCCTAGGAATAGAGGAGTCGTGATGTAATGCTCTTTTCCTCACACTCCCAGCTTAAATACAGATGGAAATTGTTGTCATGTGTTAGAAATGTCACCGATAATATAAAAGGCAGGCTTCTGCGTCCCCCCCTTTTGCACTGTCAGCTGCTGCTGCCAGCTTATTCTTCCCTCTCAAACCTATTGTCATGTGGCAGAAACCCTGATGTAAGTAAGCCCTGTCCTCCCCCTGCTTATGATCCCTGCATTTTTTATTCCCCTCTGCTGCAGTGCTGAGGATCATTACATACCACGACTTAAAGACAAGACCTCACAAAGGAAGGATTAATCTTGTATTTGTGCTTGAATTTCGAAGGACTCAGGCAAGTGAGAACGTTCCGTTGTATTCTCTTTGTTGTTGTTGTTGTTCCTAGATGCCAGCGTAAAAGCCGAGGAGCAGCGAATGCGCTGGGCTGGCTCAGTGCTTCCCGAACGAACCCGGCGGCTCCTCGGCTGCGCGGGAGAAAGGGGAGGCTGCGGGGCTGGGAAGGGAGCTGCGGAGCGGAGCCGCACAGCCTTAGCCCAGCCTGGGAGGACAGATGGCTAGTGCTGCTTTTTAATTCATCAAGCAGGCTTTACGTGAGGCCCGTTGGCGAGCGGGTGTGCTGCGAGAAGCGGGGTCAATGGGCACGAATAGGCTGAGATCAGGAGCAGATGCCTGGCGAACAATGGGGCTTTTGAAAGAAATGCGGGAGGAAGCGTGGCGCTGGCTTTGTACAGCCTCCGCATTGCAGGTTGGAATGGGGCAGCTCCGATTTAATGAAGTGCATTCCTAAACGCGGTCGTCAGCCCGGGCTGGGAGACAAGGGGACATGTCAGAAGGGGGCTTGTGGGGCCAGCGTGGGGGGGGGAGCCATCCACTGATGGATCGCCCCGAACAATGTGGTCTTAGTGTTGGATGGGAAAAACCATCAATACATCCCCGTGCATATTAATGCGCTACAGCAGGTGTTGCTAAATGTCTGTCCCCGCATTGTTCTCCCCCGGCTCAGCCGAGGAGGGGGCAGGAAGGAGACCTCACGAGGGATGCACTCATCTGGGCTAGAAATATAGCTGCTCCTTGCACAGCCACGCATGCCAAAAGTAAAGCAGGAGGTGAGGATCGGCACAGTTCCGCTCTCGGGCTTGCGGCGTGGGGCAGGCTGCTAGC
Source organism: Eubucco bourcierii (assembly GCA_013396675.1). NCBI lineage: Eukaryota > Metazoa > Chordata > Aves > Piciformes > Ramphastidae > Eubucco > Eubucco bourcierii. Next base: position 96,792 of record VWZE01014392.1, on the reverse strand, counting down.
TGCTGAGAGACGAACTGGGCAGCAGTCCCCTGTGCTGGCTCTGGCAAGCAATGAGGGGACAGACTCAGAGAGGCAGGTCACATTTAAAGGGGCCGGGAGGGCCAAGAGGATCCTTTTTTTCTGCTAAAGAGTCCCTAAAGCAAGCAGATAGGAGTGCTTGGAAGTGAATCTCCTGGAAAGAGGCTGGGTCACCAGGGCAGAGGGTGAGGTGGAAGAAATAGTGTCTCAGCTGAAATTTGGCGGTGAGGGAGTTAAAAAAGGCATAATTTTTTCAGCTTCCCCAGAAATACATCAATTGTGAATGAGTGGCAGCATCTGTGTGTGAATTGCAATAAACGAGGTATGCAACATAGCATCATAGGATTGTTTTGGTTGGGAAAGACCTCTGTGGTCGTCAAGTCCAACCATCAACCTAAGACCACCATGGCCATTAAACCATGTCCTGAAGCACCATGTTCAGAGGTATAAAACCAGAAAAACACCTACCTCTGCATCCGTGTGTATGCAGCTGCACTGCCTGGATATACCCTTCTGTAAGATAGTTCTCTATGTAACATCCCTCAATACTTACAACCACGTTAGCCAGCGTGGCTCTGGAAGGCTTGTGGGGGGAGTGTGCATAATCTGTCACTGTTACATGTATTTCTTAATAAAAAGACACCCATTTAATTGCTGCCATTGTGCTGTCTGCTCCCCTTGTGATTTGTGACATGCTATACTGTATTTGTCAGCAGAATGAAAGGGGTCTTTGTTCCTTACTCATATTATGGCACACTGCACCTCAGTGGAAATGGAATATTTGCCTTCGGAGCTAACTTAGCTGGTGATCTGTGCCCGCTGCTACACTGGAGGCTGTTCATGGTCTATTCCCAGAAGGGTTGGAGGAATTTGCAGGCCAAGCTCCTGTTGTTTTGTTTGTTTATTTTTACCTATTGTCGTGTTAATGGTGATAAAGAGGGACCAGCTGCATTGGCCCACAGGACAGGTGAAGCACAGCCAATGGCTGCAGCAGCTTTGCATATTGCGGTTCCTTTCTGTGTGCTCCTTGGCAGTGCATGAATGACCAAGTCGAGCATTTGCTGCTGTGTCAACTGCCAGCAAGAATCCAGGCAAACAAACCAAGAGTCTATAACGTGGACAACTCGCCCAGGGGTTGGCCAGGACCACAAGTTAATAAAGGTGGTTACTGAGCGGCCACTTCTGTGGGACTGTTTGGGGATGCCAGTGGCACATGTTGAGAGCTTTCTGACCGCCAGTGCTGGGTAGTCTGCAGAGCAGACTGCACTATCACCCAGCATCGACAGTGTTATCAGTTGCTATCTACTTGCTGTCCTCTTTATGCTATCAGTCTGTCTGCATGTAAATGAGAAGGGTTTCCAACTGTAGTGACGGGAATTGGTCACCAAAAAAAGGATCTGAATTCTGGCAGTGCTTACCCAGGCAGTTAATTAAGACTTCTAACACAGCACATGTATGAAGCTTGTCTTTACATTGAACTAACAGGTTCAGCAGCCTGAGCCTCACCTTCTTAATTCTGCTTCTTTTCTACTCTGGACTGCACAAGGAAAAATAGGCAAAATGCAAAGTCTAGCTCAGTCCCAGGTGGTTATGGTCTACTAGGAATGGCTTTTCTGTTAGAGGGCCTGGCTCAGTAAAGGGCCAGATTGTGGATCTGTTGCTTGTTGATGTGTGGCTCCTCCTGCAATGTGAGAAATTGAGTTAAGGAGTAACTTTGCTCTGGAAGGAGCAAGGATTCACTCGATGGTGCAGAGGAGCAGGGAGCATTTCATCCCTTGCCAGCTTATTTCCACTTGTCAATGCCTACTGTTAGCTCCTGTCAGATGGCAGCAGTGATGGATCCATGTAGATCTAAGATGCTTCAGTTCTTTCTGGGAAACTGCTAAAGAGCTGGTGAGAAAGAGCACTGGCAGCTGCTCCAGGAGCACTCCATCTCATTGCTGAAGTGTTGCAGAGTCAATTTCTGCCATAACAGCAGCAAGAGTTCTCTGGTTCAATTTCTTTCTTTTTTTAACATACTCTCCTAATGCAGGTAATCCAACCTGCAATTTGAAGCTTTTGTCATTATTGACATCCCCTAGCACAAGCCAGGCTGTCATAGCAGTCACAGTGTTGGGAAGGAAAATAAGCAACAATGAAAGCCATTAATTCAGCAGCAGAAGCTGATCAAATGGTGCTGGGTTCTTGACTCTGCTTCTGACAGCAATAATACTTACCCTGCATTTCACTTATTTGGAAGTTCATATGCTGCAGGTAAGGCTTTTGCCTGCACTTTGAAGCTTGTGTATAGATGCCTTTCTGACAGACTTCCTTCCCTTCCAGTCCACTGAGTCCATAAATCACAGTATCACAGTATCACCAGGGTTGGAAGAGACCTCAAAGCTCAAGTCCAACCCATTACCACAGCCCTCAAGACCAGACCATGGCACCAAGTGCCACGTCCAAACCTGCCTTGAACACCTCCAGGGACGGTGACTCCACCACCTCCCTGGGCAGCCCATTCCAGCAGTCAATGACTCTCTCAGGCAACAACTTTCTCCTCACCTCCAGCCTAAACTTCCCCTGGCACAGCTTGAGACTGTGTCCTCTTGTTCTGGTGCTGCTTGCCTGAGAGAAGAAAGCAACCTCCTCCTGGCTACAACCACCCTTCAGGTAGCTGGAGACAGCAATAAGGTCCCCCCTGAGCCTCCTCTTCTCCAGGCTAAACAATCCCAGCTGCCTCAACCTCTCTTCATAGGGCTGTGCTTCTTGCCATAGGTTATGGCAAGAAATGCTTCTGAAATTAATGCACATTAAATCACTTTGGTCAAGAGATGCTGGGTGCTGTGGTATTCAATAAAGCTTATTCAAAATGTGGTGCTATTTTCAGTCAAATTCTGCTAAATCCTGTCCTGAAATCCTCTGAATATTTTGCTCTTGAATATTCTGGTAAGCAGGATGACTGGTTCACTGTGTTAATCCTGTATGGTCTTTCTGTCTGCAGCTAATCCTGAGCTGTTGTTGCTGTTCTGCATACATGAGTAAGATTCTTTACCCCCTCCCCTTGATATCAAGTAGAATTCCAGCTGACTGCTAGAAGATAACAGATCAAATGTCCTCCTCTTCCTTTTTTTCCCCTCTCCTTAAGAACAAGAACTGAGTTTCTTGTACTTGAAAATCAAAACCTGGAGAAGTAGGAAAAATATCCTTGATCTCTGTCTGAAGGTATGGGCTCTGAGTCTGTGCAGGGTTATCTTTAGGAATCCCAGCTGTAGACACCTTTGGAAGAGAAATGTTTAAAGCAGGTTTCTGAATTCACTTAGGTCTGACAGAATTTCTATCACAAGTTCCCATTAATTAGAAATAAAACTGATAGCAATGACTACAGTTAATATTGTTCCTCTAAACTGCAGTTATTGGGTTTTTCCCAGTTTTCCCTTGCACTGTGAAATGCAGGCAGGAGCAGTGATTTGTAGGTTTGGGTTTGGTTGGGTTTTTATTTTTTTAAGTAGCTAGACCTACCTGTGGGAGGTGTGCTTTGGCAAAACTATGGCACCATGACTATCACCTTAAAGTTAGCTGCTTGAGTGTATTTCAGATTTAGTAGAAAACTTCATGGCAGGAAGAGTGAGAGTTTAACCCTGGCTTGGTTCCCTTCAGCCCCAGAGGACAGGCTTTGTATCTCCTTAAAGTAAGATTAGCATACTTGCATAAAATATGTTAATGTCCACATGCCCTGTATTGAGATGACTGCCTAGGATTCTGTATATTTGCCACCTGTATGTAACATAAATGCTTATATTTGGCTGCTAACATCAAAATGCCTTGGACTGGAGGGTCCACAGGGTGACTTAAGTGAAACTTTTATTCAAAATTGGCTAGTATTTAGTCAATATAAAAATGTCATAAATGCCCACATCTTTCCTTGGAAGAGATTGATTTTTTTTTTCTTTTAATAGCAAACAGAAATTAATAGTCAAATAGACTTTGAAAGGGTTCATTTAAAAAAAAAATAATCCAAGAAGAAAAATAACTGACTCAGCAGTTTGAGGCCAATGAGGTAAAATTCCCAACAAAGTCAACTGTAAGTGAACTGTACCTGAGCTACTTGGTTAGATAGTTTCTGAAAATGTTTAATATTGAAAGCTGCTGGGTGAATAATGTCCTGTCAGCATCTGTGTGCAGGTTTGGGAGTTACCCACCCACCCACAATGGCTAGGAATTCACCAGACTAACTCAGCAGGTTGGAAGTTAAGGAATGAAGCTGTATTTATAGCCTGGCACAATTTGCAAGCACAGGAAGGACATGGAAGTGTTGGAGCGGGTCCACAGGAGGCCACCAAGATGCTGAGAGGGCTGCAGCAGCTCTGCTGTGAGGACAGACTGAGAGAGTTGGGGCTCTGCAGCCTGGAGAGGAGAAGGCTTCCAAGAGACCTTAGAGTAGCCTTCCAGGATCTGAAGGGGGCTCCAGGAAGGCTGGGGAGGGACTATTGACAAGGTCTTGTAATGACAGGACAAGAGGCAATGAGTTTGAAGTGGCAGAGGGGAGANTGATCCTTGAGGTCCCTTCCAACCTTACCATTCTATGCTTCTATGATTATATATATATATATGATTATATATGTATATATATATGTATATATTATATATATATATTATATATGATTATATATATATATATGTATATATACAATATATATACAGATATTTACAACTATATACAGTAGTATACATGTTAAAAAAAAAAAAGTAATTTGGAGATTCTCCCAACCAGCAAAGACACCCAGGAGGACTTTTGAACTAACTCCCCTCCTTCCTCCTCCTTTCCAACCCTTCTCCCTTATCTCAGGATCCCCTTTACATGCAGGGTGAGCTGTGAAAGGTCACCAAGAGTTAGTAAAAGAATGATTACTTCTAGTTATGCAGGTTCTGGCAGAGACAGTGAAGCAGGCAACAGCCAGAGACTGCCTTATCTTTCTCTGTGTCTTGTTTATATATCCCTCAGCAAAGCTAATGAGCGAGATAGACATCACTATTATTTTCTGTTCACACCCAACAATCTAATTTCTCTCATTAAAATATTCCAATTAGTCTCAAACCAGGACAATCTGGAATATGGCTGTGGGTGCCACTATTGAAAGGAGCTTGTTGTGGGAATCACCCTACTGAAAGGAGCTCCTTGCTTTTCCTGCCCAGAGGTGGTGCCCCACTTGGAATCAACAGTGTTACCACTGCTTTCATTGGAGGAAACTCCTGTTCCATCCTAGATAGGAGATTTTACTTTGTTTGGGTGGGGGTTTAGGTTTGGTTTAGTTTGGTTTTTTGTGTGGTTTTGGTTGGTTGGTTGGTTGGGTTTTTTGTTTGGGGTTTTTGTGTGTGTGTGTTATGTTTTAATGAAGGTACAAGGCTACCTTTTAATGCATTTGAAGATAAGATAAGAATCAAGCACATACGAAAAATAAAAGCTCTAAAAGAGCTCTGTTACTAAAAGATTAAAATTGCTCTTCTCTTCTCCCCTGATGGCACTCTCTCGGGGCAAAGATTTTAGCAGAAGCCTTCGGTACATTTACTGCTCGCACTGAGAACACTCTGGTGTGGATTTTTTTTTACATTAATTTAGATGAAGGGGGAGCAGCTGAATAATAGTCATGTAGAAGGTGCTGTTGGAAGTGCAGGCTTTGTCAGCACTGAGGTGCTGATGAGTAGGATGTCCTTTCTTTGGCGGTGTGCTAGCAATTCAGCACCAGAACGCAGTTCCTTGATAAAGGGGAAATGGCTGGCGGTGAGGGAATCCTCCTCTTCCTCTCTTTCTTATGTGGATCAAAAGAAGAGCTTGAGGCTTGAGCTGTCTTCTGAACCCAAGTCCTTATCTTTAGCAGAGGATGGCAGTGGGCTGTAGCAGTGTAAGTCACTTGCAGAGTGCTGCAGCAGCAACTGGCTAAAGGAGTGCTCTGAATGTAGTGTAGTGTCCCGGTGTTGACAAGGCAATATTTTAACATGTCATCCTAAACTCTTAAGGGAAATCAAGGGCTTACCACATTCAGATGCATGAGCTAAAACTGTCACTTGCCTTTTCTACACAAAGACTTTAATTTTGTGTATTTTTTTCTCTGGTGAAGAGGAAGTCAACTCATTTTGAGACCTAATCAGGAAGTGATTCACAGTCTGTACTCATTAAACCCTTCTCTTTACTCCTGGGACTGACAGCAAGGATGTCACATGTCACCTGCTGATGAGATGATGGTTTTGTGAAGGAGATGAATGCCCCAGAAAGTATTCTCACAGTGCCAAACCACTGAGAAACTGGAAAAGGGCTAGAAAACCACAGCAGGGGTGGGATCAGTTTTATCATCACCGCTGTGCAGCTGCTTACCGGTTAGAGAGAACTCACCTTAAGTCATATGTGGCCTGGGGGGGCACGAAGATTGAGTGCTGCTGTTCTTATTATTTGAAGTCTCAGATTTTCTTTGGGTTACTAGGGTGCAACACAGAGTATTAATTCTGCTTATCAGCTCCTTTAGTCATCATTTGGTTCAATGGACCCTTTTCAAGTTTGCCCCATTTTTCTCTTTCTCCTCTTTCCTATATTCCTTTGTTTTATTAGTTCAGTGGCCTTCTGGGGTCATTGCAGTCTAAGTATTCTGACTTTTATAAAGGTCTTGGTGACTAAATATTAGTGACCTCTATTCATCTTCCTTGTGCTGCTCCAAGACAGTGCAGGCTGATTTTGAGCTCGCTGTGCTGCAGTATCAGTGAGTTCATCATGTAGTGAATTAACCCCCATTTCTTCTCAACAGACAAAGGTGTCTGCTCAGTACCTCACGTTACTGAGCTTCTGCTTCAAGTGTCTGGGGCAAATGGGGTCCTTGCAAAGAGGTGGAGGAGAAAGCAGCCTGTGGAGCTTCTGTAGCCTAGCTGAAATAAAGAAACCTACCATGACACAATTAAAAGCATATTGTTGGATTCAGGAAAGGCTTAGGAAAGCCTAACAAGCTTAAGCATGGTTGCCTTGAATTTCCCAACTATATAAGAGAAAGTGGAAGAGATATTAGCATCAGCATCATTAGGGAGCATTTTATACTCCCTAATGTTTCTGGAGTATTCAACCTTATACTGATAGATTTGTATGTTGGAGCATCCCTTCTTGGACACCTTCCAGTATCTGAAGGGGGCCTACAGGAAGGTTGGGGAGGGACTATTTACAAGGTTTTATAATGCTAGGATGAGGAGGAATGGGTTTAAACTGGCACAGGGGAGACTGAAACTCGATGTCAAGAAGATGTTTTTTGCAGTGAGGGTGGTGAGACACTGACACAGGTTGCCCAGGGAGGTTGTGGAGCACAGAATCACCCAACCTGATCAAAGATCACATTCTGTGCTCCACAACCTCCCTGGAGGTGTTCAAGACCAGGTTGGATGAGACCTTGAGTGACCTGTACTAGTGGGAGGGGTCCCTGCCTATGGCAGGGGCTTGGAACTGGCTGAACTTTGAGGTCCTTTCCAACCTAAACCATTCTATGATCTGTGAGGCACTGCCCTAGCTCAGACCAGCTCTTGCTCAGATATAAGGAGATATGGATCTGAGCAGAATTTGGAGTTCCAGGGTTAGGAAATCTCAGAACTGAGGCTACCATAGTTTGAATATTTTGTGCATTCTATTTTACTGGTTTTTTTGAGCAAGCCTTGTCAGGTAGACATACAGCAGAAGAGTTTTTTCTTGCTTTCTCCATCACTTGTTATTCTCTGCTGCACACTAAGTGCAATGAGAAATGGGATTTATAAATGGAATAATAATGCCCAATATTAGGATGGAAGAATTACTGAGAAATACCTGCATGCACAAAGAGAAACAAAAGTTGTGCATGTAACCTGGACTGTGATAGCTCAGAAGGGCTTAACTGAGGATGCTATTTCTGCAGGCTTTTTTAATTTATTTTTCTGTGTAATGTTGTAGGCTTTTTAAAAGGGCAGAGGGGACCAAAAGAAGATCCCTAAATCTCAGAATCATAGAATGGTAAGGTACTGGAAGGCTACTCTAAGGTCTTCTAGAAGCCTTATCTTCTCCAGGCTGCAGAGCCCCAACTCTCTCAGCCTGTCCTCACAGCAGAGCTGCTGCAGCCCTCTGATCATCTTCATGGCCTCCTCTGGACCCACTCCAACACTTCCATGTCCTTGCTGTGCTGGGGGCTCCAGAACTGCACACAGGACTGCAGGTGGACTCTGAGGAGAGCAGGGCAAAGGAGCAGAATCCTCTCCCTTGCCTGTTGGTCACACTACTCTTGATGCAGCCCAGGATTTGGTTGTCTGTCTGGGCTGCATGTGCACACTGAAGGCTCATGTTGAGCTTTTCATCCCACTTTCCTTCCCAAATGGAGAGCAAACTGTCAAGAAAGGGTAGAGAACAACTGTGGGAGGTTTCATCCACAATGTTTAAAGATTGAGAAACTTTCAAATGGGAGTCGCTGAAAGCAAAAGCTTATAATGGAGCGTGCTGAACAGGCTTTTCAGGTGGTGCTGCTGGCTGCATCTGACACACAAAAAGCTTCATCCTTTCAAGCAAGGGGAGATTTTAATGCTACCCAAATGTTGTTTTTGTATGTAAAACTCTTTGCATGTCTAGCTGCAAAATGGCACACTGTCACCACGGGGAGATCTTTAAATCGAAGGACCTCTCTCTAATAGAAGGTCTGCTTCCCTGTAAAGGGGATACTGGGGTTATATCATCTTGAAGGGCAAGCTGGTAAATGAGCTCTTATTATCTCAGTGTGTTCTTTTAGTAAAATATTTAAAAGTGGCTCACTCCTGGTGAATTACCTGCTGACCTGATCCTCCAGCAGCCTTATTAAATAGTTGCCTGCCGTAAGGTTCTTTGTGAAGTTAAAGCGTGTCCCACTGCACTGAGCACTATTTCAGATATCCCCATTACAACAAAAACTCTTTATATAGTAATAGTGCAAACGAATGGCTCTCGTGGGTGCTTTCATAATGAGGTTTTATGGTAAGTGTTCTCTGATCCCTTCTCTCCTTTTTCCAGTGTATCAGATTTACTCTGCATTCACAGACCTCAGCAAATTCACTTTTCTAACTCCTCTGACAGCAGCGCTCCTGATACAGAATGAGTCCTCTGAAAGATAAGGTGCAGAGGATTGGGGTGTCTGCAGAGCAGGGGGTTGCTTGGGTGGCATGGCTTAAACAGCTGCTGCAGCTAGCCAGCTGTGATCGTTTGGGAGGTACCCACCCACACCCAGGCTAGAACTCAGCCAGCTGGAAGTTAAGGACTGAAGCTCTATTTACAGCTCAGCACAATGGACAAGCAGAGAGAGAGACACAACAGACAGGAATAGTTACAGACATAGGCAAGTTAAAGGGAATACAGAAACACAATCCCCCTCCCAGAAATCAGAGACCCCAGGAGGGGCTCCCAACCACCCTTCCATCTTCTCCTCACCCCTATACCTTACTCCAAGGTTTGCCTTACATGCAGAGTGAGTTTGGAGGATCATCCAGGGGAGTTAGAAGGAAAGTGGTTAGTGAGGTTACTCAGCAGAGAGGAGGATGCCAGAAGCTGCTAGACAGCCCCAGAGCATCTCCAAGCCCTAGTGTCTTATCTTTGTTTTTTATTCTTATTCTTAAACATCTCAGCAAGCCTGTGAGTGCAGCAGACATCAGCAGTGTTTGCTTTTCACAGCCTGTAATATAATTTTCTCCATTAAAATATTCCAATTAGCCTCAAACCAGCACAGTTTGTATTGAGTCCTGCCCACTGAGTCAAGCAGCAGCCTTGGAGAAAGGATCCTAAGTGAAGTCACCCAGTCTGTAAGGGCAGGCAGCTTACATGCAAGGTGAGTTTGGAGGATCAGACAGGGTGTTAGAAGCAGAATGGTTAGTTAGGTTATTCAGCAGAGAGGAGAAGACGCAGCAGCTCACAGAGAGAGACCAAGAGACTGTCTGAGTGTCTTATCTGTGTTTGTGTTCTTGTTCTTACACATCTTAGCAAGCCTATGAGTGCAGCAGAAATCACCATTGCTTCTTTTTCACAACCTATAATATCATTTTCTCCATTAAAATATTCCAATTAGCCTCAAACCAGCACACCAGGTATGCACTCCCCGCCCTCAGCAAGTGCAGAAGGAGATCAGTTAGTTTAAAATCTTGAGAGCTCATACAGGCTCTGCTTGAGTGCTGCGGCACTCTGATGCTGTTGCCTGGCTAACGGTGGCTTGGTTTCTTTTGGTGGTCTCTTTATAACTCGAGAGGAGTTTTAAAAGCAAATAAATGCTTCTATTCACCATATGGCAGTAGGCAGCTGCCCTTACTGCTGCTGTTTGAGGGCTGCAATGCTGTTACAACACCAGAAATAAGGGAGATGTGACCAGCACCTGAACAAACAATTGCACTTGCGCCTTGAGCTTTGAAATGATATTCCTTGGATATTCTTGGGTGGAGTGGAAGAAATCTTAAACTCCTTTGATGTCTTTCCTGACCTCATATCTAATTACATTATTGTTTGGTAGCTTTCCCTCAGGAGCTGTGTGTTTTAAATCCATTTTTTGAATATGCATTCAAATGAGCCTGACTGCTAATTTCTGTATTTATATTGCTGAGTGTGCCCTTGGTACTAGAACCTCTTCCTACAGATTGGTCCTTCAGTGTCCTTCAAGAGCCTGTGATCTGTCCCTCTCAATGAAATAGAAAGCTTGATTAGGTTAAAACCTTCCAGTTTATCTGCCTTGACTTGTGTGCCTTCTCCCTGTTCCCTTACATTTGGATTTACGCTGCTGAATCCAGGCACTAAGAAACTTCCACTTGTGGTTCTGTGATCTCTACCTGTCAGGTTTGTGAACTCTCATCTTTACACACTGAGACTTGTGCTGGTGAGATGTGGCAGTGTACAGGGGGAGCTGGTGATCTGGACCACAGCTTAGCAGTGGGCCAGCAGGTACTGGTGCAGGCTAATGGATATCTCCTAGCTGTGTATCCTCTGCAAACGCTCCGTCCTTGCCACTGGTGCCTTTGTGTGCTGCAGGGTTATCTGTCTCCAAAAGGGAAAGGGGGATTGAGAAAATTACCTAAGAAAAGCTCCAGATGAGGCTGCAGTGTGAATGCAGCCCAGACAGCAACTGTGTGCTGGGCTGCAGCAAGAGCAGTGTGGGCAGCAGGGCAAGGGAGGGGATTGTGCCCCTTTGCTCTGCTCTCCTCAGACCCCACCTGCAGTCCTGTGTGCAGTTCTGGAGCCCCCAGCACAGGAATGACATGGAAGTGTTGGAGTGGGTCAGGAGGAGGCCACCAAGATGCTGAGAGGGCTGCAGCAGCTCTACTGTGAGGACAGACTGAGAGAGTTGGGGCTGTGCAGCCTGGAGAGGAGAAGGCTTCCAGGAGACCTTAGAGTAGCCTTCCAGGATCTGAAGGGGGCTCCAGGAAGGCTGGGGAGGGACTACTGAGAAGGTCTTGCAATGCCAGGACAAGGGGCAATGGGTTTGAAGTGGCAGAGGGGAGATTGAAAGTGGATGTTAGGAGGAACCTGTTTGCAGTGAGGGTGGTGAGACACTGGCACAGGTTACCCAGGGAGGTTGTGGAGCACAGAATCACCCAACGTGATCAAAGATCACGTTGGGTGATTCTGTGCTCCATAACCTTCCTGGAGGTGTTCAAGGCCAGGTTGGACGAGTCCTTGAGTGACCTGTACTAGTGGGAGGTGTCCCTGCCTATGGCAGGGGGTTGGAACTGGATGATCTTTGCGCTCCCTTCCAACCTTACCATTCTATGATTCTACGATACCACAACCTCTGTTAATAGGAGAGCAGCAACTGGCCTTTCTCTTGGCTTTCCTCTGTTTATCTCAGTCCTGAGAAGTATTTTTTGCCTTTGAAAGAGATGTTGACTGTGTTTCAAGAAGAGGGGAAACAAAAATGACTGATTTTCAAATACTGCATTGAACAACAGGAAGGAATAATCCTGCTTTAGTGAAGAGTTCTGTAGGAGCTGCTGTGTCTTCCCCTTTGGTCTGTGCTGCTGTTTGACACAGCCTGCGGACTGCCCCAACTCTGAGCAGCAGTAGGACTAAACCAGCTCCTGCCTTTAAAGCTTCTCTAGCCTAAAGTTGTCTTAGAAAGCTTTGTTGGGCTCTGCTTGCAAGCCTCTGTGCACCACACTACACTGTGAGGTCCGATAGCATCTCAGTAATTAAGTGCCGGCATCCTACAGCACAGTAGGCTTAATAGGCTGTCAGCAGCTTAAATACCACCTGGTATTAAATTTATCAGTCTAACTTCTTCAGCATTCTGCAGCTGACCCCCAGTTACAAGGACTGTGGCAAGTTATGTGTAGATGGTGCCTGCTGCACAGGCACTGCTTGGCTGCCTTAATTGCTGATCTGTTATCGTCCTCAAATGACACAGAGGGGATGAAGGAGAAGGCAGGCAGCACGACACTTACAGCAGGTTCTTGCCCAGCTCCCTTCAGCCCATTCTGTAGTAGATGTTTTGAGTTTCCAGTTGTGCTGGTTTGAGACTAAATGGAATATTTTTATAGAGAAAATGATATTACAGGCTGTGAAAAGGAAACAATGATGATGTCTGCTTCACTCAGGCTTACTGAGATGGCTAAGAATAAGAATTCAAAATATAGATAACACAGTCTCTTGGGCACAGTGTCTCAGGCTGTCTAGCAGCTTCTGGTTTTCTTCTCTCTGCTGAGTAACCTCACTAACCACTTTCCTTCTAAGCCCCCTTGCCCATCCTCCAAACTCACCTTGCACGTAAGGCAAACCTTGGGGTAAGGTAGAGAGGTGAGGAGAAGGTGGAAGGGTAGTTGGGAGCCCCTACTGGGGACTCTGATTTCTGGGGGGGGGGGTTGTGTTTCTGTATTCCCTTTAACTTGTCTATGTCTGTAACTATTCCTGTCTGTTGTGTCTATCTCTGCTTGTCCATTGTGCTGAGCTGTAAATAGAGCTTCAGTCCTTAACTTCCAGCTGGCTGAGTCTGGTTGGGGTGATTTTACAAAGTGTGGGGAGGCAGAGAACTCCCAACCCATCACACCAGTGCATCAAACTGTGAGGATCAGCAAGGCAACTGTGTCTCCTGGGCACTGGGAAATGGTGCAGGGTGGCAGCACAGCCCACAAAACCTGGCTCTGGCCATGGGGAAGATGCCCTGTGGTCTGGCTGCATGATTTGGACTGGGTTCTTCCCTTTGTCCCACACAGGGCACTCAGAACCATCGCTGCACTGGCTGCAGCTACAGCTACCTGCTGCCTTGGTGTTTTTTTTTCTCTCAAATGGCCCAACTGGCACAAGGAAGGGAGCAAGAGCAAAGAACCAGGAGGCTGGAAAGGACCTGGGGCTTGGATTTGCTACTGCTGCTCGTGGAGCTGCATCCTTATGAATGGCTCTCTGGGGCAAAAAACTCCATTATTTGGCATTATATAGAAGACATTTGGCATTATATAGAAGACATTTGGCATTATATAGAAGACATTTGGCATCATATAGAAGATATTTGGCATTATATAGAAGACACAGGTCCTAGTTGCCTTAAAGATCCTCATATGTGCCCCTACAAAATACAACTAACAGTGAGAATTCATCCCTCTCTGTCTTATTTTCTCCCCTCCCCTAGTTGAGGCTAATGATATGAGCCTTTTGTAAAGTTCCTTGGGTGGATAAAAAGCCCTCTATTGAAATCCTGCTTTTATGGTGGTGGAAGGAAGAGGAAAAAAGAAGGAAGGGCGGGTGAAGAAAATGTTCTCTTGGCAAAATGTTGTGTTGTAGAATGGAGCTTTGGAAATCTGACTTACATTGTTAAAGCCAAAATTAAACAGGACAGGTCTGTGTATTCTCATACCAAAACCAGGCCTGTGTTGAGGCTGCCTAGAAGCTTTCTGCACCACTGGAAATGTAGGGAGAAAAGGAAAGGAAAAAAAAAGAAAAGGAAGAAAAAAAGCAAACCGAAATAAAAGAAGAGATGGTCAGAAATAAAATAAAGCCAGTGAGGCCTGTGGGTGCCACTCTTCTGTCTTTGAGACTTGGAGATGCTTAGGCAGTGTAACATTGATTTTTTTTTTTTAAGTGGTGTATATGGTTCTGGCAACATCATCTTCATGGCCATTAAGTTCAAATGCTTGTCTGTTTCCTGAGATGAAAGAAGTGAGAGCTCCCTCCAAAAACGAAGGCTGCAAATTCTCAAGCAGCTGTGCTGCATGCAATTTGCCTGGGAACTACACCTCAAAATACCATTTGTACCTACTTCAAACAAGGCAGAGGCTGATGCCTCATTGTTTTTGTCTCAAGATTGTTTTCCCAGAACACATCTTTCAAAATATTTGGGTTTTGTAAACGTATCCACATAATTATAGATAAAAGGCTAATTTGTGTCTCCGACTATTGCGCTGTCGAATGGATGCTGAGTGGTTTAATACTAAAATGGGACTTCACATTTAAATCATGCCTGTGTGCTTTTTATGTTTTCACAATAGATTCAGTAGCTAATCATCACCTAAATTGGTTTTCCTAAATAACATGCCATATTAGATAGTCTAATGCTATAGCTGGGAAATGGAAAGCTGAAATTATACTGCGTGGGGTCAGGGCTGTCATAGTGACATGAAAAAGAAGACAAAAAAAGAAATAAATAACAGCACATTCATAGCATCATAGAATGGGAAGGTTGGAAGGGACCTCAAAGATCATCCAGTTCCAACCCCCTGCCATAGGCAGGGACACCTCCCACTAGTACAGGTCGCTCAAGGCCTTGTCCAGTCTTGAACCCCTCCAGGGAGGGAGCAGCCACAACCTCCCTGGGCAACCTGTGCCAGTGTCTCACCACACTCACCAGAAAGATCTTCCTCCTAACATCCACTTTCAATCTCCCCTCTGCCACTTCAAACCCATTGCCCCATGTCCTGGCATTACAAGACCTTGTCAATAGTCCCTCCCCAGCCTTCC
>VWZE01014392.1:65187-80187 GCA_013396675.1 Eubucco bourcierii | reverse complement strand
CACTCAAGGTGTGGCCTGAGCAGTGCTGAGCATAGGGACAGAAGCACTGCCCTGGTCCTGCTGGCCACACTGTTCCTGGTCCAGGCCAGGATGCCATTGGCACCTGGTCACACTACTGGCTCATGTTCAGCCACCAAACATTACCCTCGGGTCCCTCTCTACCTGGCTGCTCTCCAACCACACAGTCCCCAGCCTGTAGCACTGTATGGGGTTGTTGTGGCCAAAGTGTAGAACCTGCCACTTGGCCTTATTAGAAGTTGTGTCATTGGACTGTGCCCATCTCTCCAGCCTGTCCAGGTCCCTCTGCAGAGCCCTCTTGCCCTCTAACAGATCCACACTTGCTCCCAACTTTGTGTCATCTGCAAACTTACTGATGGAGGCCTCAATCCCCTGATCCAGATCATCAGTGAAGATATTAAACAGCACTGTGCCCAGCACTGATCTCTGGGGCACACCACTGGTGCCAGCTGCCAGCTGGCTGTGGCTCCATTCACCACCACTCTCTGAGTCCAGCCCATCAGCCAGGAATTCATTGGCCATGGAACCATACAGATCACTGTTGTTCCAGGAGATAAGAATCCTCTGACTTGGGGGATAATCAATCAGTTTGGTGTTAGTGCATGCTCATCAGCTGGGCTTTAATTTGTGTAATTTTTGTGTTACTGATTTGATGGGAAATATTTCTTTAATGTATGCATGTGGATATTTGTATAAAGAACTGCTGCTCTGACTGTGTAGCTGACAGCAGTAACCCCTCCAGACAGCACACCCCCCTCTGGAAATATCTCAGACTTGTAAGCAAGGAATTTGTATAATACCAGGTGGAGATTCTAAAGAACAAACAAGATGCACCTCTTGCCTGTTTCTTGAAACAGTCAATTATCAGGCTATGAGATTTGAGACTCTGCAGCCTGAAGAAGAGAAGGCTTCCAAGAGACCTTGGAGTAGCCTTGCAGGATCTGAAGGGGGCTACAGGAAGGCTGGGGAGGGACTATTGACAAGGTCTTGTAATGCCAGGACAAGGGGCAATGGGTTTGAAGTGGCAGAGGGGAGATTGAAAGTGGATTTTAGGAGGAAGTTGTTTGCAGACACTGACACAGGTTGCCCAGGGAGGTTGTGGAGCACAGAATCACCCAACCTGATCAAAGATCACATTCTGTGCTCCACCACCTCCCTGGAGATGTTCAAGGCCAGGTTGGATGAGGCCTTGAGTGAGCTGTACTATTGGGAGGTGTCCCTGCCTATGGCAGGGGCGTGGAACTGGATGATCTTTGAGGTCCCTTCCAACCTTACCATTCTCTGTTCTTGGCTTTGTTCTGTTACTTTACCACAAAATAGGTTCTGACAAACTTCCAAGGGGATGAGTTGGATTCTTCCAGTCTTGGAGATATCCAAGCGCTTTGAATATAGCTTTTAAAAAGTACTGCGTTGCTGAAGCTGAAGTTACAGCTGTAAGATGGAGGAAATTACTGGATGAAATATTCTTTGCCTGTCTTGAGAGATCAGATTGGATCATCATGTTGATGTTTTCTCATGGAAAAGATTCTTTTGTTCAAAACTCAAGTTGCAACAGCAACAGATGCTTATACATCACAAACAAGACCTACCTTCTAGTTCAACCTCTTCAGCTGGCATAAATCACGGCAGCTTTTTTGATGTCAGGTCACAGGCTGGGATAAACATATTTATTCATATCAAGGCACTAAATGTTTTGAGGTTCATCTATGGCTAACTGAAAGTCTTTAAAAGTAGACCAAACATCAGGAAGCTCTTGAAATGTTTTGTGATATAATGCCTACTTCAAATAAATGGAATAGTCTCAACTGCCTCTTAGGGATGGTTCATTTTAATGGATTTTTATCCTCTTCCCTTTCCATGATCAAAATAAATGCATCTCACCTCTGGTATGAGGTCAGATGGGTGCTTGATGAGATTTGATAATGCCCCTGGTTATAACAACAGGCATAGAATCATAGAATCATAGAATGGTGAGGTTGGAAGGGACCTCAAAGATTATCTAGTTCCAACCCCCTGCCATAGGCAGAGACACCTCCCACTAGAACAGGTCACTCAAGACCTCATCCAACATGGTCCTGAACACCTCCAGGGAGGTTGTGGATCACAGAATCACCCAACGTGATCAAAGATCTTTGCAGGATCTCCCTGGGCAACCTGTGCCAGTGTCTCACCACCCTCACTGCAAACAACTTCCTCCTAACATCCACTTTCAATCTCCCCTCTGCCACTACAAACCCATTGCCCCTTATCCTGGCATTGCAAGACCTTGTCAATAGTCCCTCCCCAGCCTTCCTGGAGCCCCATTCAGATCCTGGAAGGCTACTCTAAGGTCTCCTGGAAGCCTTCTCTTCTCCAGGCTGCAGAGCCCCAACTCTCTCAGCCTGTCCTCACAGCAGAGCTGCTGCAGCCCTCTCAGCATCTTCATGGCCTCCTCTGGACTCACTCCAACACTTCCATGTCCTTCCTGTGCTGGGGGCTACAGAACTGCACACAGGACTCCATATTTCTACCTTTTAAAATCTCCTGATGCTAGGGGACACAAAACAATGTAAAAGACAGGACAAGGGGCAAAGGGTTTGAAGTGGCAGAGGGGAGATTAAAAGTGAATGTTAGGAGGAAGTTCTTTACAGTGAGGGTGGTGAGACACTGGCACAGGCTGCCCAGGGAGGTTGTGGCTGCTGCCTCCCCGGAGGTGTTCAAGGCCAGGTTGGAGGAGGCCTTGAGTGAGCTGTGCTAGTGGGAGGTGTCCCTGCCTATGGCAGGGGGTTGGAACTGGATGATCCTTGAGGTCCCTTCCAACCTTACCATTCTATGATTCTATGACTCGGGGCTATGCTTGCATGTGGCATAAATCTACCTAGGAGCATGGGTTTCATGGCAGTGGCTCTGATTTCTGCCACTTGAGCTCCTGGCATTTAGTCTGTCATCAACCTAATAAAACTGAGATGCTCTAATTACTGTGATGTTGTCAGAAATACATTTGGCTGAAATGATAAAGCTGAGCTGGATCCTGGAGCCCACACAAAAGTCAGCAAATGCTGTGCAAATCTGAGTTAAACCATTTGTTTGCCCACTTAAGGAGAGGTTGTCCACGGTCGTGGCATGTGTGGAAAGACAGCGGGGGAGTGAGAGGAACAACCGAACCATATGGCCAAAGTGAGCTGTCTCTTTATTCCAGTGCATCAGGATAAGACAAGCTGTTGAACTGATGAGAAAGCTTCTTCAGGAGTGCTGCATTTCAAGATAGAACTGCAAGAAATTTGGTATCTCTGATCTCACAGAAATCTCTGAATGAAACTATTGCTGACAGCTGTTAAACTGACAGCAGGGCAAAAAGCCCTCAAGCCCAACCTCCCCAAATCCTTAACAGCAGCAGCAGCAGCATGTGAAAGAAAGCAGCAATTCCCCACCAAAATGTCCATAAACTGAAACCTTATCAATACTTCCAAAATGCCCATATACTCAAACCTTATCAATACTTCCAGATGCTCAGTGACTTTATGATCCCGTTAATGGTGCTGATAGAAGGGATTGTATTTGTGTGCAACAAGGTCATTTCAGAACCAGGCTGAGGGAGGATGCAGGCACAAGACAGGGACCTGGACGGGCTGCTGCAGAGCTGTGCCCAGACCAACCTCATGAAATTCAACAAGGCCAAGTGTAAGGTCTTGGAGCTGGGTGGGCACAATCCCAAGCACAACTCCAGGCTGGGTGGGGAATGGCTGAGAGCAGCCCTGAGGAAAAGCTCAAGATGAGGCTGCAGTGTGAGTGCAGCCCAGACAGCAACTGTGTGCTGGGCTGCAGCAAGAGCAGTGTGGGCAGCAGGGCAAGGCAGGGGATTCTGCCCCTTTGCTCTGCTCTCCTCAGAGCCCACCTGCAGTCCTGTGTGCAGTTCTGGAGCCCCCAGCACAGGAAGGACATGGAACTGTTGGAGCAGATCCAGAGGAGGCCACCAAGATGCTGAGAGGGCTGCAGCAGCTGTGCTGTGAGGACAGGCTGAGAGGGTTGGGGCTGTGCAGCCTGGAGAAGAGAAGGCTTCCAGGAGACCTTAGAGTAGCCTTCCAGGATATGAAGGGAGCTACAGGAAGGTTGGGGAGGGACTATTGACAAAGTCTTGTAATGCCAGGACACGGGGCAATGGGTTTGAACTGGCAGAGGGGAGATTAGACTGTGTTAGGAGGATGTTGTTTACAGTGAGGGTGGTGAGACACTGGCACAGGTTGCCCAGGGAGGTTGTGGCTGCTCCATGCTTGGAGGTGTTCAAGGCCAGGTTGGATGAGGCCTTGAGTGACCTGTGCTAGTGGGAGGTGTCCCTACCTATGGCAGGTTGTTGGAACTAGATGATCCTTGAGGTCTCTTCCAACGTTACCATTCTATGATTCTATGTACATTGAGACATCTTCCTCACTCACTGCATCTTCACATAATCACAGAATCTTGAAGAGAAATGTAGAAGTGGCATTTCCCCAGTACCTTTGCCCTCCTGAATGGTCAGCTCTGAGCACTTCCTGCATCGTAACTTCATTTACTTCAATTTATGCTCTTGCAGTGGCACTTAATTTAGTTTCTAGTAAGGATCACCAGTTTAGTATTTAACTGCAAGCCAAGAATTATAATTCTGAGCTCTTTTCCTTGGGCTGAGTCTCCTCCAGCCAGTGGACAGGGGAGTTTTACTGTTAGTTTCAGGGTGAAGAGAGAGGCCAACATCCACCGAGTCTAACAACTCCCAATTTGCAGTGAATCCAGGGAGAAGCTGACTCCCTGTCCTTGAAGTCTTTTTATCAGCAAAGGCTTTCCATTGCCAAAACCTAGTATTTGCAGGTTTTATCAGCTGTCCTGCTGGGATAAATTAATCTTGTTGTCCATTCCCATCATTAATTCAGCATATCTGCTTTGTTTTATAAAATGTAGTGGCCTACCAGTGCTGAGGTACCAGTAACAGTGGATAGCATCAGATCATTTTAAAGAAATTCAGGAGGGGAAGAGCACTGCTATGCTCTTCTTCCCTCTCCCCCACAAAACTGAAGACACCTACAGTGATTTCTTATCTCCCAACCAAGATAGTGCCTCTGAGCTAGCAATGAAAAATAGATTTTGTCATCTTTTCTTGGTTCCATGTATAAATAAAGATAGCAGTGTGGCACTCAGTGGCTGTAGCATGGCTTTCTCCAAGTAACACCAAGTGGCTGTGACCTGGCTTTGTCCACAATGAAGAACACAAAAGCCAGAAAGACCACATTGTCAGTGCAGCATGGTCAGCATCCCAGGTCAGAGACAGCAGCCCTCTTCTCACTGCAAGGGAACAAGAGTCTCAAGCTGCACCAGGGGAAGTTTAGGCTGGAGGTGAGTCGTTGCCTGCTGGAATGGGCTGCCCTGGGAGATGTTGGAGTCAGAATCCCTGGAGGTGTTCAAGGTGGGTTTGGATGTGGCACTTGGTGCCATGGTCTGGTCTTGAGGGCTGTGGTAATGGGTTGGACTTGGTGAGCTTTGAGGTCTCTTCCAGCCTTGGTGATACTGTGAAACTATGAAGAGTAGTGACTGGCTTGGGGCAGTGTGGCTGGAGAGCTACTGGCAGAAAGGGACCTGGGGGTTCTAATAAACAGGAACTGAATGTGAGCCAGCAGTGTGCCCAGGTGGCCAAGAAGGCCAATGGCATCCTGACTGGGATTAAAAATGCTGTGGCCAGCAGGAGCAAGGAAGGGATTGTGCCCTTGAACTCAGCTCTGGTGAGGCCACAGCTTGAGTGTTGTGTTCAGTTTTGGGCCCTGCAGTACAAGAGAGATGTGGAGGTACTGGAGTGGGTCCAGAGGAGGGCAATGAAGCTNTTGTGGAGAGGCTGCTGCTGGGCTCTGCTCACAGGGAATTGGAGACAGAATAAGGGGGAATGGCCTCAAGCTGAGGCTGGGGAGGTTTAGATTGGACATTAAGAAAAAGTTTTTTTGTGGAGAGAGTGGTCAGGGACTGGAATGAGCTGCCCAGGGAGGTGGTGGAGTCACCCAGCCTGGGTGTGTTTAAGGGTGGTTTGGATGTGGTGCTTGGGGCTATGGTTCAAGGTGAATCTTGTAGAGTAGAGTTCTAGGTTGGGCTTGGTGATCCTGAGGGGCTTTGCAGCCTGGGTGTGGCTGTGACTCTGTGATTCCCTGGAGAGTCACAATTCAAGAGTTCATCTCCTGGTCCCCCAAAGGTGCAGATGCTTTGCAAGGTTCGCTGATGGACAGACCGCATCAGGTTGGAAAGGACCCTCAAAAGCCATCCTGTCCAACCCCACTGCAGTGAGCAGGGACACCTCTTACTGCAGCAGGTTGTCTAGGCCACATCAAAGCTGATCTTGAGTGTCTGCAGGGACAGGGCCTCATCCACATCCCTGGGCAACCTGTTCTGATGTTTTACCACTCTCATGTAGGGATAAGTTTTTTTCCCCCCGAGTTTTTCTTGGTTTAAGTTGGTGCTTTTGTCTGACAGTGTTGCTAAATGTGACCTGACATGACAATATGAAAGAGACACAAAATACAAATGAATCTTTCTTCCCCCCCCCCAAAACTAAAAAGCAGAATTGTGACCATTTTGAGGAGGGAATAATGGAATGTACAAATTCTTCTACTTACTGAGCATGCGAGTATTGACAAGACCAAAGTCATCATGCTGTCAATTTGATGTCTTGAGTGCTTTTAATCAATAGTCATGGTTATGTGTCCTCATTAAGTGGGCATAGTTATGTTCTAGCACTCAGCTGGGAAGGAAGGATTGCAACTGTTACTCTATAAGAGAGAAATTTGCTTGGCATCAGTGCACATGCAAAAGAATTCTGCTTTTGGATGGTATTGACTAAGTGATCAGCCCTTGCAATGAGTCTGAGCAGAACAGTGCAAACAGATGAAGACTGGTTAAAGAACAATCATAGAATGGTAAGGTTGGAAGGGACCTCAAAGATCATCCAGTTCCAACCCCCTGCCTTAGGCAGGGACACCTCCCACTAGTACAGCTCACTCAAGGCCTCATCCAGCCTGGCCTTGAACATCTCCAGTGAGGGAGCAGCCACAACCTCCCTGGGCAACCTGTGCCAGTGTCTCACCACCCTCACTGCAAACAACTTCCTCCTAACATTCACTTGCAATCTCCCCTCTGCCACTTCAAACCCATTGCCCCTTGTCCTGGCATTGCAAGACCTTCTCAATAGTCCCTCCCCAGCCTTCCTGGAGCCCCCTTCAGATCCTGGAAGGCTACTCTAAGGTCTCCTGGAAGCCTTCTGCAGGCTGCAGAGCCCCAACTCTCTCAGCCTGTCCTCAGAGCAGAGCTGCTGCAGCCCTCTCAGCATCTTTGTGGCCTCCTCTGGACAATGAAAACTTTGTGCAGTGTATATCGGGACTGCTGTCCTTTCATGCTTTCTTTTCCCTTTATGTCCTCCCACCTGGTGTCAATATTCTGCAAAGTACTTTGGGAGCTGTAGTTCACTGAGCATGTTTGTACCTACCACCAGAGGTAAAGTCTAATCTTTTGGCTCACATGCTGCCTGTCCAAGCCATGCTGTTGCCTTTAGCACTACTGGAGTGTGATTGTTCCTTTTTGGTTAGCTTTCAGTTGTAAACCAAGCCTCTGAATTGTGTTTTCTTGAGTGTTTGTTGTACCACATTGGAACTATAATGAGAAATTTTTTTAATGACAATAGTTTCACCAATCCATAGAATCACAGAATGACAGAATTAAGCAGGTTGGAAAAGACCTCAGAGATCTGAGTCCAACCCTACACCTAACCTTTCTAATTAACTGAACCATGGCACTAAGAGCCCCATCCAGCCTTATTTTAAACACTTCCCGGGATGGGGACTCCACCACCTCCCTGGGCAGCCCATTCCAATGCCAATCACTCTCTCTGCCAACAACTTCCTCCTAACATCCAGCCTGAACCTGCCCTGGCACAGCTTGAGGCTGTGTCCTCTTCTTCTGTCCCTGGCTGCCTGGCAGCAGAGCCCAACCCCAGCTGGCTACAACCTCCCTTCAGGTAGCTGCAGAGAGCAATGAGCTCTGCCCTGAGCCTCCTCTTCTGCAGGCTGCACACCCCCAGCTCCCTCAGCCTCTCCTCACAGGGCTGTGCTCCAGGCCCCTCCCCAGCCTTGCTGCCCTTCTCTGGACACCTTCCAGCACCTCAACATCTCTCTTGAATTGAGTGGCCCAGAACTGGACACAGCACTCAAGGTGTGGCCTGAGCAGTGCTGAGCATAGGGACAGAAGCACTGCCCTGGTCCTGCTGGCCACACTGTTCCTGGTCCAGGCCAGGATGCCACTGGCTCTGCTGCCCACCTGGTCACACTGCTGCCTCATCTTCAGCCACCAGCCATTACCCTCAGGTCCCTCTCTGCCTGGCTGCTCTCCAACCACACAGTCCCCAGCCTGTAGCACTGCATGGGGTTGTTGTGGCCAAAGTGTAGAACCTGCCACTTGACCTTATTAAAAGTCATGGTGTTGGACTGTGCCCATCTTTCCAGCCTGTCCAGGTCCCTCTGCAGAGCCCTCCTGCCCTCTAACAGATCCACACTTGCTCCCAACGTGGTGCCATCTGCAAACATACTGATGGAGGCCTCAATCCCCTGATCCAGATCATCAGTGAAGATATTAAACAGCACTGTGCCCAGCACTGATCTCTGGGGCACACCACTGGTGCCAGCTGCCAGCTGGCTGTGGCTCCATTCACCACCACTCTCTGGGCCCAGCCCATCAGCCAGGAATTCATTGGCCATGGAACCATACAGATCACAGTAGTTATGCAGCTCTTTTGTTCAGAGCTACACCATTCAGGTTGGGAAGAGTGGAGCAAGTTTGTTCACTATTTTCTCTCCATGGGTCTAGAAGAGATGAGAAGATGTGTAGGCTAACTGTATGGTGTAGAGCCAGGGGTGCTTCCCAGAGGACTTCTGAAAACACTAGGCTTTATTTCCACCTCACTCATGGAGGCTTTGCAGCTGAGACAGCTTTTTCTCTGCATCAGAGATGTGATGCTTATGCTATGCTGCTGAGGTATTTTTGGAAATTGATGCAGTGCCAGCATTGACCAACAGCTCTCAACAATCCCAGGACCATCACCTGCCAATTCCTTCCTTAAATTGTGTTCCTGCATCAAGCATTCTGCTGAGCAGTTTAATCTTCTTTTCATCCTCCTCCTCTGAAGTGATAGTTGCTGTCAGACCTACAGCAGTCCTGGTTTAGCCTGAATGTGTGTTTGTAAATATAATATATGTATTTATTTTCCCATTATTGTGGAAGAGTTGTGAAGAGTGTTCTAGGAGTTGCATAGCTCTCTGCCTTTCTTTCTCTGGGTGAAGTATTCCCTTTTATTACCATAAGAAAATCTTGAGCTCTTCTCCATTACTCTGTCATTTAGTCATTATAGGCAGATGAGTTGATCTTCTAAAAAGTGCCTTGAAGATGTTAAAGTGATAGCATTACAATTTAAAACCCTTCTGACAGTGTCTGTTCCACTGGAGGACTGAATCTTGTCTTCACATGCGACTGAAAATCAAATAAAGCTTTCACCTGCTTGACAATTGTTGCAAAATATAAGAAAATGCTCACACTTTCATATAGTAATGACTGTGTCATCTCAGTGAAGTTGAAAGAGCAAACCCTTTTATGCACACAGACAGCATTTACTTTGGAGATCCATTGCTATTGCCTCCAGTTTTGTGGCAAAAAAATTAACAAAGGGATTTATAGTTACCACAGCATCGCTGAAATGATCCTGCTCATTCCTATTCTGCAATAACAAAAATAAGAGAAAAAAAAAAGAAAAGGGGGTAAAAGAAAACCTACATTGTTAGAATCACAGAATCAAGCAGGTTGGAAGAGACCTCCATGCTCATTCAGTCCAACCGAGCACCCAGCCCCAGCCAATCAACCAGACCACAGCACTAAGTGCCCCATCCAGGCTTTGCTTGAACATCTCCATGGACAACAACTGCACCACCTCCCCAGGCAGCCCATTCCAATGCCAATCACTCTCTCTGCCAACAACTTCCTCCTAACACCCAGCCTGAACCTGGTCTGGCACAGCTTGAGGCTGTGTCCTCTTGTTCTGCCCCTGGCTGCCTGGCAGCAGAGCCCAACCCCAGCTGGCTACAACCTCCCTTCAGGGAGCTGCAGAGAGCAATGAGCTCTGCCCTGAGCCTCCTCTTCTGCAGGCTGCACACCCCCAGCTCCCTCAGCCTCTCCTCACAGGGCTGTGCTCCAGGCCCCTCCCCAGCCTTGCTACCCTTCTCTGGACACCTTCCAGCATCTCAACATCTCTCTTGAATTGAGTGGCCCAGAACTGGACACAGCACTCAAGGTGTGGCCTGAGCAGTGCTGAGCATAGGGACAGAAGCACTGCCCTGGTCCTGCTGGCCACACTGTTCCTGATCCAGGCCAGGATGCCACTGGCTCTGCTGCCCACCTGGGCACACTGCTGGCTCATCTTCAGCCACCAACCATTACCCTCGGGTCCCTCTCTGCCTGGCTGCTCTCCAACCACTCAGTCCCCAGCCTGTAGCACTGTATGGGGTTGTTCTGGCCAAAGTGTAGAACCTGCCACTTGGCCTTATTAGAAGTTGTGTCATTGGACTGTGCCCATCTCTCCAGCCTGTCCAGGTCCCTCTGCAGAGCCCTCCTGCTGGCTCATGTTCAGTCACCTGTGAACCAACACCGCCAGGTCCCTCTCTGTATTTCAATAAACTGCTTAAGACTATTTTTGGATACTGTTAGGTAACTTAAAACCACTGCTAGAAAACTGGAAATCAGACTTATGGCATGTTAGGAAGTTGTTCCAGTCTAGAAGTATATGCATAGGATATCTCATACACAGTTAAGGCCTTGAGTCCTTAGGCAGCCAAGCCTAGTTGAGAGGAATCCCTGCCCATGGTGGGGAGGTTGGAGTAGATTCTCTCTAAGGGTCCCTTCCAACCTAAGCCATTCTGTGATTAATTCACAACTGTTTTCTAGCTACTTCAGTTGCATAGCAGTGAGGGCAGCTGAAGCACTGTTCCTGATCTGGGCTACGATGCCATTGGCTCTCCTGGGCACACTGCTGGCTCGTATTCAGGTGCTATCAACCCAGCCAAAACTTGCTACTGATGAAACAGAAACTGAGAAAAATGAGAGGTTTGTTTTTTTTTGTCTTTAAATCTTCTGTGCATGATGGTGTAGCTGACATCTGCATGGTGCCATTTGGAAGGAAAGTTAGAAATGGTTTGTCTATATTTAGTTTCATCTCTAAGTGCCAAAGCTGTAAGGAAGGTTGTACAGCAGATGAAGTTTCACAGAAACAAGTTCTCTTGTAGAGCATCAGAGACATGAAAACAGAGCAAAATTGCATGGTTGAAATGTGTGTCACAGTGTCCTGCTTCATGGCCACTGCTAGAGCAGCAAGACTAAGGAAACAAAGTCAAGAGAGAGAGGTTGTGGCCGTTCACTCCCTGGAGGTGTTCAAGGCCAGGCTATTGACAAGGTCTTGCAATGACAGGATGAGGAGGAATGGGTTTAAACTGGCAGAGGGGAGATTGAAACTGGATGTTAGGAAGAAGTTGTTTGCAGTGAGGGTGGTGAGACACTGGAACAGTGTCATCTAGTTCCAACTGCCTGCCATAGGCAGAGACCCCTCCCACTAGAACAGGTCATTCAAGGCCTCATCCAACCTGGCCTTGAACACCTCCAACCACAGAGAAGCCACAACCTCCCTGGGCAACCTGTGCCAGTGTCTCACCACCCTCACTGCAAACAACTTCCTCCTAACATCCACTTTCAATCTCCCCTCTGACACTTCAAACCCATTCCCCTTGTCCTGCCATTCCAAGCCCTTCTCAATAGTCCCTCCCCAGCCTTCCTGCAGCCCCCTTCAGATCCTGCAAGGCCACTCCAAGCTCTCCTGGAAGCCTTCTCCTCTCCAGGCTGCAGAGCCCCAACTCTCTCAGCCTGTCCTCACAGCAGAGCTGCTGCAGCCCTCTCAGCATCTTGGTGGCCTCCTCTGGACCCACTCCAACAGTTCCATGTCCTTCCTGTGCTGGGGGCTCCAGAACTGCACACAGGACTGCAGGTGGGGTCTGAGGAGAGCAGAGCAAAGGGGCACAATCCCCTCCCTTGCCCTGCTGCCCACACTGCTCTTGCTGCAGCCCAGCACACAGTTGCTGTCTGGGCTGCACTCACACTGCAGCCTCATCTGGAGCTTTTCATCACCCCACACCCCTAGGACCTGTTCCTCAGGGCTGCTCTCAGCCATTCCCCAACCAACCTGGAGTTGTGCTTGGGATTGTGACTACCTAGGTGCAGGACCTTGCACTTGGCCTTTTTGAATGTCCTGAGGTTGGCCTGGGCACAGCTCTGCAGCCTGTCCAGGTCCCTCCAGATGGATCCCTGCCCTCTAGCAAGGTAAAACTTATAAGGTTAAAAATTATAATTAAGGGAAAACTGGACAAGAAGAGGCATCTTCTGACACTTAGTGCAATCTTCTCTTATCTTCTCTGCCATGACAAGAGTAAGCTTAAACAGCACAGCAATGGGGACTGAAGGGACTTGATAGGGGGGAGGTTTTCCTCCCTTTCATGTGCTGTGCCATAGGAATGAGTAGGATCTTCCTGGCTAGGGGAATGTTGTGCCTTGTCAGCCTTGGGAACAAGCTGTCAGTTTGGATCCTTAAAGAAGGGTCCCTTCTCTTTTGCCTTTACCTTATCATCCTTGCAAGGTTGAGCTCTTACTTTATCTGCACACATCCCATTCCCCTGACTCAGGGAGCTGCCTGTGGCTTTGAGCAGGACTTGTGGAAGCTGACTGTCTTCCTTGTATGGGGTTTACTGAAACTGCAGCTCATCCTGCAGCTTAGTTGCTCTGCTCCTTGCATCCTGTGTGTGTTAAATCCTGACCATGGTTTGCAGTGTGCTGTAGGAACCACTGATATCTCAGAAACCTCTGTTTGAAGATTCTGGGCTACAGATTCAAAAAAAATTGAAAAGGTCTGTTTGGGAATGAATAAGTCCTAACGTTTCTGTTTGACCTTTCTTATTTTTCCATTGCCTTAGTCTGTTTGCCATATGGCAGTGTTTGACCTGCTGTATATTTGTTGTTAGTGGTGTGAGACAATTGGCAAGTGGCTTGGTTTTCAGACTTCAGGAGGAACATTGTCCTCCTTGAAAACCATTTCAGTACCTTTCCATAGAGAAAAAAAAAATGAAATGAAGGGGTCAGTTCCTACAGCAGTTACTTTGTAGTAGCTCTGTTGGCTAAAACTGATGAGCTACATGGCCAGTGAACTTGCACTGAGGCTTTGATTTGGGCTGTTTCAGTAACTTAAGGGGGCTTTCAATATCTTAAGGGGACCTATAATAAGGCTGGGGAGAGACTTTTTAGGATACCAGGTAGTGATAGGACTGGGGGGAATAGAACAAAGCCAGAAATGGGTAGCTTCAGACTGGATGTTAGGAAGAAGTTCTTCATGAGGGTGGTGAGAGCCTGGAATGGGCTGCCCGGGTAGATGGTGGAAGCCTCATCCCTGGAGGTGTTTAAGGCCAGGCTGGATGAGGCTTTAGACAACCTGATCTAAGGCAGGGTGCCCCTGCCTATGGCAGGGAGGTTGGAAATAGATGATTGTGATGGTTTGGGAGTTCCCTGCCCCCCATTCTATGAAAATTTCCCCAGACTAGAGTCAGCCAGCTGGAAGTTAAGGACTGAAGCTCTATTTACAGCTCAGCACAATGGACAAGCAGAGATAGACACAACAGACAGGAACAGTTACAGACATAGACAAGTTAAAGGGAATACAGAAACACAACTCCCCTCCCAGAAATCAGGGACCCCAGGAGGGGATCCCAACCACCCTTCCACCTTCTTCCCACCCCTATACCTTACTGCAGGGTCTGGCTTTCGTGCAAGGTGAGTTTGGAGGATGGGCAAGGGGAGTTAGAAGCAGAGTGGTTACTTGGGTTACACAGCAGAAGGGCCAGAGAGAGACTCTCTACCTTATCTGTGTTTGTGTCCTTGTTCTTACACATCTCAGCAAGCCTATGAGTGCAGCAGACATCACCACTGTTTGCTTTTCACAGCCTAAAATCTAATTGTTTTCATTAAAATATTCCAATTAGCCTCAAACCACCACAATGATCCTTGTTGTCCCTTCTAACCCTGACTGATTCTGTGATTCTGTGACTCTATGATTCTATGACTCTGATTCTATGACTCTATGACTCTATGACTCCATGACTCTATGATTCTATGACTCTGATTCTGATTCTATGACTCTATGACTCTATGATTCTGATTCTATGACTCTATGACTCTGTGATTCTGACTCTATGATTCTATGACTCTGTGACTCTATGATTCTATGACCCTGATTCTATGACTCTATGATTCTGTGACTGTTTGATTCTATGACTCTATGATACTATGATTCTATGATTCTGTGACTCTATGATTCTATGATTCTGACTCTATGACTCTGATTCTATGATTCTATGATTCTTTGACTATGACTCTATGACTCTGATTCTATGACTTTATGACTCTGTAACTCTGATTCTATGACTCTATGACTGTATGATTCTGTGACTGAGTCTATGATTCTATGACACTATGATTCTATGACTCTATGATTCTATGACTATGACTCTGATTCTATGACTATAAATCTATGATTCTATGACTCTGATTCTATGACTCTATGATTCTATGATTCTATGACTCTATGATTCTATGGTTCTATGACTATGATTCTATGACTATGACTGATTCTATGACTCTGTGACTCTTGACTGTGACTCTATGATTCTTGATTCTATGACTCTGTGACTATGATTCTATGATACTATGACTATGACTCTATAGCTCTATGATTCTGACTGATTCTATGACACTGATTCTGTGACTGATTCTATGACTATGGTTCTATGACTCTATGACTATGACTCTATGACTATGATTCTATGACTCTATGACTCTGTGACTCTGATTCTATGACTCTATGACTAT
>VWZE01014392.1:47355-58383 GCA_013396675.1 Eubucco bourcierii | reverse complement strand
TGGAACTAGATGATCCTTGAGGTCCCTTCCAACCTTGCCTTTCTATGATTCTATGATTCTGTGATTCTAGGACCAGGAGTGCTGGTTGACAGCTGGTTGAACATGAGCCAGCGGTGAGCTCAGGTGGCTGAGAGGCATCCTAGAATAGTGTTACCAGAAGGAGCAGGGAAGAAATCATGTCCCTTTACTCAGTACCTCGAATGCTACATTCACTTTTGTGCCTCTCACTACAGGAAGGACATTGAGGCACCAGAGTGTGTCCAGAGAAGGGTAACAAAGCTGATAAAGGTCTGGTGAACAAGTCTATGAACTGAGGGATCTGGGAACGTTTAAGTCTGGAGAACAGGAAGCTGAAGGGAAACCTCATTGCTCTCTGCAACTACCTGAAAAGAGATTGGAGCTCAGTGAAGCTCTTCTCCTTAGTACCAGGTAACAGAATAAGAGGAAATGGCCTGAAATTGTGCCAGGGGGGATTTAGGTTGGATATTAGGAAAAATTTCTTTACTAAAAGGGTGGTCAGGCATTGGAACAAGATGATGCCCAGGGAGGTGGTGGAGTCACTGTCCTTGAAGGTGTTCAAAAACTGTGAAGACATAGCACTTTGGGACATGGTTTAGTGAGCATGGTGGTGTCTGGTTGACAGATGGGCTCAGTGAGTCTTTTCCAACCAAGATAATTTTATAGTTCTGTGTTTCTGTCATGCCTCTGCACAGCTGTGGGGTGTATCTCGTTGTGATCATTGTGTCTAGGTGATCATCCTTGAGGCCTTGAGTGACCTGTACTAGTGGGAGGTGTCCATGCCTATGGCAGGGGTTTGGAACTAGATGATCCTTGAGGTCCCTTCCAACCTTACCATTCTATGATTCTATGATCTAGAGGCCAGAGTGCACTGCAGCTGGGTCACCAGGATTGCAGGTGTTGCTGGTTGAGCTCTGTGCAGATGAGTTAAGTGTCCTTTATGTACGGGGTGCATCATGTTACTCTAACATTAATGAGGTTTCAGAGATGGTCTGAGTGGACAGCTCATCTTGGCAGACTGGAAGTGTGATTGAACTGCACTGCTTTAGGTTTAATTCCACAGCACAGCTTTGCAGTGGTCATTAAAATGAAATGCTTGAAGATGGAATAATTGCATCAAGTGGATCCTTTGATGTCAATTGGCTGTGTGGCTGAGCCTGGCTCATGTTAACAGCTCAGAGCCAGGAGGAGCAGACATGAAGAAGGCAGTGTTCCCATGGGCCCCTGGATGGAGGAGCTTCTAGTGTCTAACAAAGTGAGTTGTGGCTGTCACTTTCCAGAATGCTCGTTTTATTCTTCTGTTTGTTTGTTTTCAAAGCAGACATGGAGGTGGGGGAGGAGTGAGGACAGATTTGTGTTCCTCCTGTATTTGTCAGCTCACATCGTTCTACAAATGTCAGACTTCAGCGTTTCTGTATTGCAGAAGAAAAAAATGGTAAACTGATCAGTTCTTTTTTTTTTCTGAAGGGTTTCCCCTAGAGCCTGCATCACCTAATTTTGATTTAAAATTATCTTTTTCTTAGGCCACTAAAGCAAGAGCTAGGACCAGAATTACAGCTGTGGTAAATCTGCACAGCTCCCTTGGCGGGGAGCAGCCAAGCGCTGGGTTGTTAGTGTGGATGGTGAGCACGTACCCGTGTCTTGCCAGCCCATAAAACCTGACATCATTTTCCAGTCCTGGAACACTGAATCAATGCTGGGGAAATAACACAAGGCACAGGAAAGTACCAACCTCTCTCCTACCACAAGCACTCCTAGAAGTTATCTTAGGGTGTTGAGGACTCCATGGAATGGTCTTTAGGCTCAGTGCCTCTTTGCTCTGAGGGTCTCCTGAACATTTCCAGCCTTTCCATCTTTTTCTGTGCAAACCCAGCACAGCTGTGCTCAGGACTCAGCTCTTTCAAAGGGAAACCCATTTGCTTGTGGACCATCCTAGAATCCTAGAATGGTAAGGTTGGAAGGGACCTCAAAGGTCATCAAGTTCCAACCCCCTGCCATAGGCAGGGACACCTCTCACTAGTACAGGTCACTCAAGGCCTCCCCCAACCTGGTCCTGAACACCTACAGGTAGGTTCTGGAGCACAGAATCACCCAACATGATCAAAGATCACGTTGGGTGATTCTGTGCTCCACAACTTCCCTGGGCAACTTGTTCCAGTGTTTCACCACCCTCAACCTGTGCCAGTGTCTCACCCTCACTGCAAACAACTTCCTCCTAACATCCACTTTCAATNTGGACTGGCTCCAACACTTCCATGTCCTTCCTGTGCTGGGGGCTCCAGGACTGCACACAGGACTGCAGGTGGGGTCTGAGGAGAGCAGAGCAAAGGGGCAGAATCCCCTCCCTTGCCCTGCTGCCCACACTGCTCTTGCTGCAGCCCAGCACACAGTTGCTGTCTGGGTTGATATGATATCATAACATACCTGATGATATGATAACATACCCTACCTAGCATGAGGCTGTAAGAACCAATAAAAAACGTTGTTCTAAAGCTACTGCAATATGCAGCTTATATGTTGTTGTCTGGGCTGCACTCACACTGCAGGCTCAGGTTGAGGTTTGTATCACCCCAGACCCCAAGGTCCTTTACCTCAGGGCTGCTCTCAGCCATTCCTCTCCCTGCCTGGAGTTGTGCTTGGGATTGTGCCTACCCAGGTGCAGGACCTTGCAGTTGGCCTTGCTGAATTTCATTTCACCTGTGGCCATCTGAACCCAGATGCTTTCTTCCCTAGCACCTGTATAAGTCTGCATGGCTGCAGTGACAGCAAAGCCACCTCCACCCCTGAACCTAATGGCACCGCTTTACATCCAGGTATCAATTTCTGCATTAGCAGTGTCAGTTTTCCCTATGCTAAAGAAACATTAAGCACCATTAACATAATCATACATGTCACTGGCAGCCAACATACCTTCAGAGGTGCCTCAGCTGAGTGCAATGTGAGCTGCCCTCCAGCTACGCAGAACAAAAGGTTGTGTGTTAACAATATTAATGGCTGCACACAACCAGTGCAGATGAAATCAAGCTTACTTTTAATCAGCCTTCAGGGGTTTCATGTGCTGAGGCTATTTGTTTATAGCAGAGGGCAGGTTGTGCCAGAATCTATTAAGCACTGAAAAGCTGATCACTCCTTTATTTTGCTCATTCCTAATGTGAGAAAAAGTGACATTCCGTGGCAGGGAAATAAACTGAATTGATACTTTGCAGAGCATCTCTGCCGTCTGAGTGAGGCTGGGGTACAGCAATAAACACCATGATGAAACTGTAAAAGATCCTTTTAGCATCACTGATTCTATTTACAGCTATAAACATCAAAACTAAATGCTGTCTGTGTGGTGCTCCAGGGGGATGCTCTTACCCTGTAGGTGGTTGTGTGTCTGATAAGGGTGAGAAAGGGATTTTTCAGGTCCAGGTAAATATAGCATCTCAAAATTTGCTTGTGGGTTGCATACTGGTGGAATATTAACCTGTGACCACTTGGGTGAAACCCTTCTGTAATTCAGTGCACAATGCACTGTCTCCTTTCATAAAAACATGCCATTATTTGGCAGGAAGATTTTCTTCATTCTGTTTTGTGACTATTAGAAGTGTTGCTTACTGTATACCAACTATGACCTGTTTCATAGAATCATAGAATGGTAAGGTTGGAAGGGACCTCAAGGATCATCCAGTTCCAACCTTCTACCATAGGCAGGGACACCTCCCACTAGCATAGGTCACTCAAGGCCTCCTCCAACCTGGCTTTGAACACCTCCAGGGAGGTTGTGGAGCACAGAATCACCCAACGTGATCAAAGATCACGTTGGGTGATTCTGTGTTCCACAACCTCCCTGGGCAACCTGTGCCAGTGTCTCACCACACTCACTGTAAAGAACTTCCTCCTGTTTATGGCTAAGCAAAGTGTCTGTGATAGTTCATGATATGGGGGACATCTTTTAAAGATTATTTTTGTTACACAGGCCTTTGGACAAGTTTAGAAAGTCTAGACAAGTTTA
The DNA here is from genome assembly GCA_013396675.1 of Eubucco bourcierii. NCBI lineage: Eukaryota > Metazoa > Chordata > Aves > Piciformes > Ramphastidae > Eubucco > Eubucco bourcierii. The sequence goes on along the minus strand of VWZE01014392.1, from coordinate 54,371 downwards.
GACAAGTTTTAGTTTTGTAACACTTTGAGGTTTTTTTGGTTTTTTTTTTTCCCCTGCTTCTGCATTTGAGGACTGAACAGAAAATTCACCTTGGGATGTATAAAGGTACCTGAGGTCCAAGTAAATGTTTCATACTGAGCTTTTTCAAAACTAGACATTCTTGAGATCTATATTCAGGACACTTCTATTTCTCAGAAAGCATATTGCTGTTCAGAGGAATCCATGCTTCCAGGCATTCCATGGAAAAGCAAGAAGGAATATCAGAACATTATAGCTTGTTGTTCTGGTTTGTTGTTTTGAAGCTGATAATAGCCCTGCAATCTTATCTTTCTGGGCTCAATACCAGAGGAACTCATTGAAATATTAGGCCTGCTTTATACACTTGCAGATTAAATGTTCCTAAAAGCAATGAATAGGAGTCAAAAAGCAGTGCTCATAGCTTTTTGCACATAGATTACAGTTTCCAGGTGACAGTGAATATTGCTTTTCAGCACTGTGTTTCATTCACATAGCTTGGTGTAGCATCCCAAAAAAAAAAGCAAGATGTGCTCTCCAGGGACACACACATTCCTTGTTTGGCAGGAGTACAGATTACAGATGAAGCAACAAACTGAGATCTTCCTCTCTTTGAGATGTTTGTACTACACTGGTTAGGCTTTTACCTTCTTCTTTTCTCTCCTCTCCTGCCTGAAATAAATACAGTGAAAAAAGTGTCACCTTAGGGTCTGAGAGGTTAGGAACCACCGCTTGTGCTCCCAGACAGCTTGAAAGGGTGAAGCTGGTTTTCTCCTTCTGCAACACAGAATCTTGTGGATATAGCCTCCAGCTGTTTTTGTCTGAAGTCACATTTTCAGGTTGCTTTAAGGTTGCTTCTGTGTTTTTCTCTTTCTTGCTTTCTACAGAGCCTTGGCAAGCTGCAGGACGGCATGGTGAGCATTAGTGTTCGGGCAGGTGGCGCATGTGTTATCCGCGCCAGGGTGCACTGCAGCCCTCACTTCTGCGGGGGAACTGCAGGGATGTTGAGCATCAAGGCTTCTGAGATCCCCGGAGAGAAAGCTCTCAAGGGAGTTTTTGAGAGATAGATTGCAGTTCTTTACCAAGTCATCAAATATGCAGGGGGGGCGGGAAGTGAGTTATAGATCGCTTTATCCTGCTTCAAATCATTCTAAAAGAAACGTTACGTTAAATCCTAGCGATGCTCTAAGCTGTCTGTTTGGAATCGCCAGGGATAGTAAAGAATGAACTTTCATTTTCACCTATTCAAGGTGATGAATTGGACCCTTTGTTTCCTAATGTCCCACATCCTGCTGCCGTTAAGGACAGTGACAAATTCCTGTGGACTAAAACGGGAATCGGTTTGGCCTTTTATCAAGGCTAAATTCTAATTAAGGCTAAAAAGTAAGTCTTTGGCTAGCTGCACTTTGCACCTAGCCACATCTCTGCGCATTGTGCATACTCACTCTTTTGTTCCTGCTTGAATTTTCATCGGCTTTGCCCCTTGTGCCGTGGCACCTGGAGTCACTCTGAGATGCTGAGCGCTAGGGAAGCTGAGAAGGTGAGGATGCTCCCTTCGGTGAGGTGCCTGCTGGTCACCGGGAGAGGCATCGAGGGTGCAACATCCTTCACTTCTCCTGAAGTCATGTAGATTATGCTTATGCTTGCCAAACAACACAGAATGGAAGTGCTTCCTGTGCTCTCCTCAGGACCAAAGCAGTCTCCCACGGCTCTTGGGTGGATGTGTGACCTTACTCGGGCTGTGTGCTGCCTACAGTCTGCTGCCCTGGTGGATTGCATATTTACATGAGCAGCAGCTGTATGTTTGATGCAGTATAGGCTGTCCTGACCCTGCACGGTGGATCATACTTCCATATGGGATGAGGGACAGCGACGTGCCGAGCTTATTAAATAGTCTGTAATGCAATCCTGAAGTGACCTTAATCCTGCCTCTTGCTTCCTCTCACCTTTCAGGCAAGAGAGGTAATGAGTGAGCAGAGATGAGCAAAGGGCTAGGACCAAACCTCCCCAGTCAGAAGAAAATTAAAGATAACAGCTTATTGCTGAGACTGGAAATTGCTGGGAGGCAGGGGCACAGCTTTACCTTTCAGGCATGCTGAAGGCCTTACTCCCTCCCTGCTCCTCCAGTTCACGTTTTTGTATTTTATTTCTTGCCTCAAGTTTAAAACTAATTTATAACCCATGCCAAGAGCTTTCAATGCTTCGGTCTCACCTTTGTTGAGATGTTTCTTACAGCCTACTGTCACGTTTGGATATGGTGGTCCTGGATAAAGCTTCATTTGCTTTCGTTTATCACCAGTCTTACAACATTATGAAGCTGGGAACGGCATGGGAAGTGTGAGATTTATTTCTTTACTTTCCCCTCTACCTTTGAGCCTCTTCTTTCTTTTCTTAAGCCTTTGAGGAATTTCGGGAGTAAGTTCAAACTTTTCTTTCAGAGCCATAAAAACACTGAAGCCTCTTTCCCTTTTTAGAAGAGGAAGGTGGTTTTATGGAGTTTCATCTTTGTGTGGCTTGTGTCTGGTGGCTCCAGGAGCCAGGATTGTAAGCCAACTGCACAACTGGGTGGTGTTACACCAAGATGTGTTTCTAGTAACCTATTTGGCTAAACCTCTTTATTTTTTAAATTTTTTTTTAAGCATAAAACAACTTATCAGTGTTTACCTTTGGTTTGTGTGGAAGGCTTACACTGACTCCTAGTTAAATGCAAGTGTTGACATGAAGAAGGCAGCTGTCAGCTATCGGCCAGATTGTTTGGAGAACTCTTCCAATTAACTGTGCTACTTTGTGAAGGGAGAGTTTAGATAACCAAGAGGAATGGTGTTTAGAAGAGATATATTTATGTGTGTATTTATAGCACCCCTCCATATGCATATCTGCCTCCTATGTTGGAGGGAAAGAAAAAAAAGGACACTGTTAGTTCTAAAGATACATCAGGGAGCAGGTAGGAGAGAGAAGGGCTTAGTCCTTATCTCCTTTGGGGAATGACAGAAAAAACAAACGGCTTTTGTGTTTCTCTTTTGTGTTTGACCCTACGGATCCCAGGATACCACTCATGAGTGTATTTAAGGAGTGTGTTTGCTGCCTTCGCCAAGCTTGCTCCCCACTCCCAAGGATGGCAGACTGCTTGCTGTCTGCCACCTTGTTTGAGCTTTATTTCATTGTGCATTTATTTCTACATGCATGTTTTGAGACGGTTCATGAAGGGGGAAAGTAGGAGGAAAAAAGAACTGATCACACTGTCTTCCTTAAAATTCCAAAACTGAAAATCCATGGAGGAAAAGAGAACTGATCACACTGTCTTCCTTAAAACTCCAAAATTGAAGATCCATGGCTCTGTACAGACCAAGGATGCACTGGCTGTGGTCATCATCTCTCTCCAGGACTGTATCAGGCTTCATCTGGAGCCTTTTGCCTGACACTTTGTGCTTATTAGAAGGCTAAATGACACATCATTCAGAGTGACACTTCATTTGCAGAGCTGAGTTGATTTGGAAGAGGTTTCCCATCTTCAGATCTTTGCATTTGGCTTATTTTTATTTTGTTCCTTTTCGTGGGAAAAGAGATTTTAAAAAGTAAGGGGGTGCGGGGTGTGAATGTTGAAAAGAAAAGAAGGTTTTTCCCTCTAAAGTGGACCCATTCTTAGGCTGTGCCTTTTCGCCCAGCTGGGGCGCAGGGAGAGGTGCAGCCCTCGCCGCTGCTGCTGCTGCTGCTCGTCAGCATCATGTGGTGCGCGCCGTGGGTGCTGTGAGGGCTGTGTTTATCCAGGGCCATGTGGAGGTGGGCGGGTGCCTACCCGGGGACAGGGGGACAGGAGAAGCTAGGCTCGCACAACAGCCACGCTGTGAATAGCCCACATTGACTCAACTGACTAACCGGACTAATTTGCTGTGCCTGTGGGCTTGATAAAAGAAGCAGCTGCTGGTGAGGGCTTGTTCAGATGCATGTAGATGAGACTGTGGACTGCCAGAAGGAGCCGAGCAGGTTTTTTATTTCTTCTTTGCCGCGTTTCTCCTGGAATCTCTACCTCTGGCTGCCGTGAAGTTGCACTGACCAGGTAAACTATTTTAGTTCTCGCCTGCCTTCCGCGCTGGCTGCCCAGCGTGCCCGGCCGCTGGCTGGAGAGCTGAATGAACGGGCTCTGCTGCAGGGGTGGCACCAACAGCTCCCTTTAGAGCAGACACACATTTTCACCGCTCCCTGCAAGCTGGCAGTCGGGGAGCTTTGAAAATTCTGCAGCCATGTTACACAGCCACAATTATTCGCCTTCCTCCCCCTCTCCTCCCCGTTTAATTTTGCCGTGATCTAGATAAGGCTAAGTCTGGTATTTCTCGTTTGCATCTGTCGATGCACCAGCCAGCCATGTTTTTCATATCATTATGTGCACCCTGCGAGTCTTGCTGGGAATGCAAAGATGTTCGCTGTCCTTTCGGTGTCAGGCCCCTTTACGTTTTCCCCTGGGAAAGGAAAAAAAAAAAAAAAAGAAAAAGAATCGGGAAATATCTGTAACATGCTGGATGGCTTTCTGTGAGTGCTGAGCGGGAACGGGATAAAGAGCTCGTTTGGAAGCAAGGAGAAGATGGGAGCTGAAGGCTCCTCCGCACCCCCCTCACCCACCAAATTCGATTGTTTGTATTAAAATAGGTGGCGTCCCATATTATTCAGTCCCTACCCCTTCCCACATTTGCATCCATTTTTTAATTGATCGGCTAAAGCTCTAGCTCAGCTGGAGAAAATGAAGAAGAAAGAGGGATGAAAAGGATGGCCTTTTGTGTGGAGATCTTTTGTGCGCTCACCCACCCCCCTACAGCTTCCCGGGGTAGTACCAGCAGCCTTTAGTTTAACTGGTTGCTTGCCTGCACAAACAGCCTTGCAGAATTTGAGGAAGGGGGCGGATGGGGAAGAATGGGAGCTCAGATGTGTCTGCTTGCAGTGTGAGAGAGATGTTAAATGGGATTGAGAATCTGCAGACTGGAAAATGCTGCACAATTTAACGGAAAGGGTATTACCTGCAGGGATTAACCCTATTTACTTGACAATCTCTTCTCTTTCTGCTTCTTCACTTCCCACTTGCTGTGTAATAGCTGTTGAGTTGCTGCAGCAAAAGCCTGGGTGCTTTGGAGCACGGTAGTGATTCTACCTGACACATTTAAGAATTGCCCTGGGAATGCCTTAAAACCTGAGTTTCACTTCTCGAAGGAAGTCAGTGTTAGGAGGTGGTGGTGTCCCTCCCTGGAAGAGGTGTTAATCGGCAGGTTACATCTTGTGAACTCCTGGGAGTGAGTTTGGAATTCATGCTCTGTGAATATTTTGCCACTTTTCCACGCTTGACAGGCTACCATCCCAAATGTATCTTCGTGCAATTGTTCCTCCTAAGTCTTGCCACTTCTGGAGTAAAAAAAAATAAATGGTTCGCTGTTGCGGGATTAATGGATCCTGTGGTCGGTGCTGCTGGAGGTGCTGGATCTGTGAAAGAGCCCTGGCATCTCCTTCAGCATGAGAAAGTGCTGATTTGTCCCCACGTGTGCATGTAGATAGATGGATATCCTGGCTAAATGAGGGGATTTGTCTGCATTGAAAAGTGGAGCTTTGCTTTAATATTAGACCTTAGGTTTAGACTTTGCTGTATTACCTAGGGGAGTACAGTACCTGGAGCAGACTCGCCTGCCGGAGACCAGAGCACTCAGCAGGATGCTGCTTGTATGGCTGTGCATCCCCTGATCTCAAGCCCTTCATCTGTGCAAAGTCATACCTGAATATACAAATTCAGCTTTGCAGCATTTTACAGGCTGATTGCTTTTGTCCCCCTTCCCCCGGGTGGGAATTGAGCATGTTGCAGATAGGCATATGCCAGAGGGACTATCTGAGTTCATGGGTGTATCTAAGAACTGACTTCCCTGTCTCACTGAAAGGACTATAATAACGTTTCCAGCTGGCTAGTGTTGGACACATATCCCTCCCTGTGCCAAAAAAAAAAAAAAAAAAAAAAAGGGGGCTGGCACCATGCAACTGTTTTTCAGAATTTCAGAGAGGGTGGAGTGGATCTAGGCGGTTCCTGGAGGACTCCAAGCCCTACCCCAGATGCCTCAGCTTTGTTGTTCTCCCAGGATGTTGCTGCCTGATTAATCCCTTTTCTTGTGGGATATGGGCTGAGCAGAGATTGGCTATTGTCGATGTGAATTATGCAGTGGATGAGAATGTCATCTGTTGCTTTTAGTGGTATGCACTGTAAAATACTGACACAGGCTGTTGAAATAAGTTGAAAGAAGATAAATCTGAAGGAATGAAAACAGTAAAAATGGTGAGACTGCAAGTTGCATATGGAGTGTCTCACCAGAGGAAGGTGCTTTGTGGGGATTCACATGTCTCTAGCAGGATCAGCATATGAAAACATATGTCTGACTCAGTTGCCAGTAGGGCCAGAGAAATTCAGCTCACATTGTAATAAACAACAGCAGCACCAAATCTATGGGGTAGAAAGTCCTTTTTGAATACCTTATTCCTGGGTAAATTTCCAGCTGGGATTGTGGTTTTTTTTATCTGCCCTTTTTTTTTCTTTTTTTCTTTACCCATTTCCTCCAAGATTAAAGCAGGTGAACCTAGAAGGGAAACAATGAGGTGAACTGTTCATAAAAGATTGCCAACCAAAGTGTAAAATATACATTATTAAAAATGAAAAAAAAAAAAAAAAAGGAAGACCTCTTTTCCCCTTATCATCTGCCTTGCAGGCATCATTAGAACTAGGGACCAGGTTTCAGACAGGGAAGCAATTTTCATCTTGACAGTGTCTCTCTTAAGCCTTCATTGGTTTGCTCACCAGCTAGTGGTGTCTGGATAGATACATGATTGGAAAGGCACAGTTTGCAGTATGAGGTGCTGTTTGTCAGCTGTCTCCTCACAGCATATTTTAAGAGCTGGTTTTCTTACGTCTGATGAGGTTTTGTAGGGTGGTGAGATGATGTTAGCATTTCCTTAGGTTTCTTTGTAAAAAGGAAAGCAGC
>VWZE01014391.1:435582-448847 GCA_013396675.1 Eubucco bourcierii | reverse complement strand
CCTTCCCCCCCCCCTCTGTGGCCCCACCCCCCCAGCCAGTTCTTGACCCATATCAGAGAGAATCTGTCCAAGCCATGAGCTACCAGCTTTGCCAGGAGCCTGTTGTGGTAGACAGTGTCAAAGGCTTTGCTGAAGTCCAGATAGATTACATCCACAGCCTTCCCTGCATTCACCAGGCAGATGACCTGATCACAAAAGGAGATCAGGTTGGTCAGGCAGGACCTGCCCTTCCTAAACCCATGCTGGCTGGGCCTGATCCCTTGGCCATCCTGTAGGTGCTGTGTGATGGCACTCAAGATGACCTGTTCCATAACTGAGGTCAGGCTGACAGGTCTGTAATTTCCTGGTTCCTCCTGCCAGCCCTTCTTGTGGATGGGCATCACATTGGCAGCTCCCAGTCTTCAGGGACCTCTCCAGTGAGCCAGGACTGTTGGTAAGTGATGGAGAACGGCTTGGCCAGCTCATCTGCCAGTTCTTTCAGCACCCTAGGATGGATCCCATCTGGTCCCACAGCCTTGTGAGGATCCAAGTGGTTCAGCAGGTCCCTTACTGCTTCCTTCTGGATTACAGGGGGACTATACTGGTCCCTGGCTCCATCTGCCAGTTCAGGAGGCCAGTTGTCCTGGAGACAATCTGTCCCACTATTGAAGATTGAGGCAAAGAAGGTGTTAAGGACCTCTGCCTTTTCCTCATCTTTTGTTACTATATTCCCCTCCACATCTAATAAAGAGTGGAGGTTGTCCTTGCTCCTTATTTTGCCATATAGAAAGAATTTTTTATTCTCCTTAACAGCAGTCTCCAGTCTAAGTTCTAAATGGGCTTTTGCCTCTCTAATCTTTTTCCTACAAGACCTAGCAATGTCCTTAAACTCTTCCTGGGATACCTGCCCTTTTTTCCAAAGGCGATACACCCTCTTTTTTTTCCTTAATTCCTTTAGAAGCTCTTACCCATCCAGTCCAACTGTCTCACTCATCAGCTCACCTTCCAGCACATGGACACGGCCTGTTCCTGCAACTCCAGGAGTTCCTTCTTGAAGAAGGCCCAGCCTGCCTGGACCCCCTTGTTTTTAAGGGCTATTTCCCAAGGAACTTTCCAAGTTAGTTCCTTAAATCAGCCAAAGTCTGCCCTTTGGAAGTCCAGTGTGGAGGTTTTGTTGATGCCCCTCCTGGTTTCACTGTATATTGAAAACTCTATAATTTCATGGTCACGGAACGCCAGGCAGCCTCCGACCACCACATCTCCCACCAGCCCCTCTCTGTTTGTGAACAGCAGCTCAAGCAGGGCTGCACCCCGGTAGGCTCACATAACAGCTGGGATAAGAAGTTATTCTCTGTGCACTCTAGGAACCTTCTAGACTGCCTCTTCTCTGCAGTGTTAAATTCCCCGCAATTCTTTGAAGGAAGCAGAAAAACTGGAGCTCATGGGCACCGTAAGGTTTGTCACCTCACTAAAAATCAATCCCACTAGGGCCAAAACCCCAAGGTTTGTGTCAAGGGAGTTGGCAACTAATTGAATCAGGATGGCCAATTTGGACTGGCAAGGTTGTGGCACTGTCATCAGGCTTGTTGAGAGGGACCAGACTTTGGTGACACCGAAGCATGGAGGTTTTGTTCCTCTCTAAAGCTTTTAGCAGTGATTTAGTGAATGGTTAGCCAAGCTGGTAGGGGAGAAAGGTTGTTAAAATGTTGTTGCTTTTCCATGCTAAAAAATGTGATTATCTTTGACCTCTTTTTAACATATTTCTCAGGTTTAGAGTGGAGAAACAAAATCGCCAAGGCTTTCGGCAAAGTCCCATAAATTTGTTTTAAAAGAAAATAACCTCAGAGTTGGGATTTTTTGGTCAGTTTCCCATGAAAAGTCTAGGGAAAAAAATCCTCAGAGAAAGAGATGCTCTGCTAAAATGCTCAATTTCACCAAAAGGGCTGATTTTGATTTTAGAAAGACAATTTCTGTAAGAAAATTAGCGTGACTGATGAGACATGGTTTGATTCAATAGGAGCTACTGGAGCTGGTATTCTGTTACACTCTTCCTGAAACTGTCAGTAAAGGATCCTGAATCCTATAACCAGGTAACTCATCAAGATTGACGTGTCTGTGCTCTTTTTGTTATAGACAGGGATCTCTTGTTGCTCTTGAAAGCCTTAATTTGCAGCATTCGACAGCTCAACAATTTCCCCATGCCTTCTGCTCATTAATTGCATCAATGAAAGGAATGCATTCAATTTACATCCCTCTATGTGAAAAATGGTCATGAGTGACATGTTGTAATGGAAGCAATGTATTCAGAAATAAGAGAAATGTTGCAGTGCTTTCTAGAATGACAATAAACTGATAGGTCTGGGAGTTTTTAAAGCAGGGATAAAATAAATTAATCTGGATTGCCTCTTCTGTTGCCAAGTCTGAAGTTGATGCTTTGCCAACTCTACTACATAAGTGCAAATTGGTGAGGAAATGCCGTGAAAGATATGAACTCGTCATGTTCAACTTTCCTGTTGCTCTAGACAGGATCTCAAACCACCTTATCATAGAATGGTAAGGTTGGAAGGGACCTCAAGGATCATCTAGTTCCAACCCCCTGCCATAGGCAGGGACCCCTCCCACTAGTACAGGTTACTCAAGGCCTCATCCAACCTGGCCTTGAACACCTCCAGGGAGGGAGCATCCACAACCTCCCTGGGCAACCTGTTCCAGTGCCTCACCACCCTCACTGGGAAGAACTTCCTCCAAACATCCAGGTTTAATCTACCTTCTGCCAGTTGCCCCTTGTCCTGTCATTGCAAGACCTTGTAAATAATCCTTCCCCAGCCTTCCTGTAGGCCCCCTTCAGATACTGGAAGGCTACTATCAGGTCCACTCGAAGCCTTCTCTTCTCCAGGCTGAAGAGCCCCAACTCTCTCAGCCTGTCCTCATAGGAGAGCTGCTCCAGCCCTCTGATCATCTTTGTGGCCCTCCTCTGGACCCGCTCCAACATTTCCATGTCCTTCCTGTGCTGGGGGCTCCAGAACTGCACACAGTACTCCAGGTGGGGTCTGACGAGAGCAGAGTAAAGTGGCAGAATCACCTCCCTTGCCCTGCTGGCCACACCTTCTGCAAAACAGCTGGCTCCATGGTACATATATCTGACCCACAGAGAAATCCTTGAAGAAAGTCTTCCACTGCGGCCCACCCAAACACCCCTTTTATCTTAGGCTCACTTCAAGGGTGTCCATATATGTGAGCTGCACACTCCTACTATGAGTAGGAAAGCAAGGAAGGGGGAACTGGGAATGGTATTGACACTTCTGCAGGCCAAACGAAACCTTTCACAGGGCCAGAGATACAGATAAAACAACTTACTGAGTCCAAAGTATACAGAACCACTCCTGGTCCCACATTTCAGGAAAGAACTAGAGGCTGCATTAGACAATGACTGGTTCAAAAGAACTGTGTGACCATACTTTTAACATCAGGAAGGCCATAAGATACCCAGATCTACTTGTCTTTCTTCCCATAAATGCTGTTGTGCAGGTTAAATCACTGCAAACAGTTCCACACTAGTGGCCCTCAAAACTTCACCCATTTGTGCCTAGGGGAGAAGCTGGTCAGCTGAGCCAGCACAAACTTCGGTCCAGCTAAGAAAGGAGAAAGAGGAGCCTGTCACCTACCAGTGCCCTTGTAGATATTTTTTGGGCTGTTTTGTAACTGGGCCTACACGGGAAAGAAAAATCACTGATGATGGAAGATGGAGGAGAAGGACAGATTCAGAGATGTAACTTCACTTTCAGATGAAAGTGTAACATGAAGGCCTCTGCTTCCATACCTGCCTCATGAACAATGCAGCCTGCTGGCCATGTATTTCTCTCCCTCTACCTAACATAACAGCTCAGAAACCATCTAGAACAGCCCAATCACTCAGTCTGAAGTCTTGCAGAAAATAGACCACAGAGACTGCTCCAGTAATTCCTTCATGAATACACTGCAGTACTCCAGAGCCACTGAAATACAAGGCTGGAAACAATAGCTTTGAAAGAGCAAATCAAACTTATGAAACAAACCAGGAAAATGGAAAGGCAATAAAAGTCATGGTGAGTCAAGGAGGTATTTACATGTGATAGCAGGGTTTCTTTGGCTTAGGACCAGCAAGGAACATTGTCTGCATCCAAACCCCTGCATGAGCATGACAGAGCAGTTTGTGCTGCAGAGAATTAAAAGTCTCCAGATAGGAGAAAAGCGAGAAAAAAGGCAGCAATCCAAGATGGAGCCAGGCCTAACTCAGACACACACAAGTCATTAAGCTAACGGCTCTTAGCTAATTGTACACACAGAGACATAGCCTGCAAGAAAAGCAGCCTGAGAAACAGCCTCGTGGAAGGGGCATTAAACAAAGGCATTAAGCAAGGGAGCAGTAATCATTTTTTGATGCCAGCAGGGTGTGAGGCATTTCTCATCCACAGGACTGCAGCCATTCAGTCATGCTCAGCCCACCAGAATCCCACAGGTGCAAGAAACTGCAAGAAGATACAAGCCCCCTATCATTGCTGCATGTGCAGAGGCTCAGGGCAAAGAGGAAGAGATCTGGCTAATGATATGTGTGTGCTGTTAAACACACCTCCCTGGGAAGGGCTGTGAGTCTCGGGTTCAGATGTAGTAATGAAACCATGAAATGAGACCAGAGGAAGGAGGCTGAGACTTCTTGTGTATTGTTTGCAGCTCTGATCATGTTTGCTCAGAGATCCAACCCAGGGTTATGGGGTCTTTTAGGAGCAGGCCATGAGTCATCTGTACTATTGGTTCCTTCCCTGTAGAGACATCCCCCAGCTCAGGAGAGTGAACATGGGGAAACAGCATCTTTCTTGATTAAACCATTCAGCCTCCCGAGTTAGAATCATAGAATGGTAAGGTTGGAAGGGACCTCAAGGATCATCTAGTTCCAACCCCCTGCCATAGGCAGGGACACCTCCCACTAGTACAGGTTACTCAAGGCCTCATCCAATCTGGCCTTGAACACCTCCAGGGAGGGAGCAGCCACAACCTCCCTGGGCAACCTGTTCCAGTGCCTCACCACCCTCACTGGGAAGAACTTCCTCCTGACATCCAGTCTGAATCTCCCCTCTGGCAGTTTAAACCCATTGCCCCTTGTCCTGGCATTGCAAGACCTTTTAAATAGTCCCTCCCCAGCCTTCCTGTAGGCCCCTGTCTTTTCTCATGCTGAGTATCTGTAAGCCTCAAGCTCATGCAAGCAGAAATGGAGAATGCATAGCCTGATGTCCTCGGACATCAGCACTTGAAAGCCAGAGGGATATTGGGATAACACTCTGCTTTCAGTCCTCCAAATGGTGTCAGCTCTCCCTAAGCCACTTTAGACAAGTGTTTGCCTAATCTCCAACTTTAACTAAGAGAGATGACATTACTACCACCTCATTTCATCACTATGTTGTACTCCTTATTGCAGGGAAATTGTTTCTATCACAGAACTGTGGAATTTTGTAACTGAAAATGACCTCTGGAGGGGTCTGCTCCAGCCCCAACTCAAAGTAAGGCTGACTAGATTGGACTTGGCCAGATGCTGCCCAACCAACACCTAACCTGTATCTTTCTTGCTGCAGTTTCAACCATCACTTCTTGTCCGGTCTGCAATGGAAACAGGAAACAGATGAGACCCTTTCACCTTACAGCACAATATTCTGTGTATTTTAAAAAATGTTTTCAGAAAGCTTTGTCTTCATGAGATCCTTCAGCCTTTCCTCATAGCTCATGTTTTTGATACTGCTGAATTTTTATGCCTGCCTCCCACAGACAATATCTAGTCTTCAGACACACTGATCCTGGAGTCGCCAACCTCCTGAAGACTACTGTGGCCATAAATGGGAAGAGTTAGAAGCATGTGCCTCAGGCTTCCTCCATGGAGAGGAGAAGACAGAAGAAAGGCAGGCAAATCAGAAACAGCTCATCAGATGCTCTGTACACCAGCCTTCCCTCAGGCCCCTTCTCTTCACATCCAGGACCTCAGAGCATGAACACTCATAAAACCCCCAAACACTCAGTTCAGCTGTTGGTAGCTGTGGTATTTCTTGCTGTGCCAACAAAGTTGCATGCTGCAGCTCTTCCCCAAGGCTAGCAGCATAAAAGAGTGGAAAACCTAACTCACAAGACATTTTTGTTATTAGTTTCTAACAAACCCCTTCACCCAGAGGAAAGCCCTTCTGTTCCATAAACAGGCCAAAGAGTCCTGCTGCCGACCAGAAAACTGGGAGGAGAGGCATATGGTAAAGCTGTGTTCCTCAAGATGCAAAAACATTAGGACAAGGTCTCCCTTGACTGTAGCTATCCTCTACTTTGCAAATCCCTTAGCTGTGTCACCCTATATCCTCTTTGTGGTCCTGTCCTGGGAGCTCTTCTTTGCCATCCTTGCCTGTCTCCATTTCCCAGAGCAGTTGTCCCCTTTAAGCCATGAGAAAAAACCCTCCTCCACTTCTCTTCAACCTGCCCTAGTCCTGCATTCTCCCTACACCCACCCTCCCTCTCCAAATACATGTGCATTTCAAGGCTGAGAAGCTGCAGTCAAACAGGAGGTGCTTTAGGAGAAGAGAGCACTAAAAAGAAAGGACCTTGCCATGCTAAGTGGAGGTGCCTGCCAGCCAACAGCCCAGCCCCTGAACACACAAGGAATTTTAACCTCACTAAGTGACATTTCCTAGAACTTTAAACCTTTGTAATTGTTGCTGTTGTCATCGTCCTTGTTTCCCTGGCTCTCTTGCTTTGCAATTTTCCACTTGGCAATCGCTTTGAAATGATGCAAGAAAGTAGCTGCTGCTCAACTGCAAATTATTAATTAGATGCCAAGGAGTCTGTGCATGACGGCATGCAGGGCAAGGGGGCTGTGTCCTGCATTACTAAGTCAATGCACTGGCTTGGCATTGCTTTTCTGCCCAGACATATAAGTTAGTAGTGCTCCAGAATCAGCTCCTGAAAAGGAAGGCACTTGCACGGTGTGTAAATGGAGAGGAGGAGAGGGAAAGAAACAACAAAACCCCACTCTTGGTGACCGAGGGCTGATCCTTTAGCTGTTAAAACTCTTCCCTGAGAGCACCACCCACTGCTAAAATATATACTGATTGTTCTTACCTAGGGCTTGGCTATAAATAGTCTGACTGAAGACATCCTGCTGTAAAATATTGGTCTGATGAAATTGAGAAAGACTTCAGGTGTTCAGAGCTACCCATCTCTCCACAGTTTCCTAAGACTTGCCACCAGCCAGGCAGGAGCTGACATTTCTCTGATGAGCCAGTATGTCTGGCCACACCTGCTGTCCTCCCAGACTGCTGCAGCACAGCTGAAAGCAGGTTTGCACAAGCTGTGGCTGAAGGCTCTAAGGTTTTTTTGGTGCTGTACATACACTTTGCCCTAGACACGTCTCTGCTCAGAGGAACTCATAGCTTAAATACTTGAGACCAACAAGCATCCCAGGGGGGGATCTGTTCCAATGGGTAATTACCCTCATTGTTAAAAGTTAACAACAAAACAATAATTGTAGACAGCTGGGCCCTTCGTGCCTTTTATAGCAACGTTTCCACAGCTCCACAAGAGACATTGTTTGGGATTCACAAATAAATTTTCACCCCAGTTCAGGATAAATCCTTAGTCAATTGTTTCAGATGCTTTCCCAAGAGGGAACTGCCACTTCCCATGTGGCTCTAACCGTGGTGCGTCTTCCTGCATATCCCAGGCAGGGACCTGAGGGGCTATCATACTTTCAGGAGCTGAGCTCCAGACCGTGCTTGTGCACCTGGAATTATTGTGTCACTCATTTTCTGCACGGTACAACTGACAGCATTGCCTGTCCTTGGCACTGAAAGAGACTTGGGAGCCTTTGGCCACCATATCCTCATCTCCAAGAGGCTACCTCGTGGCAGATAGCCCAGGGCAAAGGGAGGCTCAAGGAGAAACATAAGCATGTAAAAATCTGCAGTTAGACCATCTCCAAAAGGGTAGGCATGGGTGGGCAAGAGATAGATTTAATTTAAACAGAGAAATTACCCCAGTTCCTGCAGGCCAAGTTGATAATCCAGGAAAAGATTAGTAGATGCCTGACAGAAAGAGTGGAGGTAGGCTGATCAGCAGTGATGAATGCATCCTTGCATCCTACAAAACTGAAAAAGCATGCTTGGCTTCAAGTGCTCCAAGTGCCAAATCCTGAGTCATCTTGGGAACATCACTTGACCTCAGCTGTACCCCACTCATCTCAGGGTGTCCCCTCCCTCTACTAACCCAAAAAATTCGTATTTCTATATGCTGGGAAGTGCTAATGAATATCAAGAGTGTGGGTTGCAAGTGGCAAGAAAAACCTTCTGCAGATCTCCTAGATGCTGTGGTTGATCACTGCCGCTCCACAGCCTGATGCAAAACCAGTGCAGGATGATACAAAGCATCATGTGGACCCATTCAAAGTTGGCTAACTCATTCAGTGCTGGGTCCCTACCCTGAGACTCAGAAAGTAGTCCAAATCAAGAAATATTCCTGGGGAATCTGCTCCACTAGTTAATTGCCATCACCCTTAAAAATTGGTGACAAAACAATAATAGCAGACAGCTGTGCCTTTCCTGCTTTTAACAGCAATGTTCCCACAGCCTAGTGAAGAATATTTGGGGTTCACAAACAGCTTCTGGGCCATATTTGTGCCTTAACATGTTTTCCCATAGCCTACCTCTCACCTGCTGGATGCCACTCAGCAGAAGGCAGCCAGCCTACCACTTCCAATGCAATAAAACCCACCAGCCAGCAGAAAAACACACAGTCTGTATTCTGCTTGTGTGGCACAGTTTTGGCAGCAAGGGGGCTATAAGGATGCCTTCTGGGAGGAGCTTCTAGAAGCTTTCCCTATGTACAACAAAGCCAGTGCCAGCTGGCTCCAAGACAGACCCTCCAGTGGCCAAGACCGTCAGTGACAGTAGTAGCACATATATATGTGATAACATATTTAAGAAGGGGGAAATATTGCTGTGCAGCAGCACCTGCAGCCAGAGGGGAGGAAAAATATGTGAGAGAAACGACTTTGCAGTCACCAAAGTCAGTGAAAAAGAAAGGGAAGGAGGTGCTCCAACTGCTTCAGCAAAGATTCTCTTGCAGTCTGTGGTGAAGGGCATGATGAAGCAGGCTGTGCCCCTGCGGAGAGTTAACAGCAGAGCAAATATCCACCTGCAGCCCACGGAGGACCCCATGCCACAGCAGACGGATGCTCAAAGATGTGCCCCCAGGGAAAGCCCACACTGGAGCAGGCTCCTGGCAGGACCTGTGGCCCTCGTGGAGAGAAGAGCCAATGTCACAGCAGATTGTCTGGTGGGACTTATGATCCCACAGAGGAAAAACGTGGTGGAACAGTCTATCCCTGAAGGACTACACCCTGTGGAAAGAACCCATGCTGGAATATTTCTTGAAGAACTACAGCCCATGGGAAGGACTCATTTAGGAGAAGTTCACAGAGAACTGCCTCCAGTGGGAGGGACCCTACACTGGGGCAGAGGAAGACTGTGGGGAGTCCTGCTGAGGAGGGAGCAGCAGCAGATGCATGTGCTGAACTGACCACAACCCCCATTTCCTGCACCAATGGAGTGGAGGAGATAGGGAAATTGCGAGTGGAATTGGGCACTGGAAGAAGGCAGAAGTGTGGGTAAGGCAACATCCTACTCTGATTTGATTTGCAATAAAATGAAACCAATTTCTCCAAGTCGAGTCTGTTTTGCACGTGACAGTAATTGTTAAGTGATCTCTCCCTGTCCTTATCTCAACCCAAGAGACATTTGTTGTACCTTTTTCTCTCCTGTCCAGCTCAGGAGAGGAGTGAAAGAGTGGCTTTGATGGGCACCTGGCCTCCAACCAGACTCAATCCACCTCTTGGTCCTAGCCTGGGTAAAAATTAGCATTCCTTCACATTTTGGGTTGTGGAAAGAGTTGTTCAAACCAGGCTCATAGCAACGTTTTAGACATTTCACTCAGAGTTATGTAAAATATTTTCCCTGCTTTGGTAGTTGGCAAACTGTGCTTTATAAGACAAATGGAATTTATTAATGCAAAATATTTATCAAGTCTTTGTACATTTCTTTTTTTTTTTTTTTCCAAGGGAGTATAGAGGTTAACCAGAAATCTTTCATCTTTTCTGCCTTCTGAATGTTAAAAATGCAATTGCTTTAGAGCATGACCACAGGCCAGAGTCTCTCTCATTTCCATGCAACCCCTTTTTCTGTAAGTGATGGCAGCTCCTCACTTTGACAAAGGTATCACCTTTCTGCAGGGAATGTTCCTGAAATGTATTCTCAAAGGCTTGGATGATCTCCATCCTACAGATGAACAACTGAGGTAAAAGGCAGCATGGACAGAGTCCTCTGTGCTCAGCTCTCCAGGTGGATAAAACAAGAAGATATTCCATCTGAAAGATCTCACATCACCCAGGAGGATGCATGTACAGTGAGAACACATTAAAAAAGAAGGGAAACAGTGGGAAAGGGAAGAATAACATATTTGCCTTATGAAGTACCCAACTGTCACCTATAACCACTCTGATGACTTATCTCCACCCTTTGGAAACAAAAGAAGTAACAGGACTGTCAGTTCTGATGCAACATCTAATGCCTTGGAATGTCCAAGTGAGCCATGTGAAATGACTTAGCAGTGCTCATGGCCCACGTTGTTACAAACATTACTGTCTTAAGATCCTAAGCACCGATTTGGTAACAATAATCCAAAGCAAAGCTTTGGGCAGTGGTCAGGCTGCTCATGGACTCAGATCACAAACCAGTTCTTTTAAGACTCCATACCCGTCGGATTGTTTATCATCTTTGACTGCTTGCTTCTTCACTTTGATAGGTACTAGCATGGTCTTCATCTGAAGCTCATAAGGACTGTCAGCACAACCAAGATTTTTGTCAGAGGTAGACCTACTTTGGAATAAATACCTCTCTTTGCTACAGAAAGCTGCATTTGTTTCTTTCTTGTGCTTCAAGCACAATAAAGAACACATCATCGCTTGACTAAGGTTAAAAATTAGTTGGTTTATGCCTAGATTATTTATTTTATTCTCCTCCTTTCCTTTGCAGATTTACCCTCTAATCTCAAATCAACAGCTTGAATGAACCAGATGTGATTGATAGAGACTAAGATCCTACCTTCAAGCAATCAATTTGGCCTCACAACTGGGATAATGGATACAGGTTTCCTTTGCATCAAAACTTCTCCCTCCAAAAGTGAGTAGATGATGACTTCAAATAACTATATTCAGTGTAAAAATGCAAATAGTGCCTACTTAGCATCTCTACTGCTTAGCATCTCCCATTAAATAATATTTATTTGGAGGAATTGGTTCATGTCTCTGCCCTTTCAAAGACCCACAGCTGTTCTAGAACAAAGAGCAAAGCAGCAACTTGTAGAAGATACGTCTCTGGGTAGGCAGGAGCTGCAGAATTAAAAAAAAAATTCCTCTTACCATATGAGATTTAATTAAAAACATGGAGAGAGGTCACAGAGCAAATTCCTAAAACCAAACTCGTGAGTTATAAATAAATATTCTCTGGTGTGGACAGAGGTCCCTTTGGGAAAGCCCACTGAATTAAGCTTGAAAAGATCCCATTTTGGTGAATAAAATCCAAAGAAGTCACCGTTGACAGGAGAGCTACCAGGCTCAGGAGAAGCAGTTCTGTGCTGTCCATATTAATGGGCCCATTTCACAGGAGCAGGCCAAAGTCACAACACTATGCAGAGAGAGTGTGAACAAGAAGCACTTTAATGGAAAGGTGGGAAGTCATCACTTGGCCTGGACTACCCTTCCAGCTGTCTCAAGTATGGCCTCTCCCTCTCTGGAGATATGCAAAACCCACCTGCATGCATTCCTGTGTGATCTGGTATAGGTGATCCTGCAGGGGGTTGGACTGGATGATCTTTCGCCCTCCCTTCCAGCCCCGAACATTCTGTGATTCCGTGCCAAGGTCCTGTGACTTTCCAGCTCTCTTCTCATCCCAGAATGTAATGTTCTGAACGCAGGCTCTGTGGCCCCATAATCAGATTCCCTGTGCAGTAGCTTCCCTGCATCACTTACTGAGCTCTTTCCATGAAGAGCAGGTAGGACTCTAAGCACAAGAAGAGGAATGTAACATCCCACCATGAAGACAAACACTTGCTCCCAAGGTGTGTCCAGAGGACTGAAGGCCAGAAGAATACATCCATGACAAAACCCAAGAAATCTTTTACAGAGCTGACATTTTAAAAGCACAGCCCAAAGCCTCAGCTGGTGTAACTGGGCAGTATCGTGCTTGTAAGTGCACAAAAATAAGAAACCCAGGCCAGCTGTCCCTCTGCTGCCACAGGGGCAGGGACCAGCCGTGACCATGCACATCACAGCAGAGCTGGCAATGGTAGCTCAAATCCATTTTGCTTTCTGAGAAATCGGGTGGAAGTGTATTGCTAGCAAAGCCTGAGATGTGCAGCCCTGCAGAGCTGACCATGCTTTTCTGTTGGCTGAGCACCAGGAAGCTTGGACACTTTCCCACAGTGACACTGTTCACACTTTAAGTCAGGAGGTGAGAGAGAGAGAACAAGAGAAGAAACAGAGATGGGCAAAAGTCAAGGGAATCCAGGCCTTTGGCTCATCTTACGCAAGGTTATTTCCAGTGAAGGCCAAGGCAGGTTTGTAGTCTGAAATACCAATGGATGTCAGAAGTCTAGCAGAAGGTTTCTTTTAGGAGACATTTGGGGTTTTTTGCTCTAGCTTCTTCCACCTTCCTTTGCTTTGGCACTTTCAGATGCCAGAGCCGCACTGCTCTTGACTTGAGGCAAGGTTTCTCTCCAGAGGACGCAGGGCCTGCAGGTCCCTGCCTAGTTGTAGGCACCAGCTATAGGGCTGGTTCGCTGCCAGTTACAAGCACTGGAGGAGGGAAACAAAAGGGGAGTACTACAGCCTCATTCACTTGCTAATAGGCTACCCAAAGAAAGACATCAAATCTATGACTGCCATGCAAGGATACAGTTCGACTTGCTAAAAACACAGGAAAAAGCAAAGCAGTGCAAGGGGACAGGAAATTAATTAGGTTTTCCGGAAGCACCCCAAGATCCACACTTCCAACTCAGCAGGAGACCCAGGAGGCTGAGCAGAGCAGTAACACCAAACTGTTGAACATAAACAGATTTTCAGCTCTGGTTAGAAAAATCCTTTCTTGCAGAGCTGCCGTAGTTCATACACTCAGAGCAACAGTGTACAGAAAGGAGAAGGGTTGGGGCTTTTGGGAAGAGAGGGGCGGGGG
>VWZE01014391.1:404383-435511 GCA_013396675.1 Eubucco bourcierii | reverse complement strand
AAAAGGCGGCACAAACCCTGCACTGGGAAAGCCACACCGATGAGCTTGTTAACTTTTGAAGAGACTGCTTGGCATGATTCCTTACACAGAACCCTGCCAACAGTTTGCGAGAGGAAAGTATATTTAGCAATCNAGACGTTTTGGATATGTGGAATAGCAATTAGACGTTTTCTAAGCAGCCATTTTCAAAGTGCATCCGGGCATCTAATAAGGGCACCTGAGGCATATCCACAACTCTGCCACACTCCGTGCCTCAAAAGACATGCGCTAAGGATGGAATAATTGGAAGAGCAATGGGTCACTGATGACAACTGCCCACTTCCAGAGTACCAGGGCTGGTGGTAAGTAGGCCATTCGCTGCCACTCCCAACCACTGGAAATACACAGTCTCATGCCACTGCCTATCACTTTGTAGCAGCCTTTAAGGAATTACTTATCCAAGGCTGTGAGCCACGCTGCATAGCTGGGAAGCAGAGACGTGTTGCCTTTCCACTTCTTTGGTGGGAGCTGGACTGCCAGTTCTGCAGTTCTTTTCCTAAGTGAAGCTGCTGAATATCCAGGTGAGATGAGCAGCAGGTGGAAGCTAGGACAGAGTACAAAATTAGATGGTGACATGCAGCCTATTAGTGGTGCATACATCATACCCCAACTCTGGCTGATGCTCTCATTGTCCAATGCTCTGAGCTGCAAAGCCAGCATCCATTATTTCTAAAGAGAGACTTAGAAAATTGTCCCAGGATAGGCTACAGTTGTCCTAGGAAGGTGATTCACCTGTGTTGGTCTCTCTTGTTTCTGAAAGTGCCATTATGAAATCTCCTTGGGATGCAGCATAAAGGAGCTAAGGAAAGCAAAATGCAGCCTTTGATTCTGCACTAAAATGAAGGCAGTTGAGCATGCAGTAAGGCCAAGACATTTGCTGTTCATGGAAGTTAGAAATTACACTGCTCCTTAAAACATCGTGCCCATCACAACTGTCAGGTGGTATTACAGTCAAATCCCTAAGAAAGACACAAAGGCAGAAGGGAGCACCTGCACACAGTCTGAGTTCATACTGTTTTTAATTCAGGACACAAAGAAGGGACAGTAAATGCCTGTGGCAGAGGTTTCTCATCCTCTTGATCCCTAAGCCCCACCAGTCTTCAATATGTGGCATAACACAAACAAATGGTGATGATCCCAAGGCTTAGTATCATGATTCCTTGCAGGCCAAATGGGCTGTTCATGAGCAGGAGTTAGCAGGAAGCACAAATACGGTGAAGATAAAGCAATTATTTTATTTTGTAAACAGGTAAAGTGCTTAACAGAGAAATCAGAATGAGGACAGAGCCCTGAGCCTTCAGGTTTTTGTTTCTGAGTTCCTTTGCACTGCCAGAACACCTTTGGACACCTGAAGTATCACTTTGGTTACAGCCACTATCCCCTTGGGGTACACTTGCAATCCTGGCGAGGGGAAAAAAAAAATTAATAAAACTCCCATAAGACTAACAGATTGCTCTGAGAAAGAGGTCCCCTTCTCACTTGCTCTTCAAAAGCAGCCAAGATCAACCTACCTGTTCAGCTACACCTACAGAATATTCAGTAAGGTCCAAAGTCTCCATTTCTATCAAACCCTCCTCCACTTTTCATGGCTGTAGCATTCCAGATGGGCCAGACACTCCTGTAAGCTCACATCATCCAAGACAGGTGCCAGCACTTTGCTTCTACATTTAAGGCATCTCTGTCCAAGCTCTTGACTAAGCTAACAGCAAGTATATTGAAAGCAGTAAGCAAAATTGATAATAATTCCTATTTTCACCCTAGATTCCCAGAGGAAACAATACATTTTGAAGATCACCTGGGCCAAATCACACAGTAGTTGACACAAGAAATTCTCCTGGGGCGCACACAGGGTCTGGACAGAGCACCAACACACATTAAAAGTGACAAATGACCACAAACCCCCCAACTCCAACCTCCCCGCTCCTATTTTGACCTCCTGATCCGTTTTGCACTGACTCCTGCTTCAGTCTAAAATCACTGTCGTGGTCTGTTTTGGGAGGAAGCACGAAATGCGGAGGTAGGAAGCTGTAACGGGGCAGAGATGATCAGAGCCTTTCTGAACGCGCTGGGTAGCTCAGAGGATGGAGCCAAGCAGCAGGCTCGCAGAGCAGCAGAGCGGCAGTGTCGCCCGCTGGCCACTCGCAGCATTGCCAGCTCGCGGCGCTCCGACCACAGCATCCTGCCCTTAACACCTTCCACCCTGCTCTCGCTTTGGGGAGACATGTGGCATCGGCAGCCCGTCTCATCAGAACAAAACAACTCTGCTCAAGCGCAGAACAGGGTATCACTGCACTCTTAGGAGAGCACAAGCCCAGGAGCTCTACAGGGATGCAAGTAGGCCCACAGCCCAGATCGAAAGACCATCTCACATCTTTATCTTCTCTTCCTAATTCCACTCTGCCCAACTTTTCCATCCTTTACTAATATTAATCCCAAAGGTAATAATTTCTTCACTAGGAATAGAACCCACCTTAGATAAGATACCTGTGCAAACGTCTGTTCTTTAATCAGAAACCTGCACTTTAATTACAACTTCTGCCTTAAGGAAAGAAGCAGAGGTGTTCAGCCACATCTCGGCATCCAGAACTGGGAGCAGTGACATAGAAATGTGACCCAAGCACACCAAATCAAGAAGAGAAAGCAACAAGTAGAACACCTCCTCCCTGCTTGCAGAGGCAATGAGATCTGGGAACACTCAGCTCCACACAGCAGCTGTCACAGCCAGTTGCCAGCCTTTGGGAGAGAAGGTAAATGCTAATTTGCCAGCACACTCTTCATCTTGTCACTTTCATCTGGTTTTAGTGGCTCGAAAACTCCAGAAGACCATGTTTAAGCAAGGGACACCTGCAGCTGCTCCAAGCACTGAACAGTACCTTTTTCTCTTGAGGATCATTGAGGCATAGCAGTGACTTTCCTATGGCAAATGAGCCACAGCCACAGCCTCTGTACCACCGCGGGTCTCTGTGAAGAGATGTGTTCCTACTTTGCTCAAGTAGGAACACATCACGCAACCAGTGCCAAGTTTTGGACCTCCTCTGTAGCTTCAATGAAAACAGCATTTCCTCCTTCCATCCTGTACCAGGTTAGGGTGGATCCCTCCCCTGGTAGAACAAACTCACCACAACACGTAGTTTTTTTTCTTTTTGGTTTTGTTATGAAGTCAGGAAAAAACAAACAAACAAACAAAAAAAAAAACCAAAACCAAATGTATTTCTTATAGTTTAAATATAACAGTATAGGGAAGAGAAAAGAAGGAAATTATTACAAATAGATATAATAACCTGCGGGGAAACGGGGAAGGGGTCAAGCGGCGGCGAAAGCAGCAGCAGCAGCAGCAGCCAAAACAGCAGCAGGGGAAGATAGCAGCAGGCGCAGGCGAAGCAGCCGAAGCAGCAAGGGGGAAGTACAAGCTGTGCTTCCCGACATAAAGCTCTTGATGCTCCAATGAAATTATATTAACTTATCTATTGTTGCCATTATATAGCCTATCCCCAGAATATTCGCCTTGCAGCTTCAACCTCCAAGGTTTCTCTGTTTTTTTCTTTTTGTTGTTTGTTTTGTCTGAGGTAGGAATCTAACTCAAACGGCCACACATCCTCAAAGTCCACCACCACCCAGGAAGATGGGTTGCTGTTTCCAAGCAGTCAGGACTCTCCTGCTTGAAGTGGCTGAATGGTGTTTCCTCGTAGAAATGTGGACCTCCACAGAGCACCCCAAGCTCCTCAGAGCCCCTTCTAGAGGCAGAGCTGCATGGTCACATCACCAGAGGAACCTCCCCCCAAAGCATATAAAATGTTTGAGCAACTAAAGCTTTCACACTACGAAGCAGCAAGCAAAGCCATCAGTGCTCACTCACATTCATCAGTTTCCCAACAAAAGGGCTCACAGGAAGACTCCTTCAGCACAATTCATCTTTATTTTGATGCAGTTTAAGGCGTGTTGTCATTGTTCAGAAACCTTCTCAAAAGCACTTTCCCAATGTGATGCAGAGATGTGTGCCATCTCCTGAGTTCACTCACCTCCATGTAAGCTGGCAACTGGAGTGGCTTCCTCCATCCGCTTCACCCATTTTCCCTGGAGGACCAACTGGGACACAGCTGTTTCTGGTCATTCACTATATACCAGCTCCCCTACTCTTCCTTCTCAGTATCTCTAAAGGATGGCTCAGTTACCTGCAAAGCAGGTCCTGGACCACAGCACTTCATAAATCCACATAGGTAAGCCAGGTCAGAGGCAGGTCAGTTGTTTTTCAGGCAGCCGAACTCCCCTCAGTAGCATAAGCCATCCTCTTGCACCACTCACCCTAACTTCAGTGGCAGCAGCAGCCAGCAGAAAAGCTGGCTCTGTGACCTGTTCCAGTTATCTACATACCACTATGCAAGGCATCACCAAAAGAGCAGAATTATCTTAACTGAAAAGAAAGTTCAAGGCAGCTTGGAGAAAACACTCCAAGGAATCTGTTTAGCACTAACCAAGAGTAGCAATGTCAGAACTCAGGACAAAGCCAGGTCTGACAAGTACCCAGAGAAAACTGCTGTGGGCATGTCCTGTAAGAGCAGTAGAAAAAAGGTTTCTTGAAAAACCGAGCTAAGGGTTTGTTGAACCCACAAGTTTCCTTCATAACCCTGCTGTAAGAGAAGACACATGCAGATCACGACAGCTTTTACCTACACAGACAAGAGCCTTTTGCTATAATGAGTCATCCACTGTCACCTCCACTTCGAGCCTGTTGCCTGTCTCTCACCCTGCACTACAGGCAGAATGAGGTATGCCAACAGAGAAATATGCAGTGATGTCTCTCCCAGAAAGCAGACTGTCCAACTCCCAAGAAATGAGCATCATCATTGCTGGGATATGGCCTGAAGGACATCCACATTGGTATGAATGACACTGGATAGCTGAACACATTCTTGTAGTAAAGGAAACTTAGAGGACTGAAAACAAAAACCAAAAAAAAACCCCAAACCAACAAAAACTAACTAAACAAAACAAAAAAGTTTAGGAAACACGTTCAGGGACACGGAAAACTTCTGAGCCACAGACCTTTTGCAGCTTGGGAAAAGGCTCCTACTCAGGTCCAGTTCTGAGTCTTTCAAAGATGTCAAGTTTATTAATATTACTGCCATAGCCCATCACCACTCATTGGAGCTACATGCTTATTTTCCCTTCAGTAGCTGTCAAGTTATTCCGAAGACTCAGGTTTTCTGACTTTTTTTACTGTTAAGGAGAGATGCTAGTCACCAAAAAAACAACCTTAAAACACACAGGAACTTGCCTATTTGAAAAACAAACCCAAAATTTCAGCATCTTGACAGTCTGAAGGCTTTTTCCTCCCAAGACAGAATGTCCTGCAAGTTGGCTCAACGCAGTTTGTTGTTGCAACTCAGTACAGATTAGGCAACGAACATACAGATATGAGAGTCTGTTACCAGACCTAGGAGGGCCAAGTCATAGAACACATTCAAGGTGGACTAACCTCAAGATCTGCTGACAACAGAACACAGCATGGACTGCAAGAAGGTATTTATAGATGGTGCTGGAAAATCAGCAGCACCAGACAGCAGAAAATAGCTGCTTTTATCATTCTAATCTCTAACCCCGAGTCAGTCACGACATTTTCTCCCCATCTTTCAGTGCTCCCCTGAGTGCAAAGGAAGATGCCAAGCAGTTATCCAAGTTCTCTCCTCCATCTGTCCATTCCTCCACTCGTGGAGCTCCACACTATTCAAGGCAGAAACACGAAGATGAGCCTATGAGCTATGTAAGCTTTCCTTAGATTCACCTCGGAATTCAAGCCACAAAATAAATTACAAAGGACAAGTGGATTTCAATGGCTTCACCGTTGGTAAAAAAAACACTTAACTACTGGACAGCACATTTACTAATATATCTGCAGTCATACATATAAACACAGCACAGCAAGATAGACCTTCTTGCAGAAAGACAAACATGATTTCACTCCATTATCACCTCTTTATTGTTAAAAGGACAGATCTTGACAGTGGAGGAAAAAAAAAATTGTTTAGCAACAACGTAGCTTCTACTGGTCTTTCAATTCCTTCAGTCTTCTGATGGCAGATTTGACTGTCACTGCAGAGGTGGTGCTGGAAGAAGAAGCAGAGGTATTTTCACATAGCAACAGACTGGCTCAAGTCAGTGCTACTGTTTTGAGAAAGCACAAATACTGTGGTCTGACTGCACTGTCAAAAGGGGGCCCATTCCTTTGGTTTTCAGGACAAAGCGTAGGCCTGTCTGCAGCAGCACACCCAACTCCACAAGCTACATCCCAACCCAAATTATCCAGTCACGCACGGACCAGATGCACGAGTGTGTGGGCTCAGGCTCCTAGCGACTGTGATGCGTGGGGCAGCAGCATCTCCTACCACAATTGCGGGGGAAGGAGAGTAAAGAAAGGGAGCAAGTGAGGGCACTGTCACAGTAGTAACTGTAGGGATTCAGTGATTTTAGACCAAAAGCAACACATGGAAATGTTTTTCTTGAGGGGGGGAGTAAACCTGATTTCCCCTATTGTATCTGCATCTCTGAGCTGGAAAAGGCTAAGACAGCACCTGCAGCAAGTTGCTTAGGCTTTGAAAGAAGAGGTAAGAGTCCCCTCACACTGTGAAGATTTTTGTACAGTCAAAAGAAACAAAGAAGGAAAAGAAATCCCCAGGTCAAAGCCGTAACTATTAGAAGCTGCTGAAGCTCTTTTTAGAATGAAGGGACAACTGCCAGGTGTCGTCCACAGAGTTGAATGCATCCTGACATAGCTAAATGAAACAGCTATTTTCTCTGCACCTTTTATTCCAACATGACCAAAAACTGGCTCAAACACGGTACCTTGTATAAGTAACAACTCTAACTAATACGATATAAAATGTAGAATGTACAAAATCCAGAGCTGCACAACCAATGCATTTCAACCCAATTTTAACAATGCAGGCAAAAATTCCCCCCCAACCCCCAAATCACTTACTTGAGAGAGATCAACATAATAGTTAGTAGATTAAAATAAATTAGAAAATTTTAAAAAGCCTCAACTATGTGAGAATAAACCGTGAGAGAAGTCTCTTCCTTTGCTTACTTGTAAGTCCAGGCACCACCAGCAACTGTCTTCATGCAAGATCCACAGTGCCAGATACCCACAGCCTTTCTCTTCATTTTGGTCTGTAACAGGGAAAGCAGGGGGAAAAAAAAAAAAAAAAGAAGAAGAAAAGCATTCTTCATCAGCTGAAAAAGCCAAACAATAAACTTCCGGCAAGATCTTCAGCATTACCTATAACCACACCTGTAATCACACCACAGTGCTACCTATAACTATAGTTAAGCCAGGCAAAGACTGGGGAATGTTTTTATTCAGATTGTTCAGACACCTTTTCATTCAGACAGAAAGTAGGTCATTTCTAAGCACATCATCAAAAATTCAGCTTGTTTCTAACAGGAAAAATAATAAGGAGTCACATCCATCCTTGTATGTGATATTCTCACTTGGTTCGATGACCAGTGTAACACTGATCTTATTGGCGTTTCCTGGACATCCCAAAATTGCTTTAAAATGGCTCTTCTTTGAAGGGCATCTAAAGAGCAAGTAGTGAGCACAGACTCTACCACCTTGTAAAGGTGACAATGCATTTGCCTAGACATATGTTGGATTTAAGTAGATCTGCAAATGGGGTTATCAACATTCTCAGTTTACATGAGAAATATACTATGTAGTAAAAAATTTCCATCTGCTTGGCTTTTTTCTTTTTTAATTTCCAGCCACTGAAAGATACTTACATGTATCAGCAACAATTAACTGGATATAGCACAAGCTCATGGGCCTCTCTGTCAAAAAACACTTAAGAGTGAATTCTGATCACATACATGAGCAAAATTACTTATCCAAAATTCTTCCCTATCCAAAGTTATAGAGCACACAAGTATAGATAACTGCAATCAAAAAGTTTAAGTGGGAACAGCAAGGTTCCTCCCCCTTAAGGCATGCTGTAAAGCTACTGCAAGAAAAAAAATAAAATCCCAAGTCATGCCTTAATTACCATGGTAACAAGTGTGCTTTAATTCTGTAGAGTCTTTTTACTGGATACCTAAAATGTATAGTGTGGTAATATTCTTGCTGTTTTGTGTAATGAAAAGTCATTTATGTTTAATGACCATTAAACATCCACATGAAAAGTCCACTAACTTTTTGTTTTGTAAGGGATTTTAGCGGTAGCCTAAAGTTCACAATGAACTGTTTTCTCAAAACTAGTCGAGTTCTCTCTTCAGTAGAAAAATTTCTGAAGCATCAAATTGCATTTCTAGCATCAAAGCTTTTTCTAATGGCTAGGGAAGCAGGTCTATCTCACCTTGCCACAGAAGGAGCAGGTATACTTGGCATGCTGGCTAATTTCAATCTTCTTCACCATTTTCCTAAGGGATGCACCATACCGGGTACCATATTTACCCACAATCCCGACCTTCTTGGTGCGCTTAGCCTGTTGGGAGACAATTCAGAGGAAGATTCGAATCTCCTGGTACCGCTGTCCCTTCAGGGGCTCCCCTCTCCTGACACTACAGCAAAGCGCTCAGCACTCAACAGCGGCCCTGCAGCCGACCACTGCCTGCCTCTCCCTGACGTTGTACACTGAGCGTTAGGAAAAGGCAAGGCTCAGGTAGAGGGCCGCAGCCGAGCAGTCAAGCACCAGCAAAGCCAGGCTGTTCCTCAAAGCCAGCCCGGTGTCACACCTCACCCTGATGCCGCCGGCAGAGCTGCGCACTAGGCACTGCCACCCCCTTACTGCCTGGTCTTGCAGCGTCTCACTCCCACCCCACCCCGCCTGCCATTCCTCGCTGAGACGATTGCGCCGCAGGCCGCCCAGGCGGCAGTGAGTTCCTCTAGCAGCCTCGCCCGAG
Organism: Eubucco bourcierii; assembly: GCA_013396675.1. Lineage (NCBI taxonomy): Eukaryota > Metazoa > Chordata > Aves > Piciformes > Ramphastidae > Eubucco > Eubucco bourcierii. The sequence continues at coordinate 426,577 of VWZE01014391.1, read as the reverse complement.
GACGGGGCCCACAAACTCTCCCGTTCCGTGTCGCTCCCGCAGCGATCCCCGCACTGTCCTCCCCTAGCTGCGGCGGCCTCAAGGCGGATGGCGGCGGATTGACCACAGCACCCCAGCTTCACTCACCATCTTCCTGCCCGGCACCACCGCTAAGAGGAAACCGTTACTGCGCAGGCTCAGGATGAAACGTCGCCGCCGGAAGTGACGAAGCGGCGACGGAGCACAGAGCGGACGTGATGCCAGCGGGTATGTCCGCCCGGCGCTGTGCTTGGTGTGAATTGTCCCAGGACGAGACGCTCATCGGCAGCCTGCAGCACAGAGCCCGGAAGGCAGGTGCAGCTTGATGGCAAAAGATGCATCGCTTAGCAAAAAGCGCCTACCGATGTGGACCCGAGCGGTACCTCAGCCTTGTCAGCGCCCATGGGAGCTCAAGAGTCCTGGCTTTCCACCCAAGGAAAGGAGCAGTTACATCAATTCACCTCATTTTTAAAGAGAATAGTAGTAAGCAGGTGCCACAATTTATAAAAGGTCATCAAACCAGACTAGAGCCACAGAAGCAATAAAAATAAAACATGTATATATGAATATAAGTCAAGGAGGATGAATTCTAATCGTAAAACATAACAGCCTTAAACCCAGAAGTTAAGAGAGGTCCAACCATGGCGTCTATGTGATTTTCCTGGGGTCATTCACTGTTGAGATAACCAGCCAAAAAAACCCACCTTGTGCCACCACAAAGGTGCACTAGCACCCAGATGGTGTCCCCAGATGCCCGGGCACCTGAGTTTATTGTCACCAGCACCAGAGCATGGGGCTGGGAGCCAAAAGGACTCCCACTCTGCTCAGACTCAGTGTGGGCGAGTGAAACACATCCCAACAGTGCTGAGCTGTAGTGCTCATAATGGGATTAACAACCCATTAACCTCCATTATGAACTGAAATCCCGTTAGTGCGAGAGGTTTTAATGTGCAGAGCAGGCTGCAGCTCATTCCTTCCCACCAGGCAGAAGCCAGACCTGCCCATCCCACCTGCAGAAACTATCCTGGGTACTTTCTGCAGGTGCTTTAACATCCCCATACCCACCCCAGCTGTCAATCCATGGCAACCTTCCTCTTCATTCACAGTCTCTTTAATTAGTAGGGAATTACAACTATTGTGTACTCTGCCACTATGTTAGCTGTTCCCTAGCTGAGGTCCATAATTCTGAAAATGCTCAGGGACACACACTGCTTTGAACATTCAGATTTTTAATTCCCTCAGTCATGCTAGGCACCCTATCCAACAAGCATCCCTGCAAGCTCCTCCCATGAGCTGGTTGGCCAGAGCCTTGTTCCAGATGAGGGCTTAGCAGGGCTTTAGGCAAATGTATTTTTACCTTCTTCTGTTGAGTCAAATTCTCGTTTGCTATATCCTAGGAACATACATGCCCTTTTCAGATCCTCATCACAATGATGACTCACAGGAGACATCTTTGATACCGCTGTATTAAAATAAAATTAAACAAAAATAACATCCCCCCCCAAAAAAAACCCAACAAGAACCCAAACCCCACAAACCAAAACCAACCAAAACCAAAAACCCACCAGACAGACAGAAAAAAACCAAACCACAAAAAAACCTCAACAAACCCAAGCAGAAAAAAGAAGAAAACAGTTTCTTTGGCTGCTTTGTGACTATCTGGTTAAAAACATAAAATAGATTGTCAGACAATATGTCCAGGGCAGAGCGTCTACTGCTATTTTCCAGTCTATACCTACAGTTAAAACTTCAGTGTGATAGTACAGCACATGGTCATGTCCTACATCTACCATTATGAACAGAACGCTCTGCCAGCAACCAAATCTATCCCCCTCAAATAACAGCCGTTGCCAGCACTGCCAAAATAAACATGTTTACATTGACTAGAAGATGGATGGATACAGCCAGATCTTGCTTCAACAGTCCATCTTCTTGAACTCTTTCCTGCATGCCCCAAGCTGGCCAGCTTCACGCTTTAAAGATGCATTTCAAATTGCTCCATGCTATTACAAGAACACTGTGTGCTCCTAAGCTTGCCCATGGGTCTCACTGCCAACCTGCATGCTACCTTGTATAAATTCTTATCAGCAAGTTTTGGAGATCTGGGTCTGCTGGCAGCTTCCCAGCCACCTCCTCACCATATTAATGATAGACTAATGGTGTAATTGGGTTGAGGCCTGAACAGTCTTTCCAGTCCCTTGATGTAATGACTAAAAGCACTTTCCTGCAAGTTTCTTCTCCTCTTTTAGCTCAAGGATAAAGTGAACCTCAAATGTACTTGAGAAGTCTTTGTGTAACTGCAACAAACCAGCTGAGAATTTATGGGTCCTAACAAGGAAAAACAATGCACCTTGCATTCCTCTACAGGGCCGGGATTTATCAATCTGTGGATAAGATAAATTGAGTTTGAGAAGGAGAATTCTCCAACAGTACTTTCAGCAGATTTTAGAAGAACATTCTTTTCAAGTAGCTGTACAAGGAGGAAGATAATTACTTCCGCAGCAGACTACAATGAGTATACAAATAATGTCTCCTGCATCTTTTTCAGTAGGCAGACAGCAACATTTCTCACCCCTTACTCAGAACAGCCCTCTCTGTGAGTAGAAAGATGATGTGTCCTAGGAACAGATTAAATACACCATGTTCAAGAACACAGACATCAAAAAGAGTTGAAAAACCTGTATTTATCTCCTGGACAGTTGTTGGAGCAAGTAGCTCTCTGACTCAAATCCAGAGAGAAAGCGTTCCCTCCAGATGGCCAGTCACACGATCCTCAGTCTTACTCCTCCCCTTGACTTGTTCACACACAGCAATGCAGCTTCTGCAGTCAGGAATGAAAAGCACAACTGTATACACAGCCTGCGGGGCATTTCCATGACGGTACTTGCTGAAATTGCGATAATCAAACCCTCTGATGCAGGAAAAAAATATTCCAATTATTATCAGGTTGATCTTTTGGCACAAATGTTTACCCTCTTGACTGTCAAAGAGGAGTCTTTTCCCAGTGTCTGTGGTATCTACACATCCCCAAGCACAGCACCTGTGCAGTATGTTAGTTCCTGGCCTCCAGAGACTAAATGCAAGCCTTCAGCTTGCTTTCCCCTCACGCTTCTCTACAGATTATGGCTTTAAAATGTAATTAACTGGTACCTTTGTGAAATTCTTTGTTCTGGTCATATTTGGTTAACGCTAGCTCATCTCCAAGTATCTTTTAGTGCTAAAACCAGAAGCACGAAAGACAATAATCTGTGATCACATTACATCACACTGACAAGAACACACAAACAAATTAAAGACAACCATGCAGAGATGCTTGAGAATACCAGTTGTGACAAACAGCCATTTACCTGTACATCAAAACCACAGCAAAAGTAGCCTTTAGAGTTATTGCAGAGGCATCGTGACTGTGAAATGAAATCAAGCTATGTCCAAGAGACAGCAATTGTGTCACAAAGTCCTGAAAGTAACCAAAGAGCAGGCTTCCTCAGGCAGCATCAAGGCTGGGAGTTAAGGCCTCCCAGTTTAAAAGGCTGAAACCATGGTAAGAGACTTCACAAATCACAACCAGGCATTTTAATCACTGCACCAAGCAACAGTGCTGCTTTTGGCATCCTCACTGTAACCTGCACAGAGCTGTAATGGAAAGAGATAACATGTCCTAAGGCACTAGCCTAAATGTCTTATGGAAGTAGCTGCTGATTCATCTAAAAGCAAAGTATCGTGGGAGTTTCCCTTTTGAAAGCAGATACTTTTAGAAAGTACAAAATGAAGTGTCCCCAAAAAACCCTGGTTTTCAGCCAATACAAATGTTTGTTGTTTTTTGGTTTTTTGTTTTTTGTTTTTTTAAGCTAATATTTCCACTGCATCACTTATTTATCAAGCTTAAGATCCAAATGGGAGATGAAAGTCTAAAATTGAGAAAGTACCAAAAAACCCTTGAGAACTATGACTTAAAACCACTTTTAAACAGCTCTGTTCAGAATCGGTTTCTTACAAAACAAGAGTAGTAGAAGTCAGAAAATGCCCCCCTCTCTTCATTCACCTGTGGGATCAGTTTTTTAAGTTTTAAAGAAAACACACACAATTCCTGAGCAGCTAGGTTTCATCCTTTGCGGTCAGCACAAGCTTTGACTTCCACTGTTACGAGCAGCACATGCCATGGCACAGACACTAAGATTGTAGCAGCCGAGGCCAGAGATCAGTCTGCTCAGGCAGGCCGTGCGCCTCACAGGCATTGCACACCTCCTGGCAGGCACTTATACTACTTAGTTTACTATTGCTCTGCAAAGACAAAGAGTTGGGGCTCTCCTTCACAAAACGAAGATGTCTGGATCTTTTCTCCTCACTGCCAAGCTGAATACCAGAGAGACAGTTTGTGAGTGACCCAAGTAAGAGCCAAATCTTGCCAGTCAACTGACTCCTGTAAATACAGACTAAAATTCCTAGACAGAAGACTGAGTGTCCTCTTCTGTTGCTGAGAAGTTAGTTTTCACAGTATTTCTGCCTCGTGGACAGAAAGCATTATCTGCTTAAAAGCTGACATACTGAAACAAAGCAACATGCTATTTCCCCAATGCCATTTGGTCATTGGCAAAACCAGGACTGCAAAATGTGCAGGCTGCCAGATGTATGCTGTTCATCTGTCACACTGTCAGACCGCCTTCTCTTCCCTTGCGATGAAAGGCACTTAGAGATACAGAAAACCTACAGTCTTTTATTTGGGAAACTCAAGAAGTAATACGTGATTGGTTTTGTTTTCTCTTTTTTAATAAAGATAAAAAAATATTTTCTGCCATTGTGACTTTTGCTGTCATTGTGACATTTTAAAGAACTCCTCAATACGTCGCTTTTTGGGGGGACTCACTGAACTTGTCTCTTCTTCCGTATCTTGCAAGGTACTGCCAGAGTCAGATTTGCAACAAGTATCGGCTGCCTCCAAAAGCAAAGCTTCATCAATGTCATCTCTGCTCTCAGAGAAGGCCCTCTGGAAAAGACTGTAGATGGTCTTCTGCTTTGGACCTTGCTGAGAAATTAGAACAGACAGAATCAGCATACACACTGTCACATAAAAACAAAGTGATCTACAATCAGATGGCACTCACCTTGAGACAGTGTACACATGTATATATATTGTATATATTTTTTTATATATATACACAGGGGGAGAGAGAGAGCGCTATAGACACACTCTAGAGACATATATGTGCTATGGAGGCTATCATGTCTCCTTGTATGTAGCAGGCTCAACAACTCTTTACAGAGTCCTCATCATGGTACGGATGCTGGGAGGAACTGAAGAATCTGATCTGTAGCATCAAAGGCAGCACAGCTGTAAGGTCAGCCTGCCCGTCACCTGCCAGTCTAGATGTACACAAGCCAAAGTCCATTCAGCCTCTCTCAGGGACCCTCAATATTCTTTAAGGTCAATTACCTTAGGGCAGTAATTAGTGGATTCAGCTGTTTCAGAGAAATTAGTTTCTGAAAGACCAGCTTCCCCCAGCACTTTGATTTTTTCTTGAATCATTGGCCTAGGAGAGATAAACAGGTATTACTAAAAGGAAGAAAATACAATATAAAGGGCATGTAATTTACTGTGTGTGGATGGAAAGAGATCTAACTGGGGTATAAAGATGACTTTTCTACCAAAGCTTGATAGCTGCTTAACCTATCCTGCCCTTGTTTATGATGACTGTGTGCTGTCTTGAGATATCAATCAATCCAATTTAAAGTAGTATCAATCAATAGTCAATAATTTAAATAAGTAACAAGAAGAGGATTTCAGGGTATTTAGAGAACACACATATCTTATAATGAAACTATTTGACTGATGCAACACCAATGAAATCAGAACAAGAAGATGCAGATAAAGGGAGTCCAAACAGCTTGTGAGTTGTCTTCCAGATAAGCAAGATTAATCTCATTACTCTTATTTAGTCATTAACAGATATATCAGCATTTCTAAGGTGTCTCCTGATGTATTGCAGAAGAATGAATCCATCATTGGCCCAAGAAAATAAGAGGTCCCAAACACCTGCAGAGACTGTGAAAGAAGCAAAGGCCACAGCACAATTAATGTATTTACCAAATAGCCTTGTTGTCTTGTTCTTTTTCTTGCCTTTAAAAAGGATGACACTGTCCTTGTCTGAAGAGCCACATTTCCTTCCCACTAAGCATTAATGACTGCACAGACAGCATTTCACAAATAAAGGCAGAATCACTGTCATTAACTTCCCATGAAATGTGGGCGATGCATCAAGTTTCCAGATTCCTGCATTGTAGGGTTATAATTATTTGCCATTGTGATATTCTGGGAACTGCACAGGTTCAATTAGTTCATTCATTCCTTTAAGGAAGGTAATGAAGACAGAATTTTGGACTCTAAATAAACCAGTTAGCGGGTAATTTCTTTCCATCATTTGTAGGTCAGTTCCCTTGCAGCACTAAGGATTCCTCAAGATCCTCCCCTTCTCCAAGATATCAAATTCCCCAATACTATGAACCAGTGCTCACTGATAGCTCTCACTGTAGCTGAAAGGGCTCAGAGCTCAGTTCTCCAGAGGTGAGTCAGTAGCACTTTTCCAATCCACCTGGAAGGGCTCACTGAAGAGCAAGAGGAAAGTGACAGTGCAGTCCTCCTCCACAGCTCCCTGTCAAAGCCTTCAGCAGATTGCTTCTTCAGCAATTGATCCACAATAAATGGCCATTTTCAGTGCCTGTTGACTTTGCTTAAAAGTACTCAGCACTTTATCCCAGCATACAAATGTTCTGGGTTGTATCTAAGACAGTTTCTTCTCCTTATGCAGAGGTTGTGAAGGTTTTAGATGCATCATCTCTCCCAAAATTTCTCTCAAGGGACATTCCTTTGTAACATAACTACTTTTATTCCTCCTGCTCATCATCCACATAGTTATGTCCACTGTGGACAGGCCATGTCACCAGCTCACAGCAGCCCTCATTAGCAGCTATTGCTCCTCCTCTCACAGGCTATGGAAATCAGCTCCAGCATTAAGCACTTTACATCACATGTGACCGAGTGAAAAAAAAAGTGGCAGGAGAACCAAAGTGTCTCATGTCCTACCATAAGTAGTCATCTGCTGTGCCTTTAGCCACCAGGTAGTGAACATTAACAGAGCTGGTCTGTCCGATTCGATGTGCCCGATCTTCTGCTTGGATCAAAATCTTTATGTAAAAACACAACACAGAAAATGAAGTAAGAACTACAATACCTAAGGCACAGTGTAAATACTAGAGAACAAGCAGATCTCATTTCTTGTACTTCACAACCATTTCTCATCCGGAGCCTGATAACATCTGCATCCACAAACACAGACTAAGCGAAGAAGCGATCAGGAGCACTAGGTTCCCAAAATGCAGAGCATTTTTCAAAAGTCAGCACTGATGATGGACCCTTTCAGGTCTTGACTGGGCAAGTGGTTGAGAGCTGTCAAATTATGAAACATATAGGGAATATGAAGCATATTTCCCTTTCATGCCATCTTCTCCAGCCAGCAAGTTGTGTGACCAGCCTCACTGGTTCAAGCCAAAGCTCCTGGGGCTGCACAGACAAGTAGCCATAATAAAAAGAAAAACACTAGATAAAGTCCCTTGTCCATTACATCTCCTAAGTGCCAATGTTTCTGATCCCCAGGGAGCATCCAACCTCTGTCCCCTCCAGAATGCATACCCCTGGGTTCCAGAAGAGCTCTGCAAACACCACCAGGTCCGCAGCAGACAACGTCAAGCCCATGTTTGCAGCAGTGAGGGACAGGACAGCCACAATCTGCTTCTCCGAGTACTGGAACTTTTGGCACAGGGACTGCCGCTCAGCTGACGGTGTGGACCCATCGATGCGAATGTACTCAACATGCTGTGAAAAAGCAGAAGACGGAGAGCCCTGTGTTCCCCTTCCTGTATCCTCCTTCCACATTTTGTGGATTCTGTTCCCTTACCCATAACAGAACCAGGAAAACAGAAAGGCAACATTTGTATTTTTAAGACCTTTCCCCATCATTAAGGTAGAGGCACTGTAGCTCAGTGTATAATGTACCTCCCCCTCTGTTCACAATGCATGACTTGTCCTCATGTCCGTTGCCCTCCCACCAGCCCTGAGCAACGGCCACAACCTGGCGACTCACGTACAGGGGAAAGGCAACTGGCTTAATACAAAGCTGAACACTGTGTTGATGTTACAGTTGCTACAGCCTACACAATCTCCCTAAGTCTTCCCTGGTTTGTGACAGAAGGAGATGGAATCCTGCTCTGTGGTAGGCTCAAGAAAGGCAGGACAAACCTCAGTGATGCTAGGCCATAACTCTTCAGTGTCCAACCTCCTTTCTCTACTGGAAGATGTTATCAAAGAGGCAAAGTCACCATTGCCACTGTGGTTTATAGTTTGGAATATTAACTCAAACCATCCTTCACACTGCCATAGCACAACACAGAATTCTTTAGGAGCATCCATGGAATTCTCATATGAATAATTAGCCAAACACTTTTGAAGTCAGAGAGATGATTGGCAGGTCTATCAAATTTCCTTACAGCATCCCAGTTGAAAAATGTTAAGAGCATCATGCAGATAAATGAAGGTAGCCATAGCTGAACTTGGGTTGTGACATTCTCTGAGGAGAGCCTGGAGCACAAAGCAGAGATGACCACATAGGGTAACACTCCTCCAAGAATTCACAAGCTCCAGGGCAGACAATGTAGAATAAAGAACATCAAACTCCACTGAAGCCATTCAGCTAGTACAAACTGCATCCTGTGAGGCATTCACCCTGACAGCTCAGCTCTCTCGGTAAAGGGCACATTCAGAAGCACAGCAAGTAGAAATTATCTCTGCCACTAACTTTCATAAACAATCCAACTACCCATAACTCTGAGGAGCTCTTAAGCAGATTTGAAGCTGGAATTACTGATAAAGTTAAGACAATTCAGTCAAGTACTTACTTTCTTCTCCAGCTCTGCAACTATTGCATCCAGCACAATCTTGTGGTGAGCAAACACCAGGAATTTATGATTCCCACTTTCCAGTAACTCCAGGATGTATTCTCTACATGAAGAAGTTAAAAAAACAACCAACCACAAAAAAACACCCACAAGTTTATAAAAAATTATGTACTGAGAGAATGCAGGCTTTACTTCTAACAAATTTTAAAGATACCATTCATCTATACACAGAAACTAGGAAACAGGCTAGCACAAAAAAGTTGTAGTGGAATGCAAGGACTAAGTAAAGTCTCATACAGATTAGAAAAAGACATGGCAGAAAAATCCATTCATTTTTCTTCACTACAGCTGGACAGCTGCCTACATTTATACTTGGGTATCACTGAGAATCTCTTATAACCTGCTTGAAACATGACACCCCAGACCACTCAACTCAAAGCTGTTTGTACTTATTTGATGATCTCATTCACCTTATTTCTACGTTTTGCACAATCACAATACACGAAGATAACCTGTACACAATTAACCCTCCTGTGTTTTCTTAAGTTTGTTCTTATTTTAGAAGCAAGGGTTTCTGAAAGCATGGATCAGAGTATCCTAATAGTTCTTCTTGCAACAGTTCCCACTTCCCTACAGCCTAACAATTTAAACACATCACCTGTTTCTAGGAATTATCCACATGCATCTAGGCTAATGGCCAGTGAAAGGTAACAAGACTCACTCCTTTTATATCCAATTAAACAGTGTTAATTAAACAAAAATATCTGGTTTTTGTCATGGACTAGTAGCAAAGCTACAGAACCCTTCTCTGTGTGGCAACTTGTGTTACAAATAGGCCAACTGGAGCCTGAACAACACCTATAAGCCTGAAATTTGTAACTAAGTATAGCAACAGCTATCAGACCGGATGATGCAAATGTCATTTTTTCTTTGGAATAGCAAAGTTGTTGTGAAGATCAGGAATACCAAGTTCTTTGCTAAATACAACACAACTTAGGTCAGCAGCAGCTGTCAGAAACACTAAGCAGGATTTCCAGCACTGTATTAAGATGTACTGGTGCTTTGCAGACAGCTCCCAGGGTTTGTGATATTCAGATGTCAACTCCCTGACAAAATAATTTAACTAAGAAATCTGGGAGAGAAGAGTGATTGTTGGATATCAATGCAAACATTCAGTGTGCAAGCAGATGCCTGATGCCAACACATTACAATTATTTTATATCTCATTCCCATATTCCATGTAACAAATGGTTAGTCATTTCAATGGAAGAAATGGAAGACACTTATCAAGGCTGAGGTATCGGACGGAGGTGCTGTTGATCACACAACATTAGCTAGATGGTCCTGTACTTTACCAGCATGTAGTAAGTGGCATTTTAAATGCCAGTAAACTCTAGAAAAAAACACTAGCTCCTATCAGAGAGTCAACTAAGTGGCACTTTATTGTTTTATATTCAGTTCACAGTTGTAACTGAATTAAAAGGAAGAAAGTCTTCTAACTGTTCACTAACATAAAAGGGAGAAACTCTTCTACAGAAAGAAGCACTAGGACTATGAAGTGCAGTTCTGTGCCAAACAGGCAAGTTCTGCAGCAAAGTCTGAGACTGAAATCATACAGAGCACATCGCTGGTCCTTACATGCAGAAAGCTGCAGAACAGCAAACTGTTTCCATGCTACTAGCATAATACTTTTTAGTAAGTCATGCTATATGACCTAAAGCAACTCCTTTGCAGTCCCAGCAGAAAGGGTAAGGATGAAAGGGCACGGAAAGTCATGGAAAGACATTATTCTGGAGGAAGACAGAATAAAAACCACATTTATCATAGAAAGTTTTTGCTGCTGAGGTGCCATGTGAGTGTTATGGAAAAGTCAAGAATTTCACCAGGGGCTATGACATCGTTAAATTACACTCCAGGTAAAGCTCAGCACACCTCATACGCTTTTTGGCTCATAGGCATCCTGATGCAACAGGATTGCTGCTTTGCTTTTCTCAAATTCTGTTTGTACCTTTAGTTCCATTACTCCCTTCCACCCACTCCCTGCCTAAACTGAAACAGGGTCAGGACCAGGGAACTTGATCCAAGACTCAAACACCAAGTAATTTGAGATGGTTCAAATGACAGTTTAGATCCATATCTGGAATGAAAATCAGAAGACATATTCAGCCCAGGCACTTAGAGAAGAAAATGTTTAGTGCACTGTGTTTAAAATAATTTTTTTTCTAAGTTGGCTCAAAGCTATGCTTCATATGTCCCTGCACTGTTATCTGTAAGACATTGTTTTTCCTCTTCTCAGTGGAAAAACACATTTTACTAGGCAAGAATGAAGCAATGACATGCAGCTTACACAACTGAGTAGATTTTAGCTTCTGCTGTTTTGCTGTAGAAGACAAGAAGAGCTTCATTCTCCTGTTGTTTCTGCAGAGAGAAAAATAAATAAATAAGAGTCTCAGAAGTGTCTTTTCTTCTTCCTGCTTACCGATCTGGGACATCTGTTGCTGGCAATAAAGACTTGGAAAAAATCAGCCTAAAAATGCACAGTGAAAGGGGACTGGAGGGGTAGATCTACTCGCCACTGGGTATGGTAAACACTCACACACTCCTATTTCTAAAACCTCTCTTCTTAACTCCTACTCAAATCCTGCAAGTTGGATGACAAGCATATCACAAACAGTTTTAGTTGAGAAAGCATTTCCTATCTAAAATGGCAATGAAAAATTCCAAGCTCTTAGAGAACTTACTATCAACTCAGGAGCCTAGAACCTGCATTTGTCACCCATACAAGAAAAACAAACAAAAAATCCAAAATGCACACTTCACATTTTTGTTCTTCGCTGTTCTCACAATGCAGCTTCAACAAGGCTGTGTTTGTAGAGTGAGCAGGATTACACAGCAAGACAGGAGAGAAAGTAAAGGCAGGAGGTACAAAAGACACTTAGAAAGGACTGAAAAGAGAGTGAAAGGCATTTTGCACAAGAGGACCAAGTAGGCCACTTAAGTAAAAAGAAAAGCTGTTTTGACTGTGTTGTACATTCGTTTAAAGCTGTGCCTTCAACATCCACTGCACCTCCACACAAGGTGTGGCTCTGACCTCCCTTGGAATCCAAAGTACTGTTTTTCCACTGATGTCTTTAAATAAAGGTACCTGAAATACCAATGCCTCATTATGAAAATAGTTTCTGACTTACACTTTTATATCCTTGAGCCATCTTCTTTGCTTCAGCTGCCAAGAGAGCTTTGGTCTTTGCACTAATGCCTTCAGGAGCCACCACAACCATTTTGCGTTGCTTTGCTGGAAGCTGGGAAAGCACATCTGACTTCAGACGTCGGATCATGATGGACTCTTCCAGCAAAATTTTCAGTTCAGTTAAGTTGGATGATCCAGAATAGTCCCAACCCCATGGCATCTGGGAAAGATCAAAGCAGTTACCAGTGTCAAACTTAGAAGCAACTAGTTTGCAGGTAGTCCAAGAGTGGAAAAATCTTCCAGGGCAATTGGACAATTGGACAACCCCCTATGGCAGGGTGTTGGAACTAGATGATCCTTGAGGTCCCTTCCAACCTTACCATTCTATGATTCTATGACAAGAACCTAATGGTCAATAGAAGGAAATACTTAACAAAAACTGCAGTAAGATACAAACACACAAACTAATCCACCCAACAAGAAAGTTACTTACAAACTTCCCTTTTTTCTACCTAGAAGTACTTAGGGAGATGCATGGAAGAGGACTATACAGAAAGGTATGGATCCCTATCACAGCAGAGTGCCTTGATATTCATCCTCATACAGTAAGGTGTTTCTGCTCTCCACTTGCAGCTTTGAGCAGGCAGACAACTCACTGAGGTTCTGTGCACATATATTTTCCTCAGATTTAAGCAGAGACAGACAAAAATCTTCTCTAACATCATGAGGACAAACATCCCTAACCCAAATGCCTTCACAGAGATGTTGCACTTGTCTGACATGCCTAGTAGATGCAAGGTCAAAACTCCCTGTTTTCCACTGTGACCTGTCTCTTGATCTGCTTCCTAACATACTTTGTGTCTGCCATTATCATGTTTGGCTCAGACTCAAGGAAACCAGAATTAAGTTGTGTCCCAAAAGACACTAGTCCAAGCATTCTTTCTTCAAAAGCATCACCACTTCAAAGCTCCTCTAAACAAACCCCTCATTTACTCCTTGAAGCACTTGCCTCTGAACCTGCCCTATCCTCCAAGATCCTGTGTGAAGACAACCTATCTCTGTTCAATTAATCTCATCTCATCATTCCACAGTCTATCATTTGTTCTGCAGGAAAGAACAATTACACTGACACACAGTGGCATCAAATTTGGTACACTCCCCTAAGAAACATCTTTAAACATCTTTCTTCTGCACAGGAGACCAATAAGGGCTTTGTGCTGAAATTAGAGAGATAAGTTTCTGCTGAAGTTTCACAAATAAGTATATGAAATACAGCTACAGTAATACTGAAGAACAAAGCACAGCAGAGGGGAAATAGTCCTCACACCTCTAATTACAGCCAGCATCAGCAAAAAAAAAAACCCAACCTGGTCTTGGAACAAACCAAAGTATCCCTCTACATATGCATATATACATCCTCCTGAAACAAAGGAGATGTGAGGAGCCTCAGAACCAACCCTTTTGTCTGCTACTCCAGTTTCATTGTGCCACATTAACTGTTAAAATAAATTTAACCTTAAAAATCTCCACCTCTTTTACTTGCCTTCCCCAAAAGAAACCTGCTACAACACAGAAATGGAAGGGAAAAGTCCCAAAGTATTCACTATTCACTCCATCCTCCTGTAGAATGTATGACAAAATACATTGTATCAGCCATGAGATTAGTCACTTTACTGACTCTATTACGAGAGGGCGCTTTGACAGAACAGGGATGAGCACATGTAATGGAGACAGAAAGAGGAGGAATCCAGATTATAGGCAATTAAGGTATCTCTGATGTTTGGAAGTGAGCATTCCTACTGCAGGGTGAGGTGTAACAGGACAACATACAATTCTATTGTCACGTTGCACTGATGTGAACTATTAACCGGTTTCAGATTCTAATACTTATGGCCACTATTAAAACTCATTTGACTTTATCTATTCCTACATAATTACAGTATCACCTGATTATCTAGAATGGGCTCAGTAAAGCAGGAAACAGTTCAAGTCCTGGACACAAGGCCAGTTTAGATCCTGTAAAGCTAAAATTTTGGCTCTGACAACAGCACAGCAGTATGCAGCTAGAGGTAGTAAGTCCACCTGGATCTAAGCCAAGCTCTCAAAAATCCAGCATGGATGTCACTACTCTGCTTCTCTGAAACCAGAAGCGCAATGCAGGCACAGCCCTTAGAACTGTGTAAAGTTGACCCAAGCCTAGTTGTGTTATTAGTTTTAGGAACACTGCACAAAAGCTGACAGTGCTGCACCCCAGCATTTGTCTTTCTGCTGCTCCCTTTCCAGATTGCTTCAGGGCCTGTGGATCCAGCAGAGCAGATGGACAGAACCAAGAAAGACCCACCTGGTGCTGTACCCAGCCTTATAAGCTCTCTGCTCACACCACACTTGGTGTACTGGTATCTAAGTGGCAGGGATCAACACTGGCTGGGCTGCTGAGCAAAGCCTGCTCTCCTCATGTTCTAGGCATGCAGCCTGTGTTTATTACGGAAATGGAAAGTGAAAAAATAATTAATGAATGTTTTGTGCCCCCATAGCACAATTCATTTCAGAAGAGAAACATCATCCTAACTGAAAGAACTAGGCACGAACAGAAACAGTACAGTATCTACCGTTGTATTAAAAAGCACATGCAGGCAGAATCCCTGCAACATGTTTGGATTACTACATTTCCTTTTTAGTGACTGCTTTGGAACAATTTGCAAACAAGGGAACGTGCTAATTCTGTGCTGCACCTAGCAAGTGATTAAAAAAAGATGGTTATTTTCTAAATTAAAATACACTTTAGTATATCCTATTGTGGAAGGAAGAGAAAGAAAGAAACAAGAGACATTTACGTTGCAAAAATACACATCTGGCTTTGATCCATAACATTCCAGAACAAATGCTTCCAACTGTGATTTTCTTACCAAAGTGTGTTACAGCATCTTACATGAGTCAGTAAGCTTATTACAGTGCTAGAGAAGCTGCCAAACTCTTACAAATTCAGAGCATGTGCTCAGATATATTTAATATTTGCCAACATCAGCCAGTTTGAAAAAACGAATTCACAGCATGTATTCTGGGAAACAGACTTGAGATATTTTGTAAATAAGCAGGTGACAATTCACTTTCAGCATTTTTAGGAGTACAGATGTTGGGAGGATGAAGTACAAAATGATAATCTTCTATATAATTTCTAATCACATTTGCAGATATTTGCAATTTCATGTCACAAAATTATCAAACTGAAACTAGTCAGGTTTTAGTTTTAAATTAAATGATTCAGGTTGTTGTGTTTTTGGTTTTGGGTTGGTTTTTTTTTTAGGTCTTCTAATGCAATCATATTTGGTATTAATACTAATAATGTAATATTAATACACCACACTTTTCATCCTGACTGATCTCCAAAAGCCTTGCAGCCTCTCTGGTTCTGTGCAATTCCACCTTCACAATGCTGCCACTTTCAGGACAGAAAGAAGAATCTGTTGCAATAATGACAGCAAAAGTACCATAACATTTCTTAAGAGAGGGTGTAACTGCTAAGACAATCTCAGGTTTGAGCTGCAAAAAGGAACAAGATGGCCATACTAGAGTCTTGAGGGAACAACTACAATAATCAAAATACCTTTTAATTTACTCCTTACGCAGTGGATCCGTGACAAACTCATATTCAGTAGTCTAATTTTTTTTCCTATACCTCTTCATTTCCAGCACCCCCATCTCTTCTCCAGATAACCAAATTTGTTCTAGGTTCACTTTATGATTTACTGACATTAGCTGTAGTAAAATGTCCCAGGTGCGCACTAAGAAGACTAGTAACGTTCAACTGTCTACTAGAGGCAGGTCAAACAACAGCAAAATTGTACTAGAAACCCTGCAGAGTTTCTGACAGGAAGCTAATATAGATTGTGCCTTCCATTTTAAGTTTCGTTGTGGGTTGAAAACTCATTTTACACTGAATATACTCTTAGAACTTGGACCTTGTAAAACAATTTTCTTTCTTTTATTGAATTCAAGATCATACCTGAGGTCCATACACCTCATAACTGAAGCAACAGTTAGTCACACAGAACTATATACCCTTTACCCTCAAAGGGCTTATGAAACTTCAAACCTATTTAGACTCACATGTTGCAATTTAGCTTTGCTTTTTACTGAAGAGAATCAATGAGATTAAACCACATCACTTCATTTCCTTATAGGAAGCATTCTGGACACTACTGACACAGGAATCTTCCAACAAAGATAATGAAGCTCAGCAGAAGGCACTGCCCTCTCACATATAATTTCTGTTATAGATGGAGAAAGTTTATCTTCCACCAGGAAAGCAGTAATCACAGTAATGCTGCCATCCTCCAGAATTCGAGGTCTGTATCTGAGTGCTAATGGCCTTATTTTAAAATCAATGGCATCGGTGTATGAGTACCACAGCCAAAGAACCGTTCATGTAGCCTGAGCATTTGGACATACATAGAGCAGCACTAAACTAGTTATGAAAGTAGAAATGGACACTCAGAACTACAAAAATAGGGGACTTGCAGACTTTGAGAGTGCAATATGGGTCATCTTGACAGAAGTTTGGCATGTTAGGTGCCCAAAGCAGAGAAAAGAAAAGCAGACACAAAAGCACCCTACAAATAGTTGGTTTTATGGCACACATTCATGATGTTCAGTAGTTCTGTAAATATTCTTGAGCAAACTGTCCAGTCTTACAGAAAATAAGGCATAAGAATTGATTACCTGAGAACAAAGCATAGCATGCAAGTTCATGCACTACACTTCCATGCACTACACGACCATGCTCATGCTCCCGAGCCACATGCTTGCCTTGGAAGAACTAGAGGGCACACCAGATTAGAGAGCTCTTGTTCTAAAGCACATCTCAGGGGAACATCAATTCCCTTTTTTTTGTCTATGAAACCAACACAGAAGATCCTAGAGCCTCCTTGCACAAGAGGCAGCAGCAAAAGTTACCCTCTTACCATTTTATGTTCCAGCACACACCGCAGCCCTAGAAATGGCAAATCCAAGTACACCTGTGTTGCCCATATGTTGAGAGAATCACCTCCATCATGGCTCCAAATGCTAGCTTCCTGCAAAGCCAAGATCTTGCAAAGGTTGCACTAATGAATCTGCTGAAACCACTGCTGAGCAGCTGGTAGAGGTAAAAGAAGTTAACTTCTATACAGGATAGGCTGATGATCAGTCACCAAAGTAGACCATAAACTAGTTTCAGCTTAGGTTTTGTTTTTTTTTTTTAAACTCAATTAGCTCAGATCTGCAGTTCTTTAAAAGCACTGTAGTCAACTCTGTCCATTTAAAACACTCCCCAGGTACGGCCACATTTTTGGTTTTATAGTGGTTGTTTGCTTCCCTCACTTCTAGTTTGAGTGAGAGCTTTCAAAATGTTACTCTGCAGCGTTACTCTCTCAACATCAGAGAGAAGGAAGGCAAGAAAAAGCCTCTACATTTTGAAAGTAAATTAAATAAAATGCAATTTGTACATCTGTCACTTCCTCCACTGAAGTACCTTCCTGGCGTCACAGTAGCGTAGCCCAAAGGTATGGAACTGTGGGAAGAAAGTTGGTTGGACAGCCGCAATCTGCGTGTAGAGCTCTGAGGGCCGTGACATGGCAGGGGTTCCTGAAAGCAAGATCACTCTCTTGGCAGCCTGGAAAAGCAAAATGGAGCATTGTTACCATACAGCTTACAAGATAAGCAGAATCTCCTAAGAAGTCATCCCTAGTCCTGAAAGAATATCCCAGAGTCACTGTCCAAGCACCTTAACTGGAAGTGTACTTTCACCCTCCATGGATACTTTCAGCCTTCACTGCCTGAAGACACTGAACAGCAGTGCTTAGAACTTTTGAGAAGCAGGACAAATATACTGCTTCTTATTCATCATCCACATGATGTAAGGGAAGGGGATATAATTTTTATATATTTTATAATTCTGAATTGGCATTTACTCACAAGGTATGTTAATATCTTATATCTGGTTCAGCATTTGATTTGGTTTCGGATGTCACAGGAAAATGACACACCCTCTCAAGTACATCTTCACTCTCAAAAAATTCTCTTGTAACAAACCTGATACAGCAAGCTACAAACAGCTTGTCTTCCTCACAAAAGCAGAAGAGATCCAGAGAAGCAGAAGGGTTTTTTCGCTCTTTTTTCTTTTCCTTCTTTTTTTTTTTTTTTTTTTTCTTTTCCTTTTTTTTTTTTTTTTTTTTTACATTCTACTAGCAAGGAGAGAAAGATGAAGTTGCTTGAGGCAGGATCAGAAGATGCTGATTTGACAGCATGGTGAGTCTAGACACAGTTGGTTGGATGTTAGATGCTCGAATGTGAGCTAATAAATACAAAGTCATGTAAAAAGGTTGTTAAACATGTTGTAGGTGAGACAGGAAGGGGGTAGGAAACCTGTATCTAAAACAGGTGCTCCCGAAATTGAGGCAAAACACCCATAAAAGCCTCCAAGATGCATTTCTACCTTCATACCTCCATTATTATGTAATTCTATTATTTGACAAGAGCTATGAATTTCTACTTACTGCTGTAAATTCACCTATGGCAGTTAAATTACACATGCCTTTTAATTTCCTGCATGGTTTAATAGAAGTTCATTAAAATAACAAAGAGCTTCTTGAGTGACATCTGTACCAACAGCTCATTCACATTTAAATGAAAAAGAAAATTAAACTCTTTTATTGTTTCACTGAGATCTATCAGTCATCCAAATCTATTCAGTTGATGCATCCACTCGCCAATCAAATCTGGTAGAAAAAGAGTTCACAGATCAGTAACCGGATATTAATTTCAGGACTTTTTATCAGATACTTATATATAGGTTGCAATCAAGGTGGGACTTGCCTTCTCCCTCCATCCCTATTAAAAAGATCAGAAGGAAATATCACCACCAGGATCAGACAATTCCCATAAACATTTTAAAAAGCAGGATATTTATTGAACTAAGTATGAGTAGAAGGACATGTCAGAAGGCGAGAGCTAGTTTGCACAAGAATTTTTGATACTCAAAAAAAGAGAGGAGTCAGAGACCAAAGATATCAGATCCCACGAGGAAATGAAGTGATAAAGCAGAAATTAGGTCAATTTTTAAAATTAAGGTAACAATGGAGATTAACTGAGCAGAACCTAGACAACATCTGATGCCTTGCAGAATCCTTTGTAGAATAAACTGACATCACCCTGAGAAATCTGCCAGTCCTGTATGTGCAAGAAGCCTCCAAATTAAACTTTTTCTTCCTGGACTAGCAGAAGGCCACTGCTAGCAAAAAAGACAACATGGAAGTCATACAATTACATACAGCTCATTCCAAGTAACTCTGGATTCAGATAAAAGGAAGAAAAGGTCATTCAAAACAGACCAGAGACATATTAAATGCAACACAAATCCAAGTGTGTTAAAAGGTTTTAAGACATTATCAAGGCTTCTCCTCTTTGGAGGGTGTTCCTTAGGAGCTAGATGAGATGATGTTAGATCATTTATTCCTCAATAGTCAAATCAATTAGTCAGGCTCCTTCTCAAATCCCTAAACAGGTATCAAAACAGAAAAAGGTAAAGTTATAGGTCATTTGAATTCTAGATTCTTTCAGCTGCTGTTTCACAGTAAAAGTTGTGTTTTCGAAGTAAGCACAACTTACTTCTGAACAGATAGTGTATCTAACCACTGCAATCACTGACACAGCTTCTACAATTAATCATTTAATACAAATCAAGAACTAAAACCCAACAGTGACAAGAACAACAACAAAAAAAAAAATCCCAACAAAATCTCTACAAGTGCTGTTAAGAACTTGAGAAATTAATTCAAGAATATTGTGTGGAATATAGGTGGTCTTAACTCATTATCCCAAGGGTTCCTTTTAGTTTTAAAATCAATGAGAGAAAGAGCTCAAGAAGAAAAAAAGAGAAAAAAATACTAAGACAACAAGTTTGAGTGCTGAAGGTTTACTTATAATTCTGGATGCAATAAATGGCTTTGATTAACATTTCTTTTTCTAGTGGCAACTCACTTTGAATAGATGCCAATAAAGATTTGCTCCTGCAAAGAAGTCTCTGTTGATCACTGTTTAATTGTTGTTTCCTGCTGAACCTTCTGTGCTGTCAAGAGAGAAAACTTTCTGTCTTTCTTCTGAGGTCTATAATATTGGAATAACAATACAGCAAATAAGATTGCAGGGACTAGCAAAGATTTTTCTAGCAAGGCCACATCTGTAATCAATTGGTACACAATTCCACATAGGAGAACTAACATTAGCTACTCATTACCATTTAGGCATGAAGCTTAGTCTTCCCCAGAAAGCACTCTTCTCTCTCATGTCTCTTTGGGACTATTCTTACAGCTACTTTCTTGCAAGACTGCTTAAGGGAACTCAAGATGGTGAGTGACTAGTGGAGACCTGATCTGTAGGCCTCATTTACTAACTAACATAAAACAATTGTGGCTTTGTAGCATTACACTCACACACAAAATATACCAGCAAGAATTAATCCCACAGCTGTGACAACATTAAAAAAGTAATTTTTGAAAGTCAAAGAATAATTTATGAAAGGGTAACCCCCAACAGAACTCACTTAAGAGGTCAAAACCCAGCATCCAACTGATTTGAATGGGAGTAGGTAAGGGGAGGGGGGGGCGAGCTTTATGCCACAAAGAAATACTTGAACATGCAAAGAGCCTCATTGACATACAATGACTGTCTCTGTGTTAAATGAATCTCACAGCATGAGCTCTGCAATATGCTAACACACTGATACACTTTTTAACATAAGTGTGGATGGTTCTAGCTGTACAATTTTTTGTGTCCCCAGTTTTTGCTTACTCTGTCATTTTAAACTGTTTATCACAGATTACCTTATCCAGTGAAATGACAAATCTGAGAGTGTCATAATACAATAGAGATAATTACCTGTTAAAATACAAGATCAGATAAACGGGAAGAGTTGTAGTTATTTTAAGAAGTTTCATTCTGTACTTGGGTAAGACAGGGCTTCACATTTCATAAGATGATCCCACATTTGTTGTTATTCTGTTGTTTTGGGTTTTTTTTAATAACCAGTGTCTCTCCCCATTCTTAAGTGACATCTGGACAGAAAATCTGTGTCAAAAGGCAACAGTCAACTAAATCCAATTACACTACCTCCCTATTTTGAAAAGAAAGGGAAATTAGAAGGTAAGAGCAGATCTGAAGATGTGGGCTTGAGGACCCACAGCTTCTCCAATTTCAAGATGAAGTCAGCAGGTGGCAACAAGTAAAGGCTTGTTTATTCAATCCATGTGGATTTTTAATGCCTAAAGACAGCTGCTATTTATTTCCCACTGGAAAAGCAGATTTCTGTGTTCCATCCTCACCTTCTACCTTCAGCACTGGCCTGTTTCTTTCCATTATTTTAAAGCATCTCTTTATCAGAACAAGCACAAAGACCATTAGATTCCAGACACACAATGTATTAGGACTTCCATAATAGCAACAAAGACCTTTAACTCTGCAAACACCAGGATGTGCATCATAATATTAACCTGAACAGAAGCTCAATAGGAACAATCACATTAGTAGCATCGCCCAAATGCTGTGGAACAAAGCCCACAGGCAACATCAAAGGAGTAAGACCATTTTATGCCTCTGGAATCTTTGATTCTGCACCACTTTATTTCTCAGTTTCTAACCCAGTTCTTAGAATCATAGAATCATAGAATCATAGAATAGTAAGGTTGGAAGGGACCTCAAGGATCATCTAGTTCCAACCCCCTGCCATAGGCAGGGACACCTCCCACTAGTACAGGTTACTCAAGGCCTCATCCAATCTGGCCTTGAACACATCCAGGGAGGGAGCATCCACAACCTCCCTGGGCAACCTGTTCCAGTGCCTCACCACCCTTACTGTAAAGAACTTCCTCCTAACATCTAGTCTAAATCTCCCCTCTGCCAGTTTAAGCCCATTGCCCCTTGTCCTGTCATTGCAGGACCTTGTAAATAATCCTTCCCCAGCCTTCCTGTAGGCCCCCTTCAGATACTGGAAGGCTACTATCAGGTCCCCT